>JAUBOD010000320.1:244064-259393 GCA_032353885.1 Nothura maculosa | reverse complement strand
TTTGAACTTTCATCCTTAAACTTCATTTTATTATCATTAAATGAGGGTTACATGATGTTGCTGGGGATGCACTCAGCTGGGATTGGATAAGCTGGCTTTAATTTATTTTAGGTGCATTTGCTTTTCTTCCTCCTCAGTGTGTCAGTTTTGTTGCTCTAGTGAGAAGGCAGAGCTTCAGGAGGTGGTGTTTTTGTGCTGCTCTTAAACTAGAGGTTGCAAACTGCTAGGGAAAATCAAGTATTGAATTTATGAGCATTTAAGTAATATAAGTTGTATATAGCTGATATGCCCCGTTGGTCTGTTAGTGCTGTTACTGGCTTGCCACAAGTAGTGTGCTGCCGTGGGAGGGCAGTCCAAGAGATCCTTGTCTCTCTGACCAGGAAAGAGAGCAGACCTTGAAATCAGCATAACGTACTGAGAGAGGCTAAGACTCAAAGTGTCCATTGCTTCATTAGAAGTGCAAGAGTGGGGACTATATTGGGAATTTTCTCACCAATGCTTCCAGCATACTGAACTGAGTAATACAGTTTAGTGAACAGTTGCACTAACCCAACCTTTCATCCACATCAAAAAGGCTCAAGAGGAACCTCAAGGATGCCATGGGAGAATCCACTCAAATATGAAAGGCAAACCCAAGCAATTAGAAGTAATTAATTTTTAGTAAAAATGCCAACTTCCAAGTTCCCATCAACTAGATGACAGGCTGAAGTACTGAATTGAGTCAGAATTAAAAAAATAAAAGGATTTTTTTTAAAAGAAAAATGATCTTTCTTTCTGCTTTATAATCTCTGTAGGATTCTAACTTAGATATTTTAATTGCCTCTTTCATGAGCTGTTTTCAAGTGACACCACACCCAGGGCTGGGAATAAGTTGCTAGTAGGAGAGCTCTGGAAGACTCAGCTGCTCATTCTCCCAGGCACAACACTCTCACATGGCACTTGATTTAAAAAAAAAAAAAAAATCCTAACAAACTTTTTGGGAACCATCATAGAATTGAATACTGTTTTTTAGCCAGGAGTAAACTATCAAATATGGATTTTTTTTTGTTTGTTTGCTTGTTTATAATCCCATGACAGTGGCAAATGTGATCATTTATGCTGTGAGGAAAAATGTGAAAGTGCTTTTAAACAGCAAAGTTGATACAGTGGCTTGATTTACTAATCAAAGAGAATAGGTGCAAATTCTATTCATAGGTCTTATAGGTCCGTGAGGCTGGATTTGTTGCTGTCAGGAAGGGTATTGATGGGGCTGGAGGAAAAGGGTCAGTGCATTTTGATGGCAAACTGACTGTCATAGCTGCAGAACATACTTGTTTCTTGAAATGCTTTCTCTTCATGTTGCGTATTGTAAAAAGTCACCACAAAAATTAAAGACATACAGCTTTTGAAATATATAATAATTCTTTTCCTTTGTGTGTTTTGACTGTAAAGAGATTCAAAGTCATTTAATTTTTACATGCTTTACATCAGATATTCTCAGTATTATGTATTAAGAAATCTCTGATAAAAGAAGTTAGAGTATTATGCTGGAACTAGGTAATACTGAATAAAAAGCAGCAAGGCATATTTATGATTATACTTCAGTGTCCTTTGGACTTTTACCAGTATAAATGACAGCCAAAGTGGTGCTGTGTAAGTATTCTGTGAAGCAGCGTTTCCCTTTAGTTCTGCAAAAGGTATACTGTGGGAACTGTAAGCTCTGTAAGCTTCTGATAGACGTCATGATTCATGTGAGGCTGGCAGCATTCACAATACAAATGGTATTTTGGATGTTGCAGAAGCAGTAATTAATGGTTATGGAGCCCTCCTCTGTTTGGAAGAGTTGAAATAGTCTCTTAACTAAGAGTGGGCTTCTTTCCGTTTTCAGTTACTGCCTCTATCAAATAAATACTAGGTCTTCTATGGCATATGTAGTATTTCCATAATGTTGCCTTTTGACTTAGGATATCCTTCTTCTATAGAGACCATTTTTGAAGGTCTGTTACTTAACTTTGTTTTGTAACTTCATCTTTTTGGAACATAGCTAACACTTCCCCTTTACAACTTGACAGTGTATTTATTAGGTATTAAATGCACTAGATGTAGGATATGTCCTAAACCCTTTTTCAGGTCTTTTTCCTCATAAATGATTATTTTGCGTGTCTACAGACTTGGCAGAATAGCAAGAAGGTGTTCTACAGGCTTGGGATACTGATACAGGCTATTTGTTTTCTAACATAAACTTCCATTTGTTCTGGCTGCCAGGGTGCTTCTTACCCTATATATCAATGTAGTGCCTCTTTTTAAGTCTACAGCCAGGAAATCTGAAAGCAGCAATAAAAATGCAACTTTGCTCATTACAAGAAAAAGTTATCTTGAAAACACACCCATGTGGCCCTTTATTTAAATGCCAGGGTTAATAATACATTGATTTTTTGATTTATCTTAGAAGTACAGTATCTGCATATAGGTAGGTTTCTAGGGTGATGTTTTGAAAATAACTACTGTATACTTTTTAGTCATTTAAAATAGAGAAAAATAGTGAAAATGTTCACACATAGTGTTTTGGTTCTTAATCTCTAAACCCATGCCTGTTTGATAGGACAGTAATGCGTGTGATTGTACCCTTTTCAGTTTTCCTTGAATATACCAGTATCAGTTTTCAAATTTCCTTAAATATATAGATTTTCTTAGGTATATACCTGAATATCATTTTACAAGATGATAAACAGTGGAAAAAGAAAACAGCAATCTTTGCTAGCTGTGCTACCAGTTTGTACCATTTTCATTTCATGTTATATGTTATAGAAAGTTAAAGGGAAATACAACAAAAACATATCTGTTTCTTTTTACTGTTTGAGAAGAGATAGTCTGAGTTTGACAGTCCTGAAAAGTTTAACTTTCAAAACGTTTAAAAGTATGGAGAAGACTCCAGAGAGCAGTACTCAGTAGTCAGCACTTGCAAGAGGCATCAGCTTAAGAGCAGTTACAGAAAGAAATCAGAGTCTGGTGGGGTTTGCTCCGTACTCAAGTGAGAAGACTCTGTAGGATGAGGGTGTGAAGTCTAAACCTGCTGCACTCGGTGCCTGCCCAAAGCTCTTTCCAGTTCCCAGTGCAGCCGTTCTGCACCCTACAGAGTCACCCTTGGACAGGCTGGGGGATCTTCTCAGTTTCTAAAGCCTCACCACTTGTTTGCTGTGCGGGGTTTCGGGGCTTTTGCCAAAATCTGACAGTTCTTCCCCCCAGCCCCAGGTTTGACACTTGCACGCAAGACACAGAAGAGGGAAGCAGCGTGTAGGAGTTGCAAAGTTTGTTAGTGATTCAGCGAGTTACAAGGGTTGGTTTCAAACACAGCATAACCTAATTGCAAAGCAACCTTGGGGGCAATTTGTATGTCCCTAAGTAAAAATTGTTCCAGAGTACCCTAAGAGCTCAAAGACACATATGCGTGCCCGCCGGATAACATGCAGCCTATGCCTGTAAACACGGCACAGAGCGAGGCAACAGCTCTACCTAATTCATTACAACGCAGCCGGGCTCTTTCCACAGCGTTAAACCCGGGATCTCACCCATCCCGCTTGGAAAGCGCGCCTGGCCCCGACTACCTTCTCCTCAGCACGAAGCAAACTCCTCCGTCAGTCCCCGTGAGGAGCATTTCAAACACAACTTCTAATTCCCACGCAGCAGCCGTCCCGCTTCGGACCAACAGGGCATCCTCTGGATGCCGTGGCAGCTGTTTGGGGCAGTTTGGTCCATTTATATGTATTTTTTCCCCACTTTAGATATAATCTTTTTTTTACCCCTTAAGTATAACGTATATAATGCCGAGCCCGTCTCCCAAGGGAAGAGGCAGCGGGAGCGGTGGGCGCAGCCTCCCTGCCGCCTTACCTGGTGCCGAGGGGCCGCTGGCCGCTCCGGGGCTCTCCCGCCGCATCCGAGCGCGCCCGCGCCTGGAGCCCGCACTGCGCGGGAGCGCGCGGCGCGCCCCAAGCCTAGCGCGCGTGACGTCACTGCCGTGGCCATATAAGGAGCGCGGCCGCCGCGCTTTGGCGGGAGCCAAGGGGTGCGAAACCCCGGCGCTTTGTTGGTGTTTATTGGGACGGCGCGAAACGCCTCGTTGGGCTCCCTCGGCCACGGCCGGGAGGGTTGGGGAAGGGCAGCGCCTTTCTGCTACCGATAATGAAGCCCTCAGAGCTGCGAGCTCATTAGTGTTTTCTGCCCTAGTTTCCCTTAAGGGAAGATGGGAAGAATTAAATTCAAGGTCTTCTTTAATTTGCCCCAAAGGAGCGTTTCTTTCATACTTTTTTAGATCTGCATGACAAAAAAAAGAGTGAATTTAATTGAACTTCTTAAAGGGACATGGGAACATCAAGCCTGGTGCCTCTGTCTTGCTCTCTCTTTCTTCCCCCTCTCCTCTGCGAGGAGTTGGGGTCCGCGGAGGATAGTGTTTTATTTCCTGATGATGTAACTACAAAACAATCCTCCGGGTGATGATGGGAAGGCCAGATGAAATGTAACTTTTTTTTTCTCCTCTTCTCTCTCCAATGTTTTTCCTACAAAACCCTTTCCTTTTCACATGTTTGTGTTTCAGCTAAGACAATTAAGCGGACTGACCTACTATTTTTAGCAGGAAGGTTCTAAAGTGAATCATTTGTTTTACTAGTTAGGAAAGAGGCACAAGGCCAAAAAGGAGGCTTTAGGTTAAACAGAAGAGCTTAAGTTGTGTCTCTTGTATTCCCTCTCCTCTACTGTAAACCCTGAATAAACCTGGAGAGCACAGGGAAGGAATATCAGAATTAAGCACAGCTTTAGTTGTCACAGCTCCACAAAGGGTTAACAGGAGCTAAAGAAATAAATTCCCTCTGTGTTGAGGAGCAACTTAGACTACTGCAAGCCTTTCTGCACTGTTCTGCTCAGCTCTGCTAAAGCAGATGCACCCACAGCCCGTTTATTTGCAGCAATTGAATTTTAGCCTTCAGATAAACTCTGGAACAGTTTAAGCTGTGCTGCTATCTGCCTTGTGGATGTGGCTGTATTGTGCTGGACATAATGCTGATAGATATACGTTACTTATTTGGAGGTGTTACCTCTCTCTCTGTGGAGACAAATGGTGATTAAAATGTCTGCATTTCATTAAAATGATTTTATTTTTTTTAGCTACCCTGCATGTTTTACCCTGCATGTAGTCATACAAAGATATTTATATGTTAACTGGAAATTTTTGGTAAGCCTTTTGCTCTGTGGCTGAGCCAGGGCTTACTCAGAAGTGTCTTACATGCATATATCATACTGGCCTCCTCATCCTCCCCATAAATTTTTGAGGAAGCCTGGGTTTGTGTACTTGATCCAAAGTCTTCCATATCTATCCAAAAGTGAGTATGCCTTTATAGTGACCCTTCAAAAATGTTTCTGAGGTTATGAAACAAATTTATGAATGAATAGACTGTAATGTTATGTTATTACAGATTATTGGGAGAGCTAGTAATTAAATCCCTTTCTCCTCCCCCAATCCAAAAAAAAAAAAAAAAAAAAGGCCTGTTCTTTGGCTAAAATTGGGCTGTGCAGATGCTTGCCTAATGTCTTTGGGAAATAATATGTTGTAAAGTTCCCTTTTTTAGAAGTATTATGCTAGTGATTCTGTTGTGTCACATAACAACAATTCACCGAGGTGGCCTTGGTATGAGGAACATGAGGCTGACTTCATCTCCAGCTAAAATCTTGCCCCATGCACTGGGACACCAGAGCTATTTAAAAGAGTAGGACAGGTGGAGATACAGATGTGTCCTAGGCTATATTCACTTTAGAGTTGTGGGGAGCAGGGGGGATAAGGTAAGAAGGAGACCACCTTGTATAATACAGACATAGTAAAGGTGGTAAAAGTTAAATATATATGCATTCTTTTATATATGCATGTATATATGTGCATTTTTGGAATGGAAATGATCATTTTTGTGTTTTTCTTTTCCTCCCTTTCACATAGCTTTTTCTTTGTTTCTTTCTTCTCTTTCTTTTCACATGCACAGTGTCTATCTCTTCAATCTTTGTGTAAAAATTGCTTGCATTTTTGTCCTCCCGCATGAAGCTGTTAGTGTACACCATGTGCAGCTTGGAAGAGGAGGACTTTCCAGAAGCTGATAAACAAAAGACCCTCTTTGCCAGCCCAGTTGTAGTTTGGAGGTCCTAGGAACACGGCTCAGACAGCCATGGGGATAAGCTTATTGACAGTCTGAGTGGGGAATAGGGAATGCAAATCCTCCCCTTCATAAATCTGTTTATATCCGGGGATGGCCAAAGTATGAACTTCCAGTTTCTTCACAGTTCTCCTCTGCAATGCAAATTGTGCATCTGGGATCTGCAGCACAGCCTAATCAAAGGGCGTCATCTGGGTGTATAACAACCTGATTTTCTTCTCTTGTATTGCCACAACTTCAAGGCTAGAGCGCACAGCTTCCTAAGTGCTGTTGAAGAACTGTATGATTAAGGTTTCCAGCTCTTGCATTGCAGTGACACAAAGTTTATTTGCATCTAGAGCAATGAAAAGAGCAGCTGAGCAGCTTCCTCTGCTTTCCATCACAGTCCTCCCATATCTGTAGGCGGAATACATGTCCCAGTCAAGTTCATTGGAGAACTGATAGTTTATTAGATTCAGCCTCCACTGATCTTGCACTTTGCACGTATCTTTGCATCCAATGATCACTACGAAAAACATAGCTCTGTTTCCAGTGTGTGTATGGTTTCATGTACCTGCTGTGTTAAATGTACATACCTAATGCCTTAACCTGGCTCAGAGATTGATATGTCAGAGCTGCCTGAACCCAAACTGTGCCACTTTCCAAGGTTTCTGTCCATAGACTCACTCGCTCAAGTTGAAGCTGATATTTTTCTGGTTTCAGTGAAAAGGCCTGAAGCTGATGAGATGGTCATGTTTCCTGTTCTTTGTAGTTAATTTTATATGCACATAGATAGAAGATCTTTACAATACTGACACGATCTGAATGCAATAGAGTAATCCTATAACCTCTGATATGAACTTAGGTACAATCTATCTCAGTGTGGTTGTGTTGTTCCTTCAGCATTGCTGCTCAGTCATACAGGATGCTTTCTCATCTCTATGTTTGTGTAGTAAAAAGGTTTCCCTCAGGCACTGATGGAGATCAAATTGCCTGAAATACTACAGTTCAGGTCCTGAGAAAGCGTTCCCAGGTTTCACTTTCCACCCCTGTTTATGCCAACACTTTTGTTCTTAAAGACTCTCTCTGTGGTGCTGGTTCCTTGATCTGAGGAATTGCATGGGAGGTGCTCGCAAGCACAGCAGCATCAGTGCCAGGCACTGCTGTTGTCACTCTGGGGCTGTCTGCTGCCACGAGGAGCACAGGGCTGGCAGATGTGCTTTTGTTGTTGTCTGCTGTAAGACTTTGAAGAAGGGAATTAAAAAAAAAAAATCCTAATTCCATAAAGAACTTGTCGTCCTGGCATGTGCGTAGTGTCCTCCTAAGTAAAGCTTTAATGATTACCAAAGATCCAGGGATATGTTAAGAACAATGTCTGTATTTGACGATATGAGAATTAGATAACTACAGGCAAGATTGCTGTTCAGGTAATTCAGGTTATTCAGCTGCACGCTCCTTTGCTCCCTAAAAAAGCAGTTCTGTTTCCTTAGTTACAAGCCACAATTGTTTGGAAGGGCTCTATTTTCAAGTGTCGTTGCAGCATAATAAGCTGTGGATTTGCAGAAGCTGGAGACAAATATCTTACTAGCTCAGTAGGTGCATCCCCTGACGATGCAGGGCTGATTCCTGCATCCCACTTGGGATCGCTTTGGTGCAGCCTCTCTCTTTGCTTATCATTTCATTTCGTTACTTGTGCCTGTATCTCTCTGGGTTTTACTTGAGAAAATAAAAATTAGGAAGATGGAAGCTTGTAGCAGGCAGGGAGAAGATGGGAGAAATAAGCTAAACAGCTTTTGTTTAGACTTTATCTTAAAGTGCCTGAATTCCTCCCATTATATCCGTCATTAAAGTACTTCTCTTTTCTTCCCATGGCAATTCTTAGCTGCAGTCTCAATGTCCTTAAGCCCGTAACCTAACTATTGCAGCATTTGACCCTTTCCTTTAGCCATTTTCTATCTAAGATAAATAAAGGAAATTAGAACTTGGGCCTCAGTTCAACAAAGCACTTAAAACATAGTCCTGTGTATTTTTGTTGAAAAAGGAAAGGACTTCGGCATAAGCCTGAGTTTAATGATATATTGAAATGTTTGGCTGAATTAGACTCTTGTCACATTTACTTCATGTAGATAGTGCTGAATCTGGGGCTTTTAACATTATCTGTGGGATCCGTATCTTTAGGTTACTTTTATATTCTGAAAGTAGACATCTACAGAAGTAAAAATACTCTCAAAGCTTTTATTAGTGTTTTGTTGTGTTGTAAATGGTTTGCTTTTTTAGAGGAAGGTTCTGCTTGAACTTTGCAAGTGGTATTGGAAAAGTAAAACATGCCAGATTGATAAGTTGAATATTAATGGCATACATAAATGAAATCTGATGTTTAATGTTGTTTTAATAACTCATGTTCAAGTTTTTTCTCCAGTGTGTGTTCAACCTTTTCTCTGAAGGCTATGGGAGTTTTGCCATTAATTCAGTGGAAGAAGTGAGTGAGAAGAGTGAGTACTCCTTAAATTATTTCCTGAATTGATAGTATTCTTTTAAAATTATATAACCAATTTGTATTTATTAATCTTCTTAGCCTTGTGATTCACACTCTTAAGCTTAATTAGTAAAAGGGATTTCAGAGCTTTATATTCTAATGCATACTTTAATTTTTGAACATTACCGACAGAAGTATGGAAAATAGCATGTGTAAGTGACAGTCTGAAATGCACAGGCAAGTGCTCTATTGTGCATGGAAGCTCAGGGGGAGAAGCAGAGGAAAGGTCTAAAGATAACATTCTTTAGATTCATGTGTCTCTTACTATGAACCGTGGACAGAAACAGATTCATATCTTCATTACTGTGTTTTTATTTTCTTTGGCAGCAGGAAATATATTTTTCCCAACAACCCTATTGTTTGCAAATTGCATTATTCCCCCTTTTTTTGGCAGATGCAATCAAAATTCCTAGCCTGTTATTAGGGATAATTAGATGCCTTTTTGTTGGACACTGTCTTGAGAAGTAGATGACTGCATCTCAGTTCATTTAACTGCTAATGACTTTCCTCCTAAGAGGAGCTGGCAAGCATTCCATGTGTGCTTGTGAGATGGGTTCCTGTTGCATGTAGGACAAAGGTAAATTTCTATGATAAAGACATTTTGCGCATAGGATAGCTTGCCGTGAGCAAAGATGAATGGATTTAATTTGTATGCTTTCTCCTAGCCTATAAAAACTATATATAGCTAAGTAATTTCTTCTCCATAATAAATTGAGATACTGCTCATTAGCCTCTGTGACACTCTTCACAACAGTATTTTGAGTCGCCTGTCTAGTTGAGTTCTTTCTAATAGCACAACAGCTATTTCAGGTAATGCAATAACACACACAAATTTTTATCACGTGAAGATTGTTTTTGCCGGTGTACCATGAAAGGAGCTAAGTTCCACATCTGTGAGCAGGCTTGGAAATAAGTCTTATTTTAAATCTTGGTCTTGACTCTTTAAACTTCAGAAAAAAAATCAGTGGTTCTATGTACTTCTGTCAAAGTCTGAAAGTTTAGGAAGGTGAAGCGTTCAAGTTCAGATCTGATTCCACATGAATCACTGTCGCAGATCTTGCGTATTTGTGGGAGAACTGCATTAAGTCAGCCTAAGCTGTGAATTCCATTCATTTTGCTCAAAATGGTCAAACCTCTTTCTGAGCACTTGAATACTTGCTTAAATAATAAACACGCAGGTCTGAGTGAAGCTGACTCAACATTTGCATAGACACAAGCTGGATACAGTGTTAGTGGAGGGCTGCTGCTTTCAGTGCAGATGGGCACTGAAGAACAAGTTACTGCGAGTCCTTCCAGTTCCTTTACTTGTTGGTCTCTTCCCTTCATTTCTTTTTATGTCTCTGGTGCTTTCATTTGTTACTGGGTGGTATTTTCTACCACTGCCTAGGCATGCAAAGTGTAGCAGGTAGGTTGAAGGAATTCGACATTTGAGTGCATTATTATGGCTTCCAAGTTTTATGGGGCCATGTAGCCACAAACAATATTTGTCTGAAAGGCAGAAAATTTGTAAACAAGAATTAGGAATGCTTTATGGAAGTGTCTTTTTGCTGGGCTGCCTAGAATAGTTCAGTGTGAAAAACAGAGATCTTAGACACACAGGCCTTTCTTTGCATCTCTGCCTGCTGCTGTTGATTTTATGAAGTCTATGCAGTTTTTCCTGTCTCAACTGATACATTTTCTTAGGATTCATGCTTAAAAACAGATTTTTAAACTTTTCTTTATTCTCTGCAATTTTGTGGCTAGCCACTGGTCCCTGTTTAGGGCCCAATACTTCAGGGTAGTGATGATTTTGTTACCTGTTCAAGGAACCTGTATTGTAATAATGGAGAGGTAAATGTATCCCATATGAGCGGGTTTTAATTGTGGGTGCTTAGGGATGTAACTTGAAAAACTCTGATCCCTTTGGGATTCAGAATAGCTGTACTATCTGATAGATTAATGGCTTAGAAATGTAACTTTGTGTGGTTCAGTTCTCTGGTCTGGAAAAGTATTTACAATATTCTCTTGATCTCCTAGTGTGCAGTTCCGTGTAGTTCTTTATGTTAGTATTACCCACAGCAGGTACTGTACAAGGAGCCCCTTGGGTTTGGGGGAATGTATTTAGCAGACTCAGACACTCCATAGCTCCAGAGTCCGCAACAAAAATTTCACAAAACCCTGGAGTGAAGAAGGGGAATACATACAAAAGAGTATTGATTAATTTGACTTTTGTAAAAGCCTACACTTGTTGCTGAGTTTAAGGTAACAGTTTTTAATGCTGACACAGCAATTAAGTTATATCTCTATCTGGGAATACTTTTATTGATCTCATGACTATGGATGTTATGTCAACAGGATGGACCCTTGCTAAGAAAATCTTTCAGGCAGTGAGTTAAATGCTTGAGTAAAGTACAGATTGCTTCATGCTTGAAACTTGTGCTAGAGCACAAAGAAATGACTTAGGGCAATTCTCTTTTGGCACCTAAAGCAGAGATAGAAATCCCCTTTTATTCCCAAAAATCCCATACTACTTAAACAGTCTTCCCTGCAGCATTTCCCAGTACTGTATGATCTGCTCTACTTGGGTTTTGGTTGTTATTAGAGTACTTCATTGCTAATCTATTTTGTTCATTATCTGTCTCTTAATTCTGCATACAAACTTCTGTTTCCTTTCTGTTCTTTTTATTAACTTCTTTCCTTGATAGCTTAGTGCTGAAAGCGTTCAGATGGACTTTTATTTGTTCAGCCCAGTGAACCCAGAAACTAGTAATACAAGAATTAATATTCATTAAATGAATAGTAGTTACAGTCCATATAAAATATCATGTGTATGTTGAGTGTGTGATCATGTTGCTCTGTCCAGAATTGATTAGATATGGAGATATATTGGATTGTTTCATATAGTGATACAGTTTTGTATTTATAAGTGAATTAGAATAAAACAGCTTTTCTTTTACTACCAAAACTAATGGCACGTTTGATTTCTTGCAAATAACTTATCCTCTCAAGAGTTTATATTAGTACTTAAGAAAAGTTTAACCAGAGCTGACTCCTTAAGTGGACATGTGATTTCACTGCCAGTAGTTCTTTTGCAGTTTTTTTTTAATGGAACTTGTTTTTACTAGCAAAGATTCTATTCGACCTCAGAAAATCATAGACCTTAGTAGTCTTAGGCAGAAAGATGTAAGCATGGTAAATTTGTAAAATTTCCCACTAAAATAAGTATATAAATATGTATAAATAAATATGAACACAACCCTAGCTGCTAGCAAGGGCAGAGAGAGGAAAGCAATTCTGGTTATATTGTTATAATGTGGTATTTATAACTCTGCTTGTAACCTTTTGTGGACAGTGAGAACACTAATTATATACTTCAATGTTAAAAATACATTCATAAAAAGTGTCTGGATGTCATGTATGATAAACAGGGACATAGAAGTAGAATTTACAAAAGAAAAAATATTTTTCTAAATTTCTAAGAGTTGTTGTATTGGCAACCTATTTTTGCATGACCTCTTAGAATTTGCTTAAAGTTGGCTTTTCCTGCTCTGAGATGGCAGTGCTTTGGGATACTTAATCTTTTTGTGTTCTCTGTTAAGTCTTTGTTTTAGTCCATTCTTCTGTTTGTATTTATCATTTTTATTTCAGAATCCCTATGGCAGGTGAACAAAGGCTATTCACCTATGCAAGAAATCCATCTTTTTCGTGTTCCTGCTGAGTAATGAATGTATATGGATCAAATTCGACCAAAATAGGAGGAGTTATTCTGTTGTAAGCCTAAGGTGTGTCAAGAGTGACATAAGGCATACAGCTTGTCAAGAGTAAATACTTTATTTGGGAGTTATAATAATGCCTTTGACCTTGGAGCTAGGGAATGTAAAGGGAGCCTTAACTTGTAGCTTGTCCATGTGCATCTAAATCAGTGCAAGTCATGCCCAAATGACACTATATATAGTTGGCTCAGTGGTCAGTGTGGTGTGAGCTTAGAATTCTTGGAGCAATCCTAATGTAATAGGTATCAGAAACATTTGGTGGCTTTTCAGCACACTTAAGGGTGATTCTGGTCTTGGGGGAACAGCATCTCAAGTCTGACATGTCTCCTGACCTTTCGGAAACTGCCTGGAAAAATGTGCCTATGCAAATGCATGCGAAAGGATTATGGAAGCTGTTCTGGAACTGAAAGCAGAAACATAAATGTGTAATTCACACATTAATGCGTTTTTATGAGTGTGCTTTGAAGGCTTTAATATCCACAAGAGTTCAAGAAGTTGATGCTTCAGAATACAGTGATGATCTCTTCAGAAAAAGTTGAAGCGTTTGGGTAAGGATCAAGCAATGAAGTCATGGATGTTTAAACTTCTATGGCTAATGATTCCAGAGAAGCTCAATTTCTTTAGCTGATTATTCTTTAGAAAATGTGTATAAGGACTGTTTATGATACCTTTGGTTTAAATGCTGTTTTGTGTGTTCCATATAATATATTGATATTTACGCTTTTGCTTTGCTATTATGAGAAGTGATTTCTTGAAGGCATCTTCTCTGTTTCAGCTTTCTCTCAAAAGCAAGAGAGCTGCCTCATTTTCAGTGGTGAATTCCTGCATATTTCTAGAATGACATTTGTATCTTCAGTTGTGTAAGAGGAAGAAGGGAAGACATGCCCGTGCATCCTTTTGCGGGTATGCTCCATTATTTCTTCTCAGAACTGCAAGGGTGCACAAATAAAGAAGGTGTTTTTTTAAGGAAACAAACTTCAACTAAGAGGAACCTGCAGGTTCAAATACGCTCTTACATTATTCTTTACGTTTTTCGTAACTACTACGTCACCAGATATTAGTTAACAAGTCTTCTCTGTTCTCCTCTTGTACTATTTTATGCTCATGTGTGATTTTTAAGTGTCGCTATGAAAGAACAGCAATAAGGGAATCTGACTAACATTTTTCAGGTGGGGTTCTGGTCCACATCTGTTGTCTTGTAAAAGATAATAAGCAATTAGTGATAGTTGGAAGGCATGAGGAGGGCCACATGTCTAGTGGAGTGACTGGGAAGGAGTAATTGAGCAGCATTTTCAGCATTTACATTGGAACATGGAGAAGTTTTTGATCATTATTTTATTTGTGCAGGGACCTCTAGATGTCTCTTCCAACCTTAAACATTCTGTGATTCTGTGAATGTGACTGGGAAAGGCAAGAGGTCCAGAATTAGTCACAGAGCCCTAACTGAGCTTCAGTTTGGATTTAGTCTGAGTTTAGAAAAGAAAATGGCTGGGTCTTGCATTTCTGCCTGGAATTATCTTGTGAAACTTATTTCAAATAGAGCCAGGTTATTGCCTGACATTGCGGATGGTAAAAGCAGTCACCTTCCTCCAAATGAATTGGCTGATTTTGACTCTGAAGAAAAAACTGTTCACTTTGTTTTTCAGGCTCAGTTTGTCAGACTTGTTTCACACTGTCTTTTTTTTTTTTTTTTTTTGTGCTGATGTTTTTTCCTTTGCCCTCCATACTCATTGCTAATAGTAATGTTTTACGTGAGAGTGATTTTGCTGAGGCAATAATAGCATTTTGCTTTATACTGCCTGACACTTCTAGTGAATGCTGGAAGAGAAGCCTTTGCCCTTTTGATAGGCTTTTCTTTTAATGTTTCTTCATTGACCTGCTCTAAGGAACCTGATATATATTTGCCATATGGTGTGAAGGTCCTTTTAAGAATACATGTGTGTGCATTGTTTTAGGCATTCGTGAGTTATTATTGCTTCTACATTAAGGAACAAGGAATCTACAGGATATGTATTTATTTGGAATATTTGAACGTCAGTCTCCATAAAAACTTGTTCATTTTTTTAAGCTACAAGTACATCGATACAAGTTGAATTTTCAGATACAACTTCTCTAAGAATTGTACTATATACATGTACTGTATGCATTATTTTGCTTCCCTTTGGGCATATGCATTTCTTAGTTATAGAGAAAACATGTTTTTCACATTCTTATTCATAAATATAGGTTGGGAGAGGTTTATTACTTCTGTTTCTGAAAACGTATTAAGTTAAAATGAAGCATGTTTGGGTTTTGTTTGTTTTAAACAAAACTTTGTGAATAATTTTGAAGAAAATGATTGTGGGTTTTGTTATCTGAAGGACTGTAAAAACTACAAAATTAGACAAACAGAAAGGGAGGCACAGAACTCTATCAGCTGGATGGTTCAGACTGAAATGCACTTGAGCTTTTGAAATGTGTACTTCATGCTGGACATGTTCAGATGCTTTGTTTAAAGCATAGTTACTTCCAAAGTAACATTACATCATCTGATTTGCAAAGTCACTATGCTATAGTTGTCTTTACATCCAAAAGAACTCCCAAGGGGGATCTCAAGTTATAAGCATTACATAATCAGAACAAAGACTCTCTTGGCTGATTGTAGCCTTAGGGTAGGATAAGAATGGTAGTTACATATGGAATACGTAATCTTACAAAATTAACCTTTTCATAGCCATACTATCAGGAAGTATAAAGTGAAATAATTGGCTGCAGACAGAATTCCTGAGCGAAGGGCAGAGCTGAAGAGAAGTTAAGAGTTCACTTTTCTCTAAATGTATTTAAATATATTGAAGCAAACAGAATGGAACAAATTTTTGCAGCTCTGTTTATGAACTGCTTTGTTGAAATTTC
>JAUBOD010000320.1:227844-239618 GCA_032353885.1 Nothura maculosa | reverse complement strand
AGTCAACTCATCCCCTTCCCTTTTCCGTGTCCAACTGTAACTGCTGCTCCCTGTTAATTCAGCTTCTACATAATGATGCTGCGTTAGAGACAATCCCTCTAATGCTTCTCCCTGGCTTAAATTCTGTAGTCTTACAGTACCAGGAGTCTTGCCTGTTGAGGAAAAGTAGCATATCCTTCTCTCAATCAGCAGAGCTTTAAAAGCTTGTTCTTACCCCAAGTTTGAAATCTCTGATAATTTACTGACCTATTAGCCCGTTTTTTCCCCCCTTTTTTCTTATAAGCTATCAGCTGCTTAAAACGCTTCTGTTGGAGCTTTGGACACTACAGATTCAACTTTACCGTGTGTATTGTTTATTACAGATGTGTATCTTTGAGTTCTGGAAGCATATCCACTTTCTGATTTTGGGAGGGAATTCAGGTAGATAAAGTTAATTTATTCAAGTATCAGTGGAGTAATCTCCATGTTCAAAAGTTGTAAATACTTCATACTCCTTGAGAAAATTTTGGCCGGGTATGCTCCTTAGAAATCCAAGATATCTTTGAGTGTTTGCAGTAAGAGGTAGATAGCAGGGATGGGGAAAAGGCCATGAGCTTATTATTTTCTATGGTCTGAATTAAGATTTATCTGATGCTGTGTTTTCAGCAGACTGCTGCTATTTTCCAGCCTAACTAGTGATGCTGGCAGACCTTCTTTGCTTGACTGATTTCAATATCTTGAGTTCTTTGGTTTGCCACAAGGACCTTAGGAGAAAACCCTTCTAATTCTTGTCCACCTTCACTTCTCAGCAGTAGAATCGCGAATGGTTGATCAGAAGGGTACCGTGCTTATGTCTTTGTTTACGGACTCTGTCTCTGCTGACCTGAAGCACTGCATAGGTGAATTACAATCCTTGCTATCCAGAACCTGAAATGGAGCCATCTCATCGTGCATCTCTACCTTCTCTACCAAAAGCTTGCTCTCAGTTCACTTGATGTGTCTTTCCTTAGGGTATGGGAAGATGTCCGAAGATCTAACCTCATGTAAGGATGACCACCAACAATACAGCTACTTTGAAAAGTTACATGGATGATCATTAGTGTTGACCTCCCTGCTGTGATTGCACTGCAGTGGGTGCTAGTTATTTTGAGGAGAATCATTAATTGACTGGACTCTAGAAATCACAGCCACGCTTGGGTTCCCTTAGCCTTTTGTAATGTTGAGAAGACAGCAATGTTCTCCCAATTCAGAGAATATCTAAGCCTTAGACTGGGGCTTCGTCTTGAATTTAGCTCCTCCTCTTGTCATCGAATTAGTTTTCAGGGTTTAATATGTGCTAGGTAGTTTAGATTAATCCTTTCCCATTTTACTGGGATGAGTTTCCTCTGGGTTTTAGGGATCAGCTTTTCTGTTTACTCCTCCATCTTGCCCAGATTCTTGTTGTAAATTTTTTCCAGAGTTGAAATTTTGCCTGGAGATGGTTAAAAACTGTGTATTCTGAAGAGCTCTCTAGATAAGCTACAAAGAATACAAATCTGATGCTTTTCAAGTTTTATTACAGATGATAATTTAAGGTTTGTGAATACTATAAAAGAATTCAACATGGTTAGGGCAATAGTATGTAAATATTTGCTTTTAAAGTCTAGAATATCTTCTGATGCTGTTGTATACCATTTCGTTTTAAACAAACTGTATGTTTTTTAAATGATATAAACTCCTAGGATATTAGCTAATTAGTGTGTTGAAATTATAGTGTGCTAAAATAGCTTACAAGAGGAATAATAAATGAAATATTTCAACTGTGTAAATATATGACAGTAATTGAAACTTGGACTGACCTTCTGAGATTATGGTCAGCAGGTCAGGAATTTTACATTTGCAGTTGAAATCTTGTTCTTTTTTCATGGAGTAAACATTGCAAAATGTTTTCTCTTTGCTCCTCTGCCCTCCCAGGAATCCAAAACATTCTAACTTTATTTTTGCATAGTTGTGTATGTTTAGTGCACCAACAAGCACAACGTTGTTTTGTAGACACTTGCTAGTCAGGAATAAATAGATCTTTCCTAGTATGTTTTAGTTGTATTTTCTTGTTGGGAGAGATTTTCTATCCTTTTCAGAATTTGGCTAAAGAAATAGTGAAATATGTGAAGTGTAATTTTCAAGAGAAAAGCAGCTTGTATTGCCGTGTGCAAAGATCTTGCATTTTTTCTTATTTGATGTATATTGTTGGACATGGATTTTTATTTGATTCAGCATGCCTCGGGTGACTATTCTTGCTCAAGATACCTTATCGAATGGCAACATGCAAGGTTCCAGGCTTGTTAACACTGCTACACAGAAGACAACAGATTATCACTGTGCCTAGCCTAATCTGATTGTGTATGATCTGAGGAGAAAGGAGAGAAAAAGAGAAGGAAAAAAAATGTTACAAATTACTCTAGTGATACAAGGTTTGTTTTAGATTAGGAGAGCCAATCTGGCACCCAGGAATTGGGCACAGCCTACCAAAATAAAGTGCACCTGTATAGGGAGCCCCAGTGTGTGGTCAGGTGCTGCAAGGGGAGTCTTCTCCCATGGTGACCAGGAGAGGCTGGCTGTGGGACAGGCTGAGCACTCCTGCTCCGAATTAACGTAGTCACTTATTCTGCAGAGGATGTATTTGAAAGGAAAGGCCGCATGGTGTGTTTGAGGCCTCAAGGCCTGCCACGTCCTCTGTTGGGCGCTGTCTCAGTCGGGAAAGAGCTGAGATGCTGGTGGAAGTGAAGCCAACCAAATGCTCCTCAGATCCTGTCTGAGTGGCACAACTGCAATGTTAGAGAGGGGCAGCTACAAGGGCCACATCTCCAAGACTGAGGATGGCTCTGCAGGAAGAAACTGCCTTACAGTCAGTTGGTCAGCGGGCACAACCAATGAAATATGCTGCATTTTTACAAATAGCAGTATTACCCACTTTTTGTGTTTTGAAAGATGCCTTGAACTTTTCAAGGTGCCCTGTAAAGGAAACAACATTCAAGGAACAGTCTTTCATATGCACGTGTGTGTGTGTGTGTGTGTGTGTGTGTGTGTGTGTGTGTGTGTGTGTGTGTGTCCAGATCTCAAAGTATTTGTATGAAGTGGTTTAACTTCCCCTTTTAAGTTTTTCTCCATTGAAAGCACATTTAATTTTAGTAGTTTGAAATGGGAGGAGACACAAATGTTTCTTAACTTAAGCTAATGATAAATCTCCAAGCTTTTTCTTTTTCTGATTATCATGTATATTCAGCTTGTGTAATTATGACAGGAAAGGGAGAGGCATACGCAGCTGTGTACGTGTAGCTTAAGCACTTTAAAATAAAGTAATATATCAAGTGCAAAGGATGATATGTAAATGTGAATATGTCATGTTTGGACATAGCAAAACTGCTTCTTCAGTTCTTTGTTGGCACAGAGAGCAGTCTTTTTTTAATTACTAACTTCTTAAACAATAGCCCTCTGGAAAAGGCATAGAAAGGTTCAGAATAAAGTTTAAAAATAATGATATGTGTTGGAATCTGAGCCTATGTACTATGTAGGAGATGAATTTCATTTCAGAATAATCTTCTTCCCTTGCCTCTGAAGCCTGAGAAATTGTAATGGCTGTTAAAAATTTCAGTACCTTCTTTTTGCATCTAAATGTGAAATGGCACAACACAATTTAATCAGTTCTTGGGCCTAGAAACTTCTGATGAAAGTGAACATCAACATCTGTTTAGCAATTATATTTAAAAATGTTTGTTTCTTTCAGCTTTGGAATTACCATGGTTTTATTTCACTAGAAACTCTCTCTGTCCTTATAGTATGAAACAAACTGAAGAGCAATTCCTTAACAGCCCCCTATATGTTTGTGACGCACTGTGTATGATGCGCTTGATTGTGCCCTCTCTTAATACAGAAAGCAAGAAATCTTTCACAAACAGGAGATGGAAGAGCAAATATATAAATGTATATAGAAATTTTACTAAATAAGAAAATGACAATTTAAAGTTGCAATGTAAAAATACTAGATTATCAGAAATACTCAGTATGTTAGTGTACGTCGTAAGTGCAGAAATATAGGCATATATATGCATATCATTTATATTTTAGAATCTAATCTAAAGCGTTAATGTCAGATTGCCAAAAACACAGTGATGAGAAAGGTCTGGTTTAACTTGTGTCAAAACAATGCGTTTCAGGAATTTCCCTGTCCCTTGAGAGCCTATTAAGCACTAAATAAAATGTTTCAGAATGTAACTGATTGAGTGTTTTAAATTATGCACTTTTGCTTGGCTCTTGGCCGGCCTGTGGTTGGGAAGGACTGTGGCAAACAGGAGCTGTAATTGATACTGACAGTGATAATAAGTAGTTTATTCTGCTAGTGTCTCAGCTCAGAGTATTTTGATATCAAACATCCAAACATAGCTCAGGTTCTTAATGTAAATATGTTTTGTAACTCTAAACTTAGCCAAATGCTTAAAAATAAAATTTTGGCTTTTTTTCCCTTATGGTGATAAATAGGAATGTCCAACTTGAATAAAGAAAAAAGACAGCTCTTCCATTATGTGGAGTTAGCACCAATTTCCTAATCACTTTGTCTTTTACTGCCAAGTGGATCGTAATGAGAGTTAATGCAACTTCCATACACTGTGTTTGTGCTAGCCAAACTTCACTTATTCCAAAATGCAGAATACAGGAGGGAAATTAGCAGGCTTCCATAAAATCTGCGATTTCCAGACACTTTTGAGATATTGTTGGGCAAAGGTTTGTCTCCTGAATTTAATTCCTTCAGAAAGGGTGTTTATTCCTTGTTAAGAACAGGGATGTGAAGTCTGTTTTTTTTAAGCTAAGAGAGATGTAATGGTAAGGAATCCAAATGAGCCATCAGAGCAAATCAAGGATACTTCTCTGGCTTCTGGCTCTACCTCCTGCTTACTTCCTTCACACTCTGTCTCTAAATCATTTCATTCATTTGCACCAAATCCTAGGACGTCTCTAGAGAGGACTCCAAAATCTCCCTTCAAGCACGACTGGTAGGTCCTGTCACCATGCAGCTCCTGGCATGTCTGCTGGGATAGTGCTTGTCGTCAGTTTGTGGTGAATGGGAATGCTCTTCTGCTTCCCTTGTGGGGTTTTGAGTTTAGTTTTTTTTCCTGAAGTTGCCTCTTTTCCTTTTTCATTCTTTTTTTTCCTTTTTTTTCTTCTTTCCTCTTTTCTTTGTGATTCTTTATTACAGCTATTCGCCAATCCCATCACTTGCTTTCTATAGCTTTAAACATCCTTCTGATTTTTTTACTCCGTTTTCCCTGTACACTTAAGTTGTTCCAGAATTGTCTTGAGATTTCTACCTTTATATTGTGAAGTAATCTTTATAGGCAGGAAAAGTTTGAGAAGGAAGTCAGAAATGCTCACAGAGGCCTTTGAACTTGCTTGCATTTGAGGATAATCTGCCTGCGTTTGTGAACCTCAAGTCCCTGGCTGCTACCACATAGGAGAGAGAATCCAGTGTATGATGCCTGCTGGAGCTGACAGTGGTAGGGACAAAAAGGGAGAATTGGGAAAGTGAGAAGTGGCTTCCTGAAGGCCAGACAAGACCAACCTGACAGGTGAAACCAGAGAGGGTGAACGTGCATTATATATTATATATACATTTCATCATGGTTACTGCAAAAGTAAGTGTTCTTTCTACAGCTGATGGAAACAGCAAAAAGGGATGAGAGGTAGATTGATTCCTAATACTAGAGGTATTTGAGGTGAGATGAATCAAAAAATAAACTCATTTTTAAGAGAAACAGGTGTGTGTAAAAAAAAAAAAAAAAAGAAAAGAAAAAAAGGAAAAATGTGCAGTACTTTCATAGAAGTGTTTGCTTAGTATGTATTTTATGAACTGTAGTGTGTAGTTGTCTGTGTACTCTCTTATCTTGTGGATTTGTCCTGAGTGCAATAACAGTAAATACATCATGGCCTCAGTAACCATTTACGCTGTGTCATCATTCAATTTTACCCTTGTGGAAAGCAAGATACTGGTGTTAAATAAGGAAATACAATGAATTATTTAATGTTGCACAGGAAATCATCTGATTTTCCTTTTCCTGCTGTGATTATGGCAGCTGAATAAACAAGATAATAGAAATTGTTTCTTAAAGAGTTGGGATGGAGATCTGGAAGCTATTGGGGAAGAGATCTGGAAGGTGGTATGGTTTTTTACTGTTTTTCTCCTGCATTCATGGTTTCAGTGTCATCTTGTATTTAGGATCCAGGTATTCCTCTCTGCCTCCTGAAATCTGAAGAGGTCTCAATGTCCTAGAGTTTGCGCATTCATTGAAATAAATGCTTACATTTTTGTCTTAAGGCATTTTTGGTGGATTCCGGTGAAGAGGACTTGTTATGTGTTCTCTCCACTTTCTTCAGGTAAGCCATATTTGAAGGTATTTTTAGTATTTCTCTTTTAAAAACAAATAAAACTGCCTCTCCTTCCCATCCAGAAAGTATGTCAACCCTGCAGTACTGGATGTGGTTGTGAGTTTTTTGTGTTTTTTTTCCCCTCTCTGTGAGCTCCATCTTTGTCCATCTCTCTGTTATTGTCATGAACTGCTGCATGCCTGAACATCAGTCTGGCTGTACCTCGCTAAGAGGGTAAAGGCTGAATGCTCGAGCTGTCTTAAAACTATGACCCCTTCATACCAGTGCCTATTTCTTGAAAATTTGGCTAAGGATTTAATTACTGATATTTTCAGGGACAATGTTTGCATTCCTATCGTCTTATCTTTTGACTTTTTTAAAAAATGGATTGCAGTGTTCCTCTGAATATTCTTCAGGTTCTGTAATTGCAAAGCTGAGATTCTGGTCTTAACCTTTGTTGTTTGTGTTAAAGATGGGCAGCTGTTCTACAAGGTGTTTTTATATATATACACTGTATATATATATATATATGTATGTATGTATATATCTATGTATATATATATGTGTATATATATATATATAAGAGCATTACTTGCTGTGGGAGAGAATTGTTTTGGATGAAACAGAGCTTCATTTACAAGTTTTTGGTTCTGTTTGTTATTTGTGTGTGACTAGATTTCCTAACGCCTAATAACTTGTAAGCTACCAAGATTTTCCACCTATTATGATGAAAACAAGATATTTCTGCAGATTACTTTCAGCGAGGTGAGACAGGGTGTTAAAGGATGGCTCTTTTCAGGAATCTTGTAGACACTTCCTAATTTTAGAAGTCTTTGCTTCTTTTTTAATTTCTTCTGACATTAGCTGAGGAATTTGAGAATGGCAGGAGCATGGTTAGGCATACAGCCTTAAGAAACAAGATTAAAAATTGTCTTTTGTAAACATCTATTTCAAACAAGTAGAAACAACGAGTCAATCTCTTCGGTTTTGCATTCATGTATGTTGAAAGTTTTGCAAAACACACTCTTCCTAGTAAAGGTGTGAATTTACTCTGAGCTCAGTCAGAGTTGCTGCAGGGCAGATCTCAAGATTAAAAGGAGAATAGAAGGGCAAGACATTATTTAGTTTAAGGACTTGATGAAAAAAGAGTGCTGGTCCCTTGGCACAGGATGCTACGTTCCTCTCAACCAGTTGGGATGTATCATCTTAGCTCACTAGTTGCCACTTCAAATGTCTCTTGCTAAAAACTCCTTCTACCTCCTACTTGTTTAGATTATTTAAACAAGAAGCTAATCACAAGCAACTAGTCTTTCATGCAAGTTTTAACTTTTAGAACTCTTAAATAGTCCTGTTGCTTTTTACTATATCTGCTTGATCTCAAACTTCCCTTGCTACATTAGTTTCTTGCCGTCCAGAAAGAGGAAGTCTAATGTGAAAACCTCCTTCACTTTCTTCCTAGTGGAATCCAATGCTGCCAGTTGGGAAAAAAATAAGAATATTTTCTATGCTAAAATAACTGAAAATTCCTTTTATTTGTGCCCTTTCTACCTTTCTTATCACTATGTATCTGTGATATTATTTTAGATTGATATTCAAGTCTCGCTGTTATATGATTACCTCTTTATATATGAAATTCAGCCCATAGGGACTCTCCTTATGCCTTTATGGAATTAAATACATTTCTTATTTGCTCCTTTCACTTCTCTGCCCTCCTTTATTTTCTTTTAATTGTACAACTCTTCAATCAGCATAAACAGCTTTCTCATTTTGATCTAAATATTTTTTCATAATACAGTTTTATCTCATGAATATTTCCCTTTCCCTGACTTTCACTAATGGAGAAGCACGTTCTGTTTATGCACTCATTTGAAAATAGACCTTCTAGTTTTTATCTTAGGTATTTAGACTTTTTATTCATGTAGCAGCAAATAAGCCATATCCTGGATCTTTTCTAACAAGCTCTGCTTAGTTGAAATATTATTTTGTTTAGACAGATCTTTGCTCTTTCCTGTATGAACTTCATTAACTTCTTTTCTACCCCCCCCCAAGAATATGGAATTTTTTTGATCACATCCCCAAGTGATGCGTCATCCTGACCTGTGTTTGCCTTTGCACCTGTCAACTTTTTGAAAAGTGTAAACACTCTCAACTTCCTTTTAAATTTCAGATAGCAGCAGTCTATTTCTGTGCTATTTTAGGTGGAGCTTGTGTATCTTAGTCTATTAAAAAAGGTATTTCTTCCTGCCTCATTTTTTCAAGCACTTACTGAAAAGCTCCTTCACTGTCTGTATCCCTGAACATCCACTTTGGTACGAACATGGTTTCAGAGAAGTAGCCACAGAGCACAGCTTTTAAGCAAGTAGCAAAAATGCTGATTTTGTCTCCATGTGCTTTTCACAGACGTTTTTATGTTGTTTTTATCATATTTGGACCCTTCTCATTTTTCTCCAAAAAATGCTCTAGCTGCCTCCTAGGTATAAGTATGCATTTCAGAATCAAAATCCCGATAAGAAAGGTTGCATATGTTGGGTTAAGACTCAGGCTGCCCAGGGAGTTGTGGTTGCAGAGGCTTCTTCTCTGGAGGTCTTCCAAGCCCACCTGGATGCCACCCTGTGCTCTGGGTGTCCCTGCTTGAGCAGGAGGCTTAGACTAGATCTGGTCTCTAGTCTCTAGAGGTCCCTTCCAATCTCAACCTTGTGATTCTGTATTTCTGTGTGTTTAATTGCATGTGCTAATGAAATGCTAGCAATGAAGTCCTAATTTTGGTATCGGTTACAGTCAAGAAATTAAACAGATTAATCCTAGGATTAGCTTGTAAGTTTGCACATCAAACAGTGCTTGGTGTTGTATCTTTCACGCATTGAGCTAGCTGAATATTTATTGCTTGAAATTATTTTGCTTTCTTTACATCAGAAGTAAATGTAGAACTAAAGAGATTGAGAATCCATAGAAGTGAGGACCTCGAACTATAGGATATGTTCTTTCAATTAAAGTAGTTTATCTATTAAGTTACAAACTGTGGTGTTTGCTACAGGATGAAATCCTGCCTTCCAGTAGCATGGCATTTTAAGTGTCCGTGCATTTTGTTAAAGCAAGTTCTTAGGAAGTTAGATCAGCTCAATATTTGTCACCCTGTACTAACCTATAGAAGGCATCTTAACCATCTCTTATTTCTAGGGCAGGTATTGGCCACACAGATGATAAGTAACTTTTCATCAGAGTCGAACCATATAAGCTCTGGGGTTTTTTTCCATCACTCCATCAGTCAGAGCTACAGCATTGGCAGTTACACTGTGCTCAGAGACCATGAGAAAAATGGGTTCTGAACCAAGTATGATCTATATAGGGCTGATATTTCAATATGAGTTGGGGCTGACTAGCAATTAATAACGAGGATTTATGGATGTGGCACTGTATTGCAATGGTGAGGCTTTGACAAGCATGTTTACAAGGTCCTTTGAGTTTTAATGTGGTGGTTTTCATTAAGTTTATTTATAATATATAGTTTTTATTGGCTGCACTTAAATCTAGTCTATAAGGATTTTGAAGGTTTATAGCAAACTTGAGGAGATATTAAAAAATTAAGTAACTTTATCCAGTGAGTGTGTTTATCCAAATATGTCATCAAAGTTCTCAATTTCCTTTTAGAAGGCCAGTTCAGGACAGACTGACTCATTCTCTGATGTGATGGAATGCAAAGACATCCAGTACTTAGTTGGCAAGAGTATTGAGGGGAAAAAAAAAAGAGAGAAAATTTAGGATTTGGGGGGAGTATCTCTTGCTTCTCAGTCCTCCAGTTGGATGTAAAATAGAACTTTCAAGTGAGAAACATGACATTTTGTCTAAACGTTTGAATTAACGATGCCCCAATTTTCTGGTGACTTGAAAGAGAAACTGTGGGTTCTGAACATCTCTAAAAATCAGTTTAATAGTCATTAATGTATACATCAGAACATGTTATATAGCACTAAAAGTTTTCTGATCTGAGAGAATTCTAAAATTCCTAGCATGTGAGCCAGGTTGAAGATCTGGGAGGATGTAAGGTCACCATTTTGGGGAGAAGTTATTTCCTATTCCCATCTATTTTTCCTTTTGCTAAACTATAAAGAAGAGGGAAGTTAGTATAATGTATAAGGAGTGTTGGAGATGTCAGGTAAGTTTGCATCTATGGCCAAAACGTGTAGCTTGGGGCTCTTTTCGAGTCTTAGTTAGCTCAATATCCAGAAAAAGAGAGTAGCAATTCTAGGAGATGTGACTGCCTTAAATTGCTAAACACAATATTTTGAATGAGTAGTAGTGTTTTGAGTATTTTGAAAACAATGCATCTTTTACTGATGCACCTTTTATAGAGCAATTCTACAGGACTTGAGACCTTTTGGTGTTCTGGACATTTGAAACCAGAAGCAAAGCTGTGGACAGTATGTTTGGAGAACAACCCTCTGTTGCCAGGGTGATCTAATGACTTTTCTTGTATTTATATCCCATTACTCCTTTTCCTACTCTAAGCCATCCACCACAATCCTGAAATACAGGAATTGAAACAGGAATATTAAAAACAAAGCTCGTTTGTCCATTCTGACCTCTTCTTTTCTGTTTCTGTACATATTGTATGGATTTCCCCAGCTTTCTTAAGCAGAAGGATTCAAATATTGAGTGTACCTTTTCAGTGTTGTCACTGCTTGGTTTTCAGATCTTTAAGTAGACTGCCTACTACCTTGTGTAGTAGTTATACCTTGTGTGTTATTTTCCTGGGACATTGCACAGTGTGCCTTTCAAGGTCAAGGAGCAAGAAATTACGCACTTACATGAAAAGCTAATTTTCATGTAAGGAGATATCAATGTTTATTTTTTAAAGTCTCTATAGTAATCTGTGTTCTCAGCAGATTTAGTGCTACTGGTTTTCCTGTTTATTCTCATTGCTTAAAATTACTTTCATAAGCACAGAGACGAAGGCTGTGACGTTATCCTTAAACTGCTTCAGTCTCCCATGTTTCTTTCCTACAATGTATATATGATATTGAAGTTCATAGTATGTCATGGGAAAATTGAGCATGAATTTAGACTGCCAGTCTTGATAAGTGATGTGACCTTCAGTTTCTGTTCTCAAGGTCTTTTTTTTTTCCCTGCTTTTTAAGATGTGAAACTAATTATAGCACATCGGAGTGATTTAAAGTTTTCTACCACAAGAAAGATTTTAACTTAATTGTGATTCTTTCTCTTCCATACACAAACAGGAGCATGACTTTTTCCAGAAAGGGCTATTCCTATGGGAAAAGATGGTAATGTCCAGCTTTTATGTCAGGGATCAATTTGTGGATTTTTCTGTCTGGTGTTTTATGTGCTTCCTTTTAGCACTCTGCTTGCAAAATCCTATGGCAGCTTCTGCTGCTCGCCCTGCT
>JAUBOD010000320.1:196886-211935 GCA_032353885.1 Nothura maculosa | reverse complement strand
TTTTTTCTGCCTTAAGGATGCCTATAACTTCATCTTGAGCCTGCAGAAATACAATGTTAACACTTTATTTTCTTAAATTAGAATTCTGTATTAACGTGTTAGTCAGATACTTTATTCTTTTAACGTCAAGACGACTAAAACCTCTTTTTAGAATGCTGTATGTAAAGTGCCTTAAGATGGTTATTTACATGAAAACAGTTTAAAAGCTTGGAGGTGCTACATAAACATGGCAAAAAATGCATAAACATGTTTAAAAATACTTTTAATAGCCCTGCATAAAACTGAAATTTTCTGAACTCTCTCAAATTCGTGTAGCACTTTATAGGTACTACATACTTTGTTGATGATTAGGTTGTAATGTCAGTTCTAGACTATTGTGCAGCATTCGCAATGCAAGGTCTCCACACAAGAATGACCTGTGGTTTTAGGAGCTGATTTTTTTAAACTTTTGGTGCAGGATTTGATGGTGGAAATGCTGCGTATTCTATGTAGCTTGGGTACAAAAGTAGCTTTTGTAGTTGAAACCAGCCTGGGGTCACCGGTCGTGTTCTGTTGTTACGTTGTGCATGTGTGAGCGCTGAACCGAGGGAGGTGCAGGGCTCTGACCTTTGCAGCACACATTCCTAGAGCATGCAGTCATTTAAAACAAGATGAATTGCTTTTCAAGCTAGCAGTAGGTTCTACCTGTATGTATAGGCATGTGTGAAACAATGCCTTCTGTATTTATGGGCATATAGATGTGCATGCAATTGTGCATGGGCCTTCAAATGACAAACAGCCTTGCGGCGTCAAGGGCTTCTTTTTGGAATTAACACCTGGAATGGCACTCTCAATTTGTGAGTCCATAATACAATGAATTTTAAATGGTATCAGTTAATAGAATATGGTGTTACCTGGAAATAATACATGAGAAGATTTTTTTTTTCTGTGACATCTAAATTTGAAACTTAAATATGTATGGATTTTTAGAAGATTTGAGTTGATATTAGAATTGGTTGAAAATTGGGAATAAAAGATGACCTCTAACTTTTTTCATTTATAATTCTTTCTTTTGAAGGACAGACAGTTTGTAATTTCATTTCAGCTTTATTATACTAAAGTTTCTTATTTCATGCCATTCCAGTTTTTAATATGTTATAAGCATATATTGCATATATATGTGTGTGTGTGTGTGTGTGCGTGCATGTGTATTTATATACACACACACACACACACACACACACACACACATACACACACACTAGTTAGCATTTCTAACTAGGAGAGAACCATTTGAGTGGTATGTGACATTGAATTTCAATGTTTATGTTGAGAGTGGAACTATCCATATGCTCTGTAGATGATGAACCATGAAAGCATGGGATGAAACCATTTATACCTCTTGGCCATTTTTTTTTTTTTTTTTTTTTTGCCTCTGTACTTTTGCTTTTGAGGCTGTCACTACTTCTGGGCAATGAGCATCTGCAGAAGAATATCTTGTTGGAAATCTGAGTTACATTTGACTATGGATTTTGATTATCACTTGGCAGCTGGCTCTTCTTTCAGACAAAAAGAAATGTCTTATCTTTTACAATCCAGTATCTTGAGTACTAAAGGGCACGAAGTGCTTACTCTTCATCTTACAGGAATGAAAATGAGAGCGGTTAGTTACTAATAACAGATGTTAAAATATAGTTGATGGAGTTACTTCTGGTGGCCTGGATCACACTGATTCATAAGGACTAATGCTCGTGGCTTCATAGGAGAAGGGAGATATAAAAAATTACATGAGAGGTCTTAATGTTCACTGAGTAATTTTTACATGATGTACTTTGATGTATGCATTTGAAGTACTCAGTAGAGCACAATCCTCAGGTAGTAGGAAAGTTTTGTGGGCTGTGTGCATTGAGAGTTATGTAATCGCTCGCAGTGGACCAAGAATGTTTCTGGAATGATACAGATGCATTGTGAATAGATTTGTTTGCATTTAGGGGAAGTGCAAAGATGACCTTTTCCAGATGATTGTTGTTCCTGGTATTTGGATAAATTGCATTTTTATTTAAGTTGTGGTTTTTGTTTGTCTTCCTGCAGCAAAATAGGTAGGATATGCCTTAAAGTGGAAGCAGTATGTGTTTGCAGTACAGTTAAAAAGCAGTTCTTTACTCAGGAATATAAAATAAGAGAATAAATCACCTGTAATTCACCCTCTAGGATACTAAGAAGAAATAGTAGGTCATCACGAGAGAGATCCTCCGTTTTCTTGAAAGAATCTCTTTGTTTTTTCTCTCCTTTAGGGCTTCTTAGGATGGTGCTGGTTTTGGCTACATCCTCCTTCTCCTGCTTTCGCTCTACTTTTCCTCTCCCAGTATAACCAGGATCTTCTTTACGGCAATCTTTTGGCCTTTGTTGGCACAACTTGGATGTGGTTGGGCTTCCTGTGCTGTTACTTCTGGAGCGCATGGTGTATAGTTCTGAAGCTGAAGAAAGGGAAGAAAAAGTATATGTTTTAGCTAAAAGAGAATATAAAACTCTTACCATCATTTATGGTAGGCAGTACTCTCTCCAAACTAGAAGTTTCCCTGCTGCACAAGGCTTTATGTCATCTGAGTGGAGCTGACAGCCTCTTGTCAACCAACAGCTCCCGGCTGTGATCTTTACTGGATACTGAGATGTTGTGAAGTACTGGAGTCTTACTTGTTCTGCATCCTTAACATTTCTAAAGGCAGCAGCTTTAGTGACAGTGATCATGTATGTCCTTCAGACCAGGTTCCCACTTGAGAGACGGTGGATACCTCACCTTTCAAATCCTACTTCTATGATGAGGCAAGTTGTGGTTTAGAGGGTTTTCAGGGGAAAGCTGTTTGTGTTTCTTAGCATTCCATGTCCTACAGGAATGGCTGCACTTTGTTTTCCTTTCTCCTTCGCTGTCATGAGTCATGAAGTTGCAGAGTCTACATTTTGCCAAATGATATGGGTCTGCACACATCCAGAGTGCAAGCCTCATCCTTCAAACAAACCAAAAAATCACATCCCACCATTCGTTGATCACAGAGTCTCTCCTGATAACTGTGGAAAGTAAAAACGTAGCATTTCTTTGGCACTGAACTCCTGAGGATGTAATACAGGTGTGAGTACCTAACCAAAAGGACAGCCAGTTCCAACTAGGCCCCTTTGAAGTGCTGCTGTTATGTAAATATGCGTTAATTCCTTTGCAGATGTATGAGTAACACTGTATAAATATTGATTAACCTCAGGTACTCCAATTTTGCTTATCAGTCCAAAGATTAAGGGATGAATGTGTTACAGTCTACCTCCTCAGGGAGAACTCTGATGTGGCCACAGGTGCAGCGTAGCGCACAGCAGCCTGCTCGTGTGATTGAAAGGGGAAGCTAAACAAATTCACATTCCCAAATTGCCTCTTTTTTTGCTATTGAACTGTGAAGCTAATTGCTAGAAGTGCTATAATAAGCACATTGACCATTACTTTAGAAAACAAAAGAAAAAAAAAAAAAAAGTAGGAAACGCTCTATCTCAATGGCAACTGTTTGACTTCAAGCAGTGGTTTTATCCAGAAAAATAGTTCTGGCCTGTGGTAGGCAGGAGATGGACATGCTGCTGCTTTTCTGCCTCGCAAATGTTGCCTCCTTTTGGAGCTCCCCCTTCAGCTAGGCTCTAATTCTGAAGTTTTAGCTTTGTAGCTGCACTCTTTAAACATGGTGATTTTCCACTGAATCCAATAAATACATGCTTGTGTTGCTCTATCTGCAAGAACTGAGGGAGAACAAAAAGCTTTTAGTTTGAATGATGGTTGAATGTTTGGCAGGGAAAAATGACTGAAAGCATGACAGGAAAAATAAGCGAAATTTTCTGTAAAGTTGATGTCTCTTCCAGGTCTGATCCATAGCACTAGATATCTTGGGTGTTTCATAAGAGTTCTGACTTCCTAACTTGTTTCTCCAGGTTCCCAAAGACCAGGGTGTGTCGGATTTACACAGCAATGTGCCCTGAATACCTGTGTTGTGAAGGCATATGTTAGGTTAGGATGGGGCCTTTTATAGTGCGTATGGGAAACAGAGAACTTATCAAAGCAGGCAGACAACCATAGTCCTTCTTTATGGTTAGCTGAAATCAGTTTTCGTCCTCTCATTTACACTCATTTTGTTTCTTTCTTAGTGGTTTGCTTATTTGACTTACTTGCCCTCTGTACTTTTTTTGTAGACTTGCTGTTTTGGTGCCCGTCAAGAACAAAACACAGTCTGCTTGTTTGGTGTTCACGCCAGGTTAATGGCTACTGATTGCAACAGAGTTAAATCAAATTTATAGGTAAAACATATAGGTTGAAACAGGTCAAATCAAATGGCCTAAATTCATTCTGAGCTTATCTGTGCTCTCATTCTGCAAGCAGGACATGAAGAAACAGTGCAAAAGTCCTTTATTTTTTGCCTCATGCATTGTGAGGTGATGCAACAGTCTCATTTGAGCATCAAGCTCTACTCTTTGCTGGAGGAGCAGTGGACCAGGGACATGGCAAAGAGATTCATGCATTATCTAATGTTAAAGCGATTTTCCTGTGTGTGAACTCCATAGTGGCATGTATCCTATGTACACACACATGTAGAAAAGCTACGTGAAGTGAGACATTTTTCCTGAAGAGCCACATGAATAACTGACCAAACATTTCTGTAATGTTAACTTGATCTCCACTCTCTCAATCAAATTCTGCAGGAGATGAAGCTGCATTTGTCTCTCTGGCAGCAGTGAACAAGCAGGTGGTTCAGAAATCCCCTCGCTTTTGCCTGAAAGACTGAAATATCTTTCAGAGATTACCTGACCGCAGACACTGTAGGTCTTAGGAAACATCCATTTTTTTTCCATCTATTTTTCCCTTCAGTGTTTTCTCTTTTAGTCAGTGATTGATTTACGAGCTAACAAAATCCCTCAGAGGACCAGATCTTCCCTTAATCCCTGGGTGAGGATCTTGAATTGTGAGAACTTGTTGTTTCTTCCAAAAATCCATGACTAAGCATGGAATTAATGGCTTTCTGTTGTTTAAAATCTCTTAGCAATGCTTTCGATTTGTTGAACTCAAAAGGAAACATACTTATTTTTAAAATAACTTATATTGCTGTTGCCCAGCCTGCCAGCATAAGCGGAGAGTACAACAGGGTATGGCTTGTGGAAAGAATTATCAACTCCTCTCTGCGAGTCCCTCACTATGAACATGGCTTGGGACAAGAAAAGAGGTGGTCTCACCTTTGTGAGGCAGGAGATTTCTTCCCATTTAAAACATTGCACTCAGCTCTGGGCTGATATTTCTTTACCTTTCTACTTGTGAGAATAAAGGATTATGGGGAATTGATGCAAATACATTGAAGTGCTTGGGACAATAAAGTGGAAGATTCTTTTTTTTTCCCCCCATTTGTTCACTGGGGTTTAGGTTTATCCTTTTTTTTTCTTTTTTTTTTAAATTTTTCTCACACTTGTTTCATAATTAGGCAATTAAAATATCTTTGTAAGACATTCTGTAAGAGACAGATAGTTTGGATGTATGTGGAAAATATGTTTTAACATCACATTGGCCCTGACTGTACAGGACCATTATTTCTGCTCTTTTTTTGCTGTAAAATGTGAATCTTCTGGTTTTCTCAGAGAAAGATTTTCATTACTAAAGCATCCTGAAATAAAACTGAGCTTCTCCAATTTCAATTATGTGAGTTTGCATTCCCAACATAAAATTTTCGCTTTTTTATGATCATAAGAAGCAGTTTAGCATTATTTAATGCAATGTTTGTGGTTTCGTACTTACTCTGCAGCTGCTGTAATCTTGGCTCCAGCATATAAGTATTCTGTAATTATAGTGTTATCCAAAGTAAAAACTGAAAATAGTTCTACATGAAAAGAAAATGTTCCTATCTTAGAAATTATGCACCTAAATTCATCCTTTTCCCTAAATACCCTGAAATTAACTGAATTGTGGACATTTATGTAAGCAGGAGAACTCAACACTTTGACAATGCTTAAACTTAGTGGAAGTTTCTCAATGAACATGTCACTTTAAATGCAGTGTGTTAGCTTGTATCCCCACTGTCCCCCCAACAAATAGAGTGCGGAGAAATCTGTAAGAATTAAAGACAAGTTTAAATTATCCAGTGCAGTTCTTGTATCTCTGACCTAAGTGATTAACTTATCTGGAGACAGATGAGCTCAACTCACCACTCTACCAGCCAATCTACTTATCTTCAAGAATATGGTTGTTCCTTTCTGGTGCAAATTGGAAGAGCTTGTGACAAGCCACCTACTTATGTGCCCATAAATATGCTGGTAATGTACTGTAAGGTCATGCTCAAAAGTAGCTTGTAATTGCATCTTTCCAAAGAGAACCTAGTTGAAGAAATGTGGTGTTTCAATATTACTAGTTATAATAGTTGTGAGCATAAGGAAAGGAAGAAACCTAGGATATTTCTTGTATTCAGTGTCTACTTGTGGGTGTATATATATGTATGTGCGCATACACCTCTGTATAACTTTTCAGGAAAGTATTGAATATTCAAGTCGATATGCATCTATGTTACACTTGAGGCTTAGTTGCACAAATGAAAAATTTTATGCTTGGGGTTTTGTGGCAAACACTAAGGGGTCTTTTGTTAGCTTGCTACAAGAGAGTTGTAAATAGAGTTGTAGTCTCTTGCATTTACTGTCAATGAAAAATGTATAATTTGGAGGCAAGGATTATCTAGTGGATGATAACTTGTTAGTTTGCATTAACTGGTCCAAAGTATTCAAGGCAGAAACTATTTAAAAACAGAAACTTGAAACAGTCTCCAATTTCACTGGTTTTTGATCAGTTTGATGTTTGCATGGAGTACCATATATACACACAAGTTGTGAACTAGGTAGAAGAAATCCCAGTGAGGAATAAAAATCTACATGTTTAAAGTGAATATATATTAATTTTTTGCTTTTTCTTCAATGTCAGTTTTGACAAGCATCGCCTTGTTGAGGCCTTTCTTTGTGTGAGAGTATTCTCCTCAGCTTTGTGGAGTTTTTATTTTTTTCTACACATGAAAACAAGCCACAGACTTTTAAATGTCCTGAGAAAAGACTCTTCAATGAAAGATCAAAAGTCTTTACCCAAGTGTCAGAAAGCGACATGCCTACCTCTCTTGTCTATAGAAACATGTGTTGGGTGGGATAATCTGCTTAATTGTACTTGACACTTTACATGTTTACATGTTCAAAAGTTTTCTGTAAGGATTAACTGATTAGTATTTCTACTATGCAGTCATAACCACTTTCGTGGCTATTGAAATTATGTGAAATATCCAAGATATGGTTTTCAGGGCTTCCCTGAAATTGTGTGTTTGATTCATCCCACAATAGCTCGTAATCTGTTTTTGTATCTAGGGATTCCCGAACTTTAGAAATCTTTTGGGACAAGGGAAGAATTTTTGCTCATCTACAGCACCTCCGACAGTATATGAACAGGTTGAAGTTGGGTGGGTTTTCTTTTATCTTTATTTTCAGTTATTTCCTTAGTTGTGTTTGGATTTTCCTTATATGCCTTAAAGCTGAGACTAGTATTATGTTCTCTGCTTTATTTCTTTATGTTGCTATAGCTGGGGAAATTCTGAGAGGTATTAGTTGTTCTTTGTATTGTTCTTTGCCATTAGAAATAATTCTAAATCATGTTAGAAATAATGTGATTGCATGCTGTTTTTCTGTTTACTTTTTTCATCATTAATGACAGCACATTAAGTTTGTAACAGCAGGCTAACACATCTTTTTTCTGAATGAGACTGTTTTGAGACATGCAAGAAATGTGTTCTGGTGCTCTGCTTCAGTGGGATACTGTTGTAAAATAACACAACATAGCAAAATGGTAGCAGCAGGGGAAATTTCCTGATGCTTGCTGACTCCATAGGTATCCAAGTGTCATAGTTATCCTCCTGCTTCTTTATCTGGAGGCTGGTTGGAATAAAATCTCTCTTAAGTCATCAGTATTATCACTGTAGCTTTTCTGCAAAGATAGGATTACATTTTTTCCTGTTGAATGAGGGTTTTTTTAGGTGTTAATTTTCAAGGTAAGGATAGAATCCTGGAGGATGGCATGAGTTCTTTGACTGAGGAGTACAGATTGCAGGATAAAAGACAGCAGGATGGTGCCTTTTACTTGTCCATTCATGTCTTACCCCAGGCAGGTGAGCACTAAGGGAACATGAGTTTCTAGGTAGTTTCTCAAATCACCAGTATAGTTGGGTTTTAGTCTTTGAATAAATTGCATCATTGCTGCAATTTCATTGAGATTACCTATTGCCCAAAATAGGCTTAAGTAAAATCATGGCTTTGTGATGGCTTTTTTTTATATTGTTGCTATTAGTTGGTCACTGTGGTTGTGTGGGTTTGCCAGGAAAATGTGAAAAGCACAGAGTCTGAAAAGTAACTGTATACAGTGAAATTAATTTTTCTATATGTACAGATTACAGGTTTTACCAGCCATGGCATTCATTACTATTTATTGTAATGGTTTACAATCTTGGATACGCAGCTCCCTTAGGAGTATGCCCAGCTCTGGTGACGCAACTTTGGAAAATGCAATAAATATGCACTGGAAACCACAATTTTCTAATAGGAAGTTTCTCAAAAGTAATAAAATTTAAATTGCCTCCTCCTAGGAAAAAGGAAGCCACCTGTACTTGGGTAAGCAAGGTAGTTGAACATTGGCTGTATCTTCCCCAAGTCCTTCCTTACCCACCTTGGCTTTAAACTGTACATCTTGAGGCCACTGTCTGTACTTTACAATATCTCCCTTTCCTTGCTTGGTAAGGACAGCACATTTTTGCATCATTCTGTTCCCATCAATTATGTTTTGAGTGGGTGAATAAATATTTAAGGAGTGCTAACAACAGAGTGGGTTTACCTTCACTAAGATGATATACTGCCTCGAACAATTTGTCATTCCTGCTTTTGTGAACAAATTCTGTTTGAGGAAATGTTAGACTCATAGAATCTTACAGAATCATTAAGCTTGAAAAAACCTTCAAGGTCATTGAGTGCAGCCATTCCCACATCATAATACTCCTCTGACACCAAAAAGCTATGTGTTTTTTCTCAGGTAAATTTGTAGAATTAAAATTAGAGACTTTTCAGTGGAAGACAGGAGAGTGCCTCCTGTACCATTTGGCTAGCAAATACCCCATTGATAGTTGGAGGCCACATGGTGGAACTCTACGAGCTTTCCGCTTATGAGTAGGCCCAATTAAAATCTGCAGGGCTGCGTATACAAGATTGGATTACAGGGTTAGGCATTGTATTTTTGTGACCCTTATTGCCAGTATAAATCTGAGTAAGTGTATTTTTCTTTAGGTATAGTCTAGTAGTCTCAAAGTGTAGCTTTTATAAAGTCTAGTCTTAGTCAACTGTTAACACAAGTCTATTCATTAAAGAGAAAAAAACAGAGTCAGTATGATGTTTTCTCTCTAAGCTTTAGTGATTTCCTTGGTAAACGTTCTTTGAACAAAAATAAGCTTATAAAACAAAAACACACAAGGACAGGAGGAGGGCAAGGTGTTTGCATGATACTGAAGAAGTAAACATGCCTGTTCTGAGTTAGAAGTGTTCTGAGTTAGAGTTAGAAGTGAAGGTAAAAAATAACAGCAAAGTCATACGCTTTGTACAAAGCAGACTGTGCCTCAGATTACTGTTGTTAGGAAAGCAAGCAGTACCCATTTTCCATGTGCGTATTGCAATACACGTTCATTACTATTTTCTTATATAACATGACCTTAAGGCATGACCTATTTGTGTTGCCAGAGACAATTCTGAAATAGCATTGAAAACACTGGTATCATTTAAAAACCTGGTCATCTTCATGAACTGTACCTGCACAGCTCTTCATTATCTACTAAACCAAAAGACCCTGGATCTACAGTTTGTTGGAGATGTAAGATTTTAAGAACCTGCACTAGATGTAAATTGGTTTAGCAAGTTGAACCTGATTCTAAATGATTACTATTGTTCAGGGCCCATAAAAATAGTTTGGAGACTTAGTCAGAACTATAGTAATAAATGTAATGTGCAAGCTTTGAAGGAGAAAAAAAACCAAGATGCATATGTTAAGAACAGGACCCTGTGGTGTTATACAGGCCACCTGTGCACGACGTAGCCCTGCAGAGCCTTAAGGCTCCCTTCCCAAGAGGCTTGTGCACTGCTTGTGAGAAATAGTTTTGTCGAATTTCAGCCACCTTGTGAAGCATGGGCCCTGCTCACCTGCTGCCTGGCCTGGCAGGTACACCGGTGGGACAAGGTTATGGCCCTGCCACCGGAGCTATGGGGAATGCTGGTAGGGGATTGTGACTAACATGGATGCTCTGGGGACGTGGTTGCTGTATCCGTGTGTCACCCTTTGTTCTGCAGGAGTTCGGCATGTGGGCGTCTTCAAGTGGACGGGGTGGAGAGTCCTCAAACCTGGGAGGAGCACTGTGCTCCTTGGTGGGATGCCCAAATCAGGTTTCTAACTTATTTTTTTCAGTGTATGGCTGCTCCCTGTGCACTTCTACCTATTCTATATATCTATATATACATATGTATGTATATATATAAAAGCATATAAAATATACATATATAGATAGATGCAGATAAATTATATCCATCTGACAATCTGATATGTATATATCTGTATGTTAACATACATATTCCACAGTGAAGAAATTTGAGAACTGCAACCTTGACACATAACCTTGGTTAAGGGAGAAAATAAAATAAAAGAAAGACTATCCAAAATCAGATATCTTGAGATAAATGTTTATATTCATATATATAAATATGTGGGGAGATTTTCATGCTAGCTATGTGCGTGTTGTTAGCCTAGCTGACTTTAGTCAGAGAACAAAGATGGGCCCATCAGACAATTCACTGAATCCGAGATTGGATTCTAGCTCCACAGGACTTGTTCTTTCTCCATGGATTTACTGGGAGACCAGAGAGAGGAGCTGACTGAGCAGCTAAACACGGAGTTGCAAAAGCTCCCTATTTTTCCACTCATCACATTTGCTTCTCAGAGAAATAAGTGTTGCTTCGTTCAAAGCTGTAGAATTGCAAGTTCAGTACAACATACCCAAATTTATTTTGCTGGAGCCCTGCAAAATTGTTGTGAGAATCGTAGCAGAATGATTATTAAAATGGATAGGATTATCAGCCTGTTTAACTAGGTATTTTTGATGATATTGCTTGAAAAGTCCTAAATTAGTTGTTATTAGCTGTTACTCAGCAAAGAGGACTAGTAAGGGTTGCTTGTTGTTTCTGTAAAATTTCTCAGTCTCTAGCGCTGGTCAAAAAGCAGAGAGAGTTAAGAAATATTAAGAGACTGAGACAAACCAGAAAACATGATTCAGTCTTAGTGCAAATGTGTTTTTGGTATTGGATACAGTTTTGATTCCCTGTCTACGTGTATGGAAACACCAGCAGACTAGCCCTGCTCTGTCTGCTAGGACTGTTAGACCAGGACTATTCAAATAGGAAAGAAAATGCGTAAGAGGCATCTGATTTAGGACTCAACACTCCAAATCACACACACACACACACACACGCACATGCTAAATGGAAATAATTATATTCTTATAGCATGAACATTAGGGGATATTTTTTGAAACATGTCAACATGAAATCAGCCCAAATAAGTTGTGCACTGCCTTACATGGCCCATAGTCAAGCTGTGGAAGTCACTGCCACATGTCATTGGATGGAAGCCAGCAGGGTTAGTGGGTTTGGTAAGATGATTCTTAGAAGATCAGTTCAAATGTGACTGCTATGTTTGAACTTCCAGAGCAGATTGTTCTGGGGGCAGCTTAAATCTTGAAATGACAGCCTAGACTTTGGGAGAAAGATCATGGATGATGCTGCCTTTGGTCTCCTGTTTGCTCAAGTGTATCGTTGGTCCTGGCTTTTCTTATGCATTTGTCCATACCCTTTGGTACCCTCAGAGACTCCTGACTGCCTGAATGCTGCTATTAAAGCTTGGTGGTGGAGTACATTTTGTGGCAACTCAGTAATTAGTTTATAGTGGGTAGACATGCTTGCTTTGCCCATGTGATATGTTATATATCAGTAACTCTAGCCGTCACAAGACATTATTTCCATTGAACACAGCAGTGATTCACCTTTCAATGAGTAGTCGTGAAATCTCACAGTGGGAATGAGATTTTAACTCATGTCACCGCTCTTTAAGAGAAGATCCATGGAAACAGGACATACATGTGTTTTCTGTATAGCTGCGACAACACTAAGAGCTTTAATTTGCCTCAGAAGTGTTTTCAGCAAATTTCAGCAATCATTGCTAGTCTCAGCATAGTAGTGATGAAAAAGAAAAGGAAAACTTGTTATGGAAAAGGGAGGGTTTGGGTTAGCTTTTCAATGTGGCTTAGTCCTAATCAGAGAAGGGAAAAAAAAAAAAAAAAAAAAACACAAAAAAAACACCACCCACCCCGGTTTAAGTGTAATGCAGCCTTTTTTCTCCTCATGTATTTCTGATGCTTTATTTTTCTCTCAAATCACTTGTCTTAGTAGTCTATTAAAGGTACTAGTTACTTTGAAAAGACCTCTTAGGCAAGAGCTAACTGTACCCTGTACCCGCTCTGATTAGTGTTTTGCTGTAACTCCACATAAAATTCTGGAAAGAGAGGTCATTTAGAGAAGAAGATTTAGTTACTTTAGGACTGAGAGGATCTTGTTTATAATAAACCCATTATTTCACAAATGACTATACACGTTGCTTGTGTCCTCATGTTGGGTTTTGTTTTTATTTTTCTCTTTGGTTGCCTTTTAATACTCAATGTACACACTCAGCAGGGGAGATGGAATGGAATTTGAAAATATCTGAAGTCCAAATGTCACAGTTTTATAAAGAGAATAGATATGTTAATGAACAGCATCTGTATAAACTTGGGGTAACATTCTTCATATTTTGAAGTATATTTCTTGTGAGGAGATGCATTTTAAGAGAATGACAATGTGAGCATTGAATTAAAGGACTACATTTTGAGAGAGCTTTGAAACTCAGTCCCATGACAGGATACAGTACTTAGACTTCCCCTTTAAGGACTTAATTTTGGGACACTATTTTCCCCCAGTTCTAGTCTCTTGGAGTCAGAGAGTCTAAATCTTAAAAATGATTTTTCACCATTTAAACCCTATTGCTGAAGAGTCTCCTTTCCTAATGTGGAGTCATTTGTTTTGTGAAACCACGGAAATGATGCTAGTTGGAGGAGCAGGGGAAGAATGTTTTATATCTCCTTTATCTTTGTGTGTTTGCCTCAGCACATTAAGGCTTAGGCAATGGTTGTGGTAAGAGGCAATTAAACTGATGTGAAGATCAAGTTGATCTGACGTTTTTAAACCAAGTGTTTATTAGTTGAAATAATTTTGGGCATTTTTGGCATAATTTATGCCTTAGTGGGAACTTGACTCATTGTCAGAAAGTCTCTGTGTATTTCAGCATGTTAAGCTGACATTGCCAAAAAGAACTGGGAGGTTTTTAGACTTATGTTTATGGAATATGTACTGAAGTTTCTACCTTGCTGCCTCAAGACCCACAAAAATGTTAATAGAAATCAGAGATGCAAGAAAAAATGTATTGCATATAGCCTGTCAACTTGCCAAAAATGGCTTTTCCTTTGGTTATTTTCCATAGTTTTGTTCCATTTGGTTTTAGGCATCAGAAGGAAAGAGACTTCTTCTGTATTCCTTTGGAAACTATTTTGCAGTCCTCAAAAGATTTTGTGAAGCTTTTCCCTTGATGCCTAGTTCATATTCCCTTTTGTGGGTTGGGACTAGATAAGGGGGTCCCTGAGGTCCCTTCCAACCTGTCTGTTCTCTGATTCTGTGCAAGAGACACATTGAACATTGTAAATCAGCCTGGATTTTTTTTTTGCACATGCTGGATATCTTAGATTTTCATACCTCCTTCTCCCTTTGCATCTCTGTACCTGTCCCCTTTCCCCATTAGACTAAGGTACTTCCTTCTAAACAGTAGGTAAGATACATAAAAAGCCCCATTCTAGCCTAGAGAATTAATCACATAAGACCAAATTCAGATGAAATCTCTGATTCACCAATATATAGAACTTAATATGAGTCATTTAAACTGCTTATAAGTTTGAGTGATTTCTCACATCTTGAAAGATGATTTGTCACTTACCATGCTGTTTATATCTCTGCAGTTAGGTGCAAATGTGCACGTAACATGAGACAAAATGTGATCTGGCTTTGGAGCCTGTAAGAATACAGTAGCTTTTACACATATTTCAAGACCTGGAATGCTTCTAATCTATCATTACTGAATTAATTCTTTCTATTTTTATCATATATTTCCCCTAATGAGTATAGCTGCAGAAAAAAAAAAAGAAAGAAAAAGAAAAAGAAAGGTAATATATGTTTTCTCTTCTGGTTCTGGGAAATTGCATGCTTTCTTATTCTTAAAACTTCCTAAGTCTTGTTTGTTCTTGAAAGTGTAATGTAAACCAATGGAAACTTAAAGGCATTGACTTTAGTTTGTGGGGAAAACCCTAAAGTTGAATCAAGAAAGACAGAGTTATTGGTAAATACAGAATTCTCAACTGTCCTCAAGTTTGAGAGTCTGAAAAGGCCTGGGAGATTCAACTCTTGTTTGAAGCTTCTGAAAAACACAGCACCCTAAAAGGTTTTAATATTTGTTCAGAGATGTGCGAATAAAGCAAGTATGAGAGCTTACATATATTAGAAGTATGGGGAATCCTGTTCTGTATCACTCGTTTATCTATGTGCTGTTACAGCTTGCATCTAGATCTTACTCCTTTATCACCTAGTTTGCACAAATCTATTATCCTCATCTTAGAAGACATAGGATGAGAAAAGGCTATGAAAATGCATGATTTTGCCCATTTGTCTAGAATTAATAGGTTTGCCTAATTCTTAGATGAGCTCATGTGCCTTCCTGTGGAGAAGATACTGAGTTAGGTCAGATGTCAAAAATGGCTGAATACAGAGTTGCTTTTTTGCTTTCTCCTTTTATTTTGCCAAAACTTAACCATATTTACCA
>JAUBOD010000320.1:177853-190183 GCA_032353885.1 Nothura maculosa | reverse complement strand
AAATTATTTCCTTTTTGAATTGGTTAAAGTTGAAATAGCAGGTACACTATTTCAGGCAATAGTGATATATATTAAAGTGATAGCTATCAATTTGAAGTAATATTTTTAAAAAGAAATTCTGAATCTTTAGTTTCTTTCTTGCCCTAATATTTCTCCTTGTCTTCCTTAATTTAGCAGCATAACTGAAATATTTGCTTGGCACCTAAATTTTTCTTAGGAGCCTGTATTCTAGGGACTTGCAATACAATTGATTCACCACTGAGCTCTGTAGAGCCTGTTTAAAAACCTTGTGACTAACGTATAAGTTAGGTAACTATGATGCAAAGTTCAAAGGAAAGTTTCTTTGTTTTGGGGTTTTTTTTTTTTTCCTTCTTTCCCTTGTTTAGATACATGTTCAGGCTTGTTCTGGTTAATCAGGAAGTTTTAGGCAGGTAGGCAATCTCACGGTCGGAGTGGGAAGATATCTTTTTGGGTCGTTTTTGATTTTTCTTTTTCTGATGTTTCTTGTTCTTCTGGGGTGTGGTGACAGCTAAAATGAAATTCAGATTGGTCTTTCCTTTCTTGCCATGCCAAAATGTTTGCTTAGCATTGCTCTGCTCCCTGGAAATCAGACATTCTTCTCGGGTTGCATCAGGTTGCTAATGACATGATTAATGCAGGAAGGGGAGAGAGGGATGACGTAGCGGCTCACGCAAAGTTTACCTGAGAATTATCTCTAGCTCTACTGTTTAGTGTCTGTGTGAGTCATGGGCTGAAGCCCTGCCATTCCCTGTTCTTCAGCTGGGCAAGCTCACACTTACCTCATTCTATGTATGCATTTCTCTCTTTCGTGCCAGATCTGATTAGAAGCACTTTTGTTTTAAACTCTCTGCATTTATGAAACATTAAATAAATATGCTTTTTACAGATAGTTGACAATAATACTAAATGGAAAGCACCACTAGGTATCTGTGGTTCAGGCAGCTTGAGAAGCTTTCTTTGTCCTTATGTGAGTTCGCGTTTTTATCAGTGTAAGTTTTTCTTACCTTCCTCGATTTAGCAATGATAATGTTATGACATTAGTTTGCTTTGCAACAGGACTGTGAGTCACTCGCCATGTCTGTCAATGAAGTGCCTGGTTTTCTATTGCATGCATCTGCACACGTAGAAATGTACTGAAGATGGAGGGCAAGTTTGTGGTGCTGCCTGCACCTTTTGAAGCTCTCTTTCTCTGCAGGCTCAACTGCTCTGGTCAAATTATTTTTGGTTCTTGCCCTCTTGTTGCTCCTGAGGAATTAACACATGAAGGGAGACAACAGGTCAACCTGTTCCCTGGTGCCCAGTTGTATCCGTTTGCTAGCTGTGGACAAGGCCACTGCAGCAATTGTGCCTGTCTTGTGCATGAAGATTGGTGCTTGTTCTACTATTTGGTGCTTGTCTTCTATTTGTGTGCATGGTTTCTTGAACTATAGGCCCTTTACAAAGTGTCCGTAATGCTGTTTCATTAAATTTGCCAGATCATGTGCTGTAAAATGCCCGCAGCCTCCCCAAGGAAATCACTGTGAAGGCAATTTTTGCAAGAAAAGATGATTTTTCTCTGTGGATTGCCATGAGATCTTTGGAATCCTTCACAGCTTCAGCTTGCAGCAACTGTAACTGTCCACATCTCTGCTCTAGGTACTACTCAGTCTGGATTGCCTCCCTCAAAGAGTGCTTAATGTTTAACAGTGAAAGGTTATGCTGAAAATAAGCTATCATTTTCCAGACAACTCACATCTAAACTTGCCTAAGCTTATATCAGGAGTACAATGTGTGGAAAAAGTTCTAAAATGATAGAAAATGTCACGTTGGGAGACTCAAAATGCCATGAGACTCATTCTGTTGGTAGAAGAATGTTTATCTGAGCCCAGCATCGTCCTCCTTACTTCTTGGTATTTTCAAAAATGAAAACTTGAGAGCATAACATTTGTGAGGATTGTAAACAACCTTGATATTTAGGTAAGCAATACTTTATCAGAAGTAGATAAATTGTGGTCAAAGTGAATCACTAGCTTCCCCCTGCAAAATTATAGGAAATAAGGTATACTTCTCAACTGTTCCTTATAAAGGTCATGTTGATCCCTGGAAGCAAACTGTACACCGTGTGCTTGCCAGTTACATTTTGCAGAGATCTCTTAGAGCAAACAATAATTTCCTTATCCAATAATCTGCTAGTCACAGAAGGTACACCAGATGAGTAAAATCGAAACAGAGTAAACATATCAAAAAAACAGGCAAGAAAAAAAAACCCACACAAACTAAAAAATCTCAGTGCTCTAGAAGCATCATGTAACACATCTTGCATGCTGTGTAGTATGCAAGGCTAATGGAACTGTCAAGGCTAACGATGACTATACATAACATGGGAGCCTGCATGGAATTGATAAAAGCTCACATCTAACAGGTCTGCGTTTATTGTCTGCACTTCACTTTGCTTCTTTTAAAGGAACTGCTAACGTGTGCAAGGAGCACAGATTTCAGTGAGTCGCAACATTTTAAAAAAAGACTTATTTTTGATGTGCACCTTTAAGCATAGATTCTCACTTCAGTCTTAAATAGTGAAATGGTAATTCTGAGGACTTTTTTTTTCTTTTTCTTGCTAAACAAGCAGTGGTTTTGGTTGCAGAACTGTGATAGATTTTTAGCTTTTTGCACATATCCCTCTCCTTGCTCTTTTAATTATAAAAGAAATCAAATAAAGTTTAAATGTTTGTTTCTCCAAATAGGCTGTCCAAATGAAATAAAAGTGAAAAAGTAAACTGTCTTTAAACAACTCAAGTATTGCATTTACCCTCACTCTTTCTACAAGTTTATGAAGCAGGACTTTGTCCGCGCTTCAGCTAATGGCAAGCTGTAGCTGCCTCTTGCTACCCCAAGTAGCAGACCATCTGGAGAGCTCTCCATTTGGCCTTCTTGGCACAGTCAAAACTCTCAGTTTTGGTGGAAGTTCTGCTTCAGGAAGAGCTCAAAGAGCAGGAAACAGATGTTAGCAAGAGTGTCCTGGCTCAGGTAACTTAATGACAAGTGAACCAAGCCAAAATAACTTCAGTCAGTTAAATAGTCAGTACTATAGTTCATGGTCTTTAGTTATTGGGTTACCTAAACCTAGATTTATGCAAAGGTTTTTATAGGGGGGTTTTGCATGTGCTTCACCCTCACACCACCATTTATAACATCTTGCCTTCATGTATAGCTTGCCTGAAGATAATGTTGGCCACCAGTAATAGTTTATTTCCGGACTACTAGGAGTTTGTCACTGTGTGCAGCTTAGGTAGTTTTCACTGTGTGCTCTGAATCTGAGTTGTATTCATGGAGGCTTTCTTAGGTTTTTTTTCCTTAGTTTTTTAAGGTTTTTTTTGTTTTTTTTTTTTTTTTTATCTAGTATTTGGTAAAAGAATAACACATGTAAAGGGCCAACATTCAAGTCCTGCACATTCAGAGAAAGCCCTGTGAAGTATCGAAAACAGTGGAGAGCTTGGTAATTCTTTTCTTCTAAGAGCCTTTAATTCCAGAACTTTATCTATTACAAAATTTATCTTGGTCTGTTAGTTGTACTAGGTCCATGGGAAGCATAAAGACAACTCTTTAAACTAGACACTGACATGTTATATTCCAAGGCAAATGCATAAAAATACTTCTTTGAATCTGTTTCTAGATTTTGCACATTCATTATGTTCTTTTGTCCTTTGAGCAGTTTCTTATTATAACATGCCAAAAGGTTATAGGGAATCTAAGGTTAAAAAAGGAGTAGAACAAAAGGAACTGCAGAACAATGTGGTGTCAGGAGTGTATGTACTGATCAGTGGGTATGCATGTAGGTATTGTGTCAAGAGGAGAGAAAGTCCCATTGCCTTTCTTTCCTTTTTGAGAAGGGCTCCGGTGCCATCTCTGCCTTGGGAGTTCTTCAGATTTTCTCAAGACTTTGCTTCTGTCAGATCTTTCTCAGAATCAAAGCTCATGTTCACAACTTGTGGTTCTTCTTCCCGTATCTTAAAATCACCCTCCTGCAAAATTTTCACTGACATGATAAAATAGTTAGGCTAGGCATTGCACATAATAGGGACACGGTTTAGTAGGCACGCTCGTGATGGGTTTACATTTGGGCTTGATGATCTTGTAGGTCTTTTCCAACCAGAGTAATCCTAGGATTCTCTGATTTTTATTTGAGCTTTTGGTTTTTTATTGTTTATCTCCCTCAGAACCCTTGAACATAGTAGATAGACAGCTACAGGCTAGTGCAAAGGACTTCTACCTTACTCTACATTATTGCTCTTTGTTTTGCCATCATGAGAAAAGCACATATTGTAACACAGCCAGTGCTCTTCCTGAATGCAGCTTCCTTTATTTTTGCTTTAAGTTTCCCCTCGGGACCAAGAGAGTTGCTTTGTTTTTAGGGAGACCTGCCTGTCCCTCATGGTGGCTGTGCCTACTGCCATTTTTCTGTGTGAGAAGGTGACGGTTTCCAAAGATAATTTCGTAGGTTTCCTGAGTATATGTCTGTGACAGTCTTTATTCATGCCCATTATTTTTTGCTCTGGAAATTTCCATTTCCCAAATCCCTTTAGGAGAACTAGGAAAAAACTCTCTGTGAGAGGATGATGAGGCAGAGGTGGTGTATTTATGTTTCAGAACTCCATAACAAGTATTTTCCATTTCCTACTTCATCAGCATCCCCCTTTAGGTAAGTATTGAAGTTTGCTGACCATTTCATGATGCTATTTTAGCGTCTTACAATATTTTTTCTCTTGCAGCTGTCCTAAATGAGAACAAAAAATAAGCAGAAGACACCAGCAGGAGACTTTTTTTCTTAACTAAAGAAAACTTAACTAAAGTGCTGTTAGCTGTATCTGTTAATAAATGTTTTTACTTCATAAAAATTGAATGCATTTACAGAAAAATAGTTATTACTGGATCTGGTAGTTCATTCATTAGCTTGTTCTTCTAAGGAAGAAAAGCCTTTATTTCTCTGTATGGCAGTGATCCCCAGTGATTTTTGTACCCAAAAATATGGGCAGTGAACCGAGAGATTTCGATAATAGTAAGTTTCAAAAAATTTTATTAAAAGTGGGTTCCTAAATAAGAGAGCTTAGTGCTCTACTGGGCAGAAAGCTGCAAGACAAGGAACCTCATGGACTTTGTTATGATTTGGAGAATCCCAATAGGACACAAATCCATAGGAAGCCAAGCTATGTTGTTTCCAGTATTCACAGAGGTGCTTGCTATATTGTGTTTCTTTTTTAAAATCTAATTATTACTGTCTTTGCAGAACTTCTGCTGCTTTCTGTGTATGTTACTGTTGCCAAATACTAGAAACCACAAAGGGGACCAGCGTAATAAACAAGAACAAATAAGGATAGTATCTAAAATACTATTATTTGCAGATAGTTGACTTGGAAACAATTTTATTTGAGATATTATTAGTATTTATTTTAGTCACAGTTTTCTTATAACCCTGTGAATTTCTTTTCTCTCACTGGAAGATCAACAAATAGTCCTGCTCATTTACAAGGAGTCTCACTTGTACTTTACTCCCTGCTTTTTAAGAATTGCAGGGACTAAAAGGAAGGAAATCTAAAAGCCATATTTCTATTGTTTTATATTTTCTCAATTCTCCATGATGCTAGTAGAGGAGAGGGAAAATAATGGAATAATCACCAAGATAGTTAATTTGGCTATAACTGCTTATAAATGGCAAGTATTGTTCATCAAAAGCTATGTCTATTAAAGCAATTAAGCCTGCTAGTGAGGATCAGAGATCTTGAAACTCCTTATGGTTATATGTAATTGCCCAGTAGCATAGTATTACATTCATTTTAAATTCAAGTTATTTAGCAATCTTTTGAATCTCGAGTAGTCAAGCCTGCCTTGTTAACCCTTGAAAATGCCATATCTGAAGACCCTGTGTGAATGGTTCTTGTTGCAAAAATTGCTCAGGTCTTCTTTAGAGACCCATCTCTTCTAACAACCCCATTTTCTACTCCCCTGCTTTAAGACAGGTTTCCCTGTGGTAAAACTATTTCCTTTATTACTTGTTTGTTTGTATCGGTAGTGGCTTACTACTTAAGGTTAATTATTGTTTCAAAGAAATTGCAATTTCCTGTTCTAGCATTGCTTGTGTTCTTTAGATTTGTTGCCTGATTGTCATGATGTCTGTAAAATACTGCTTAGGGATTCTTTGTTTTGAAGGTGCAGTGTTCCAAATGATGATTCTTAACTTTTTTTTTTTTCTCTCTGTTTTCTTTCAATTCCAGGTAAGAGCAACATTTTGCAGTGTTTTTTTGCTTTCAAAGAATTTCTTCTTTGGTAAAGTATTAAACCTCTTTTCTGTCTTCCTATAGTAATGGTATAAAATTTCTTTGTGGTGCAAATATAGAGAAAAGTTCTTTGCTAAAGTTAAGGTTATGCCCTTATGAATGTGCTGACATGGTTGTTAAAGACTTCGAAATTTTCGATTAGGTGTCTGTTTATTTTCTTAATGTTTTTCTATGTGGAAGGTGACAGATAGCACAAATACACAAGCAAGTCATTGACTGTCACCTGCAGTGGCAGTTCTTGCCTGGAAACATTCATATAGTCTGCCATAAACTTAAAAGAGTTTTAAGTTTCCTTGAGCAAAGCAGTGAGCTACTTTGGGCATGCTATGGAATATCATCATGCTCAAAGGCCCTGTTCATGTTTATAGCTAGGTTTATATAGTAATATTTACTTTATCTGTGCATACTCCAAAAGAAATTAAGGCTAACTAGCAAAAGAAGCATATTTAGTAGGCAGTATTAAACACATACTTTAATGTCAGTCTTAATTCAGCAAAGTAATTAACATGAGTTGCAAAACCAGGATTCCAGATTCTAATTAATTTTGTTTTTAAAAAGTTTGATATATCTTTACTTTTTAATAGTGAAGTGGCTACTTTACTCCACTAAGCAGTTCCCAGCCATTACAAACTGTAGTTTTAGAAGCTGTTTGTTAAAAGACTGTAGTTCCAAGGAAAAAAAGACCTTTCATTTAGCAGGCCTATAGACAATTTCTGGTTCCGAGAGAATTGGTATATTGTGGAGAGTCATGCAACTATAAATATGACTTCCTGTGCATTAGACATGTTTGCCAGTTGCTGGAAGCTTTAAAAAAAGAGATCTTGTCTGCTTACAATTCACAATCAACCTATGGAAGCGGGTTGAGAACAGCAGGCTATTTCTTTTATCGGGAACACTCTTGGTTCGTAGTGTTGCAGTTCTGTTGCTGCTTTTTCCCCCCCCCTCCTGCTACATGTATACATCTTTAATCCATCAGTAAGAGACTCCAGCATGAGGTAATGCTGCAAAGAGGCATTTTGAATGTTCTGACCTTATTAAGGGGTTAATGGACACACTGGTACTGCAATCTCTTTGGTCCGAACCCGCTGTCCTTTAGAGGTATGTAGCCACAAGAGGTGGCATCTAAGGCAGGCTCTGCACTGCTGATAAGCATATGTCTTTGGGTTTGTGCATTTTCAGAAAAACTAAACTAAAATGAGGAAATAGTGCAATTCATGCTGGGAAATAAGCCCTCCTAATCTTTTAAAATTCTCTGGCATGCATATTGTCACTATTTAATCTCAGAAGGGCTCTCTGTAGTCGTATAATGTGATGGTTTGCACAATGCAAGGCCAAAATCTTTCAGTTAGTATTCAGTCTGATTTACTTGGGTTACTCTAATGCAGTTGATGCAAGTTCTCTGAATTGTAATTTTATCAAGGTTTACATATGCTACTGCTTCATCATCTTTGAGACTCACATTCATTGTATTTGAAACTCTTGGATGGGACAGTCAAGAGCATTATATTTGTTTCCTTCTGTCATCTCCCCTCCTCTGTAGGGAACTCCTGCTTTTGTCAGAAACTTCATGTGAAATTTTTTTCCTCCTCTCACAGAGCAGCAGACCCCCTGGCATTGGGGCACCTGCTTGGGCCATAGAAAAAAATTAAGGGAATTTTGCATCAGCGTGCAGCGTGTGTGTGTGTGTGTGTACTGTACACATGGGCCAACTCCAGGTTGTATGAATGGGCTCATGCTCACTCTTATTTTGGCCCAAAGGAGAGACAGATTAGGTCTGAAGAAATTATAGATCTCAATTCCTGAAGATGATTTTTTTTTCCACTTTCTATCATGCAAATGAAAAAGAAAGTATTCCATAGTCCTCTACCTTGAGCACAGGCAGAAAAATCACTTTGATCTGAGTTCTGTCCTATGGCTTAAACTACTATACTTACAATCCATTTCAGTATTGTGAGATTTATAATCTGGAAATAAACCTATTGTCCACATTGCTTACTTTGAAATGCAAGTTTAACTACAAGTGTGCTGGTTATCTTTTTATTTTCACTCTTTGCGGAGTTTTTTTCTTCTTTTTTTTAAAAAAGGGAAAAAAGTAAAAATGAGTTAAATAGAGTTAAATATAGACTGGATTACATCACTCAATCTGTACTACTTGCATTTTCTAAAGGATACTAATTTACTGCCAAACTATGACTCAAAAGATCAATAGCAAACAATCTGTACAAGTTTACACAAGAGAACTGAAGTATTTCACTCCTAAGCATTGCACTTTAAAGGCAAAAATAGATACTTTGGAGGAAGGCTGCATTTTTAATTTTCATTGTTGCTCTCAGAAGTATGTCCAAACAGTTATGGGGATGTTTTTCTGAGAAATTTGTTGCTGCCCATTGAGAACGTAGGGGAGTTTGAATGTCTATGACTTCCTCAAATGCTCCCACTTAACAGAGGTCAGACATAAGGCTTTCCACAAAGATGGTCTCAAAGTTGTTTGTTTGTTTGTTTGTTTGTTTGTTTTTAAAAAAGCTCTTAATATACAAGTTTGACATGTTTTTAATTGTAACAAAGAGCTCAAATGGAGGTTGGAAAAATGCATTGCTGTTTAAGGATGTGGATCGTGGTGACTGTGGTTGAGTGATTAATTTGCCGTTTCTTTATAAGCATTAGTATGCCCTGCATATGATGATATTTAACATGCTTTGATTCTTTTGAACTCTTAATATATAGAAGCTAATGATCCCCTCTTCATTCATGTCTGCGCTTAGTTAACATTCTGTAGAAGAATATTATTTGGCTAAAAAAACTCTTGAAATAAGAGACACTTTTCATATTTTGTATGTTCTCTTTGTTGAATGTGGCAAACATCGCACTCATCAGTCACTGTCTTAACAGTTTTTGTAATCATTCATTTGTTGGTTCATTTGGCAAGTCAAATGTCAGAAGGGAAGAAGGAGAAGAGCCACTTCTTTTACTTCAAAATCTCAAATTTTAAAATTATATATAACTCCTTCAAGCTCTAGGAAAAAAAAAATGTACAGCTTAGCAAAGAACCTTGTCCCTTTGGTTCAGCTTATGCTTTTTATTAAACTGTTTGGCTCTTGACTTAACATTATCTGCCCAGTAAATGATAGCTAAAGTCTCCACAGTGTATCAAACAATTCCAGAAGCGCCCTGACCATCTCTAGATTATAATGCTTGATAACTATGGGTCTTTTTGGGCTTTAAATGTTTGGGCATGTCATAGCTTCTAAACTGGAGAAAAAGCACAAATTATAGAAAAACAACCAAGAGGAAAAGTAGAAATTGGGAAGTTGAAAAGTGGGCTAGGAAAAAAGGGCAACTTAGGCAATAAGGTCAGCTTTGGGTCGGTTGCTGTGCATCCCTTGAATTTGGCATTCCCCTTCATTCTTACCTGTTGACCCACTGCGAAGTTTTGTTCTCCTTTTACGCAGCACTTGTCAAAATGCTATGACAACTAGCTGGTTTCGGACAAACAGAGCCTGGCTCTAAAAAGGCAGCATGTCTACAAGGCAAACATGGAGGGCAGCCATTGGCACTGGAAGAAGCAAGAAACCACAGATTGTTTTCTCATTGGATGAAGAGCTTAAAGTAACGTAAAGTTAATTGAAGAATTCCTTGAAAGTGAAGTCAGACTAAAATAAAAGCTTAGGGGGCTATAATTTACTAAATGTGAAAGCTTTGTAAGCAGTAGAGAAGCTAAAAGTTCGAAAAGAACATATTTTAGTAAACAGATCTGGCTTGTGTTATAGACTGTCCTGTTTTAATTATTTGTCCAAATAATGTAGATTTGCAGTAGGATCTCTAATTAGGCACAGTTTGATTTATTGTGCTGGCCCCATATAAGCCATGATGTCATGCTGTACTGCTCAAAATTACAGCTCTGCTCTTGCAGTTTAAAGATGATTATTTTTAACTTTGGAATGTTTCAGTCTTGTACATCTTGGCTTTTTGCTTTGTGAACTTAAGATGTTCGCTTCTCCCCTCCTGCCTCCTCCTCCAGATCAAAGCATTTTGTTGTAATGTAAAAGCTATTGAAACGGCCTTCTCTTTAAATGATGTTGGTGATTAGGAAGAGGCAAGAATATTCATGCTTGTTTCAAGTGGATTGAGAAATAGGTACAATAGTAGGTAGTGAACTGTGTTTTGCCAGGTGTCCAGGTGCTGATGCCATTCCAGAGCAGGAGTGCTTCATTTATACCTTTAAAGGTCTTAGCATTCTTTTGATGCTGTAATTGAAGAGGGGAAAAAAAAAAGGGAGGAGGATTTGCCTATTACTGCAGGTAATAATTATATTCTAGGAGAACAAGAGCTCTTATGCAGTAGAGCTTTTACTCATATGTCTTGTGTTTTCTGCTCGTTTCCTATTTGAATAGGAAAATCTGCCTTTAGTTAAACCTAGGTTTGTTGCAGCTGCTGAGGGAAGGCTTTTCACAGGAGGGTTTCAGCATTTCTGTCCAGAGGTCTCCCTTCTGCAGAAGGGAGCAGCATCCCTGCTTGCCAGCATCCCCAACTGCAGTTGCGGGCAAAGGGACAACACACAGCAGGGTGTAGAGGATGGAAGCAGTGAAGGTTGGGCCATAGTCATATTGTTACTCTCCCTCTGGCCTCTGCCAGCTTATTAAAGCCTTTCAGGGTGGGGTAAGCTTTTCTGCGGAGAGGTCAGGACAGCTTCAGGCTGGGATGGAGGCTGACATCAAACTGGAATGGGAACAAGAATAAGGGCACTGGGGCCTCACAATTCAACTGGTGGCACTTCCTTAACTGTAGATATCTTAAGGTGGAAGTTGTTCCCTCTCCATATGAGGAAGAACTTCTTTACTGTGAGGGGTGACAGAGCCCTGAAACAGGCTGCCCAGGGAGGCTGTGGAGTCTCCTTCTCTGGAGATCTTCCCAACCCGCCTGGATGCCACTCTGTGCTCTGAGTGTCCCTGCTGGAGCAGGGGCGTTGGACTAGATGATCTCTGGAGGTCCCTTCCAACCTCAATCGTTCTGTGATTTTGTATTTTGGAGGCAGCAGTTGTAGCAGGGAAAGACGGGCTCCATTTTCAAGGAGAGCAATAAGGATTTCTGAGTGGGAGGGGGAAGGCAAAAATGGATTCTGTGGATTTTAGAGCAGAGAGTTGGTAACCTGCCCTTAGAAATTACAGCAGTGTTCTTGTGTAGGTTGAAAATAATGCATTTTAAACCAATGCAAAGCTATATTTCTTATAAGAAGTTTTAATTACATGACAGCTGACTGTATTTCTATGCTATCAATCATGTATATAAATCAGACTTCTACTTAAAAGGCTTATAAAGAGCCATAGATTTTTAAAAAAAAATTATTTTAGGTTTTATGAAGAAATGTTCTCAAATGAGCATCACTTAATGCCATCAATTGTTGACTAACCTTGTTTTTAAACATGCTGCTATTAGTCCGCCTATAACTAATTTAAATTTACTGTACTGAAACTTCAGCTTAGTATTACTTGAAGCAGTCAGACCTTGAGAAACTAATGACTGATATCAATTTAATTCTTCTCTGTGCAATAGCTGACTGACGTAGATTTAATTATTTTTCTTTGGCAGGTCTTTACCTGACATTTGCGTGCCGCGACTTGGAACAGCCCGCTTCTGAGTGGCGTAACCTGCTTTTGCCACTACTTTGCATCTGGTCCTTAGAGCTGAGTGTTCATCCATAAGCTGTTTTGTAACTCAGAGAGGAGTTGTTTGCAATTATTTAGTGAGCATCTGTGGCCTGCACTGTATAGGGAAGTGATTTTAAGGGCCAAACAAGGTGGGAAGCTGGTGAGAAGGAAGGAAGGAAGCAGAGGGATGGCAATCAAAGCTACCTGCTGCTGTGAGAACTCTGGATCTGTGGGGAGGTCTCAGGTGGAAAATAATCATACTTTCCAGCTGTGGTTCTTGAAGTTTTTTCTCTTTCCTGTTGCTACAGTGTAAGGCTTTCTAGCATCACACAACACAGAGAGTTTCTTCAGGA
>JAUBOD010000320.1:146246-169512 GCA_032353885.1 Nothura maculosa | reverse complement strand
GAATGGAAACTAAAAAAATAATTCATCTTGTGGATTACAAACTGAAAAATGCTATGCTATCCTAATGCAATAATCCCATTCTGTAGATTAATGATTTGATGCTTTTGGTTTCTTTCTAATCTCGTCTGGTTTACTTTTTTTGCCTTCTGACTGCTAACTGTAATGCCTTTTCGAACCTGTAATATGGAGAGATGCTAATTAGAAAAATAGACTGAGCTTTGCTTTATATAAAGCTTAATTTGAAAACAACTTTTGGCCAAACAATCAACTACTGCGGGAGAAACAGGAAAGCAACCTTCCTCCCCCTATATATTCTTAATTATAATAAATGAGTTGCTCTATCATTATGAACATAACTAATGGCCATACAGCTAAATATTTACTTGATAGTTTATTTAGTGCAGCTTTGTTTCTTTTTAAACTACACATTTTTTCTTTGCATCCTTGCTTCAACTGCCTGGACTTCTTAAACTCATAATCTCAGTATCTCTGATGTTAAAGAAACCAGAGTGTGAGGTCAACATTTCCATTACATAGCTAGAGAGGAATCTCAAGGAACAATGCCAAAATCACTTAAAAAATAAATTTACAGGAAAGATGACTCATCAATCAACAATTGCAGTTCTAGAAAACAGAATTAGTTGTATATATTCTGGGTACAGAGAAAGACAAAACGCACCCGGTATGACAGATGGGGGTAAAATAGGGTGACTTTTTTTTTCTTATTTCCTTTTTTTTTCTCACCTTGCTCTGTTCCTTTTTTTTTACCTTAAAAGGAGGAGCCTAAGCTGCATACAGTTTGTTGTGGCAAAGGTACCTTGTGAGGCCCAGAAGGACCTGGCAGAAAGAACTAGTCTGATCGAAGCTTGCGTTAATCAGGCAAGAAGCTGCAAGACAAGAGGACCAGTTCACTTCTGCACTTATATATTGCCCATTTGGGGGTCTTTAATGCCTCCTGTAACTATAAGAAATTAAACACGAGGCCACCAAAGAGAGCAAAATACAGCAGCTTGTGCTAGAGGATGAGGGCCTTCCACGTTAGTGTGCAGGAACATGAGTAGGTATGAGGGCAGTCTGTTTCCTTCTAAAATACATAGTGAATGACCACCGAGGCACGAAAGGCCACCTGTGAGTGAAATCTCTTGGGCCGTGGCACAGTCTCTGGCCAGGCTGGACTGCAGGCTGGAGCTGGTATGATGGTTCATGCTGTGCCTGTTCTTCAACTGGGAAGGCTCTGTGCTGCTGCCCCTGTTTTCTGCCCTTGGTGCTGCACCATCGATTGGCTTAGGCTTACATGGAAAAAAAGCAGAAAATTCCATCTTCTAACATGGGGAGAAAGTAGCATCTTCAGGACACAATGCAGGAGACAAATCTGCCACATCCTATGCACTCTTTGTAGCTCCGCGTCCTTTCCCATCTGAACTGGGGGAAGGGGAGGAAATGATGTAATCGACTCCTGCACCCCTAATCCATAAACATGGACATCCCATTCCGTCACCAGCCCAAAGGGCTTACTCTTTTGGATGCCTCAGCAGGATAACTAACAGCTAGAGGTGCGAGGCAGCAGCACTCTGCCATGTCAGAATGGCTTTAGCCAAGGTTGCAATTATTTGTAAATAGGAAGTACACTCTTGTAGTTCTCTAACTTCATGCTGTTGTTACGTATTTCCTTTTGTCATACCATTCTTTCCTGGTAATAATAGTGCGCACACAGTGAGACACAAGTGACCTAGCAGTATTTGAAAGGACGTGTAGACTGCAGACAAGCTCTGTCCTCCTTGTGTGTTTATGCATGACCCTTCTTTGGACAACACGACAGCTCTGTTTCTTGCTTCACTTACTGAAGTAGTTAATGCCCACAAGTATTGTGTTTCTGCCTATTGCTTCTGGAGCATAGACCTAGCAGAAGCATGAGGAGATAGGACTCTCTGTCAGTGCTAACAGTGAATGTGTTTTCCTTTCCACCTCCAAGAGAGGCAAAGGTTTGATCTCTCAAATTCAGTAACTTTGAAAATACTTTGAGAAGCTACTGAGAATATTCTGAGTAGAGGTACTATTTTCAAACTAGTCCCTGGCTCCCGCTGTTCCTGTGGGACGCATTATAAGATGAGGCTGTGTGAGCGCAAGGAGGTCTCTGCCATGTGCTGATTCCAGAGCTTGCTCCTGCCATAGAGAAGGGATCAGCAGTGGTGGGACAGAACTCCCTTAAGATTAATATACACACAAGCAACAGGGCTCTGACTAAACACTTCTCAGGAAGAGCTAAACTTGAATCTTGAGGAAAGCAACCTCTTCCTCTATTCTTTTCTCTTTTGCTTCAATTTTGTCCTTCAGTTGGATTTCTTTCTTTTTCATGCATGTGCCGGTGCATTGTCATGGATGACGGATTTGAGTGGTGGCCCACAGTGTTTTTCAACTTTCAGAACACAATATGAGCTCCATTTCTAGCCTTAGCCCTGACCTCAAGGATGGTAGTTAAATAAGCCCAAACTCTCCAGCTTTTCCTCAAGAAGTGTTCTCTTTTATCCTTAAAGGATAAGAAGATAAAGATATGGTTGGAGAACCTAGCAACTATCTGTCTGTTTTATTTTCCTCAGGATGCTGTGAAACCATGGCAATGAGTTATTAATAAAACTCCAGACAGAAGGAGAGCTTCTAACTAACAGAATAACCATATATGAACAAATGTCATGATTTGGTCTGCAGGGTTGAAGAGTAGTTGAGCATTTAGCATAAAAATACAACTTAATCTGCAAATAAATCAAAGCAGACTTCTTGCTTAAATGTTGAAGTACTACCAATGTTTATAGAAGAGCAAATAATTATAAAGCACTGTGTGCATTATTTTAAATGTATGAACATACTGAATTATGTCTGAGTTTTTTTCTGGTTTGTTACATTTCTGAGAATTATGAGCTATTATAACTGCAGTAAGAGTTTCCCATGCAGTATTTCAGTGGCACTGACTCAAAATTCTGCAAGTCTTTATCCTAATATGCACCTCTGTAAGCATGGCACCACTGCCCCTTGTAGGGATCTCCAATTAAAAAATCTACAAAATGAAACTTTGCAGAACTATTAATTTATAAACACTCCTCTATTCATCTATAAAAATAGAAATGTCTTTATTTTCAGCATAAAGAAGAGTAGTTGGGTAGTAGCGGTGAAGCACTATTTGCTGAGGCTTTTTAAGTGTTCCTAGCATTAATGGCATAACACAAGCATTGGAGTTGGGTTACAAACAGCATAAGGTTGTTATGCTGCCCTGCCCTTATAACGTGTGCTGACTGTGTGATGCCCTGCCCTTGTAATGCACACTGGCAGCACGGTGTCTGCTCAAAGGTGTGGGGAGTTGTCTTAAGTGCCAACGTTATGGAAGTTCTTGAGGTTCTAATTTACCAGCCTTGCAGATGCCCGAGTGGGGAGGGAAAAAAAAAAAAAAAAAAAAAAAAAAAAAAAAACCTAGACATTTCCAAACTGTCTTGAGAGCTGGGCAGGTAATCTCTCTCTCTCTCTCTTTTTATTTATTTATTTTTAATTTATGACTTACTAATTTCATATTAAATTCTTACTGGAAAGTAGGCCCTTAAAAATCTACAATTACATTGACTTCAGAGATGATTTATTTCCTATTCTATGGCTCTAGCATTAAACTGCAATAATGAGTCATGAGGAAGATGCATAAGGCAGATCCTGACATGTGTTTGTGATGCTTGCAACAACCAATTACTTAGATAATGCCGTGTCCCAATACACTTCAGGCTTACTGTAAAACGCCAGCAGCAATTCTAAGTGGCTGGTATTTTCTTTGAGTAAAGTAAAGCTCTGGTTAGGGGTCTGTGGGTAATGCATCCAGGATATTTCCAGGCACTTGACCTAATTAGATTGGAGACAGCAGGTGGGTGATACTGGGCTTCTCAATGCCATTGAATTTCAACATGTAAATATTTTCTGAATTACTTAGCACATTCCTTTGTCCCTTCCTCTCTATTATCCTTTATGATTATCCATTCCCTTTAAATGGCATCTGTTTTATTCCCCAATCTGAAAGTTGTCTCAAAAAGAGTATTTGATGACCAGATCAGGTTAAAGAACTGTGTGCAAGATTTTCCTAGCTTCCTAGGTGAGGTTTTTAAGGGACATAGGTAAAGCATCAAGAATTGCAGTGACATTTTATTCCTTATGGATATTTAAGTGGATTTAATGGCTTTTTTCTTTCTTTTTTTTAAACAAAGAAACAAAACAAGATATTCCTTTTGGAAAATGTCCTGTTATTCTCCAAAGAAACTTTTTTAACAGAACAATGCAAAGAAAGGGACAATCTCAGTTGAGTAATGGTCAAGGAACCTGGGAGAAGAAGCATGTTCCTTGTAAATGATTTCATTTGTAGCAGTAATTCTTTGAATAATGCTTTGAAGAACCTTTTTTCTTTGACTAAGGTTTTGACCAGGCTTAACCTCAGCTGGGGCCTTGCTGCTTTTAGATCTGGCAGCACAGTTGTATCAAAATGAGCATGGGCTGTTAGAGCATGCACTTTCCTTGTCTGGATTTGATACCTGGCTTTCCCTTTTACTGATTTGGGCTCTGCCTCCTGCTCCTGGCCTTGCATGGAGCTGTTCCCTTGTACTTCCTCTTATGTGTTTTGTAATAGGGAACCATGGCCTTGTTTTATCAAAGGGAAACTGTTTATCTCGGCCGCTAACTAAGCGTACATGAGGTTTTCAGGAATACACAAGAGGAACCTGTTTCTATTGTTTATTGTTGTTATTCTTCTAATGCCCAGGAGCCCCACTTGAACAAGCCCCGATGCTGAACCGGACACTTCACACAAACAATGGAGAGATGATGTCCTCTTTAGAGAGGCCAGCTCCAGAGTGCAATGCAAAGCCCTGCAGAAATAACTCACCTGGTTTTGCACAAGCTTGTGTGGACCCTGGAAATGTGGGTGGACTTGGGCAGACTATGCTTGTGTGCTGCATTTCTATAGCTAAGCTGTAAGTCTGCATTTCTATAGTTAAGCTATAAGCTTGTCCCTAGTTCACGGACTTGCAGTGTTGTGTAAAAATCCTCAGAAAAACTATCACAAAGTACACGAGGTATACACTGTATTTTAACAATGTGAACCTGGTATACAGGTATAGGCAAAAACATCCTCAAAAATGGTCTGCTGATAAGAATTAGAAGATTTTTTCCTACAAATCATTATTTTTTTCCAGTTTACAAATTGCTTCACCATATTTGGGATCCTGGACGCTTACTGCCTGATAAGGAGAAGTTGTTACTATTTATAATTTGGGGTTTTATTACTCAGACTCCTGTGATGTTTAAATACTTATGTAAGAAGGAATGTAATATGGGGGACAATATAAACTGGAAATCTAATGAGAGAAGTGCAATACAGCAGGCATTGTGAGCGTCTCCTGCAGACAGTGTTTTCTTCAAGGAAACAGCAAATTATTTACTGCATGATGGGAAGCGACTTATTAGAGGTGTCCTTTAGAACAGACTGCAATGCTAATGAAATGTCAGTGCTGGTGAAAATTCACACATTAACTTTTAAGGTAATCAAAGTAGTACATGACAGAAACTTTAGGCATCTTTTTTAAAGGTACATCTCCTGTAGTTTTGACTGGACTGATGGTAATGGGTGAGGTAAGAGTGCTTTTATCTCCTAATAATTTCCTCCATCACTTGAGAAAGATGTGCAAAAGCTGCCTGGTTCCGAGTGCTGTTGATTGCCTTTACAAAGAGCAGAAGGTGTCCTGCTTCGTCTTTTACGTTGTACTGGCAGCCAGTGAATTCCAAATTCAAACCTTTCTTTAATTTTCCCAAATATGACATAAACGGACATTGCACATAAAGAGCCATTGCATATGGCTCCTGGTACAAAGAGTATTACAGTAACAAAACTGCCCTGGTCATAAATTCATGTGAATGGTAACCATGTGTCTCCGACTGCCTCCTGTTTCTCATTCAAGTTGAATGTTACTCTATCCATACTTGCCAGATCTCTTGCACTCTCCTGCCTCTGTAATATTTTTAAGCCTTTTGATGCCTTGCAGTTTTTGAAGTAGTCATATTATTTTTAAGATCCTTAAATTAGGTCATAACAAAAATATTTCTATTTATCTAATCCATTTCCCTGTGTTCATAGACCACTTGCTGCACTGTAGCATGTAATAAAAGTGCAGAGATTTGAATGGCTTACTTCACTGTCAGAAGAAAATGCCATGAAAGTCACAAGTTTCCTTTAAAAAATGGAGCCTTCTCAACCCACAGAGACGTGATGGAGAGGCTGAGAGTGATTAAACACCCTTTGGGGGTGGGTAGGATTTGTAGAATGCAGAACTCGTGAGTCACTAGTTCATTTTTTTTTTGACCAAAAAGAAACAATGATTTCTGTAGCTCATTACTACTACTGGTCTTGTGGTGATCTCATATCAGTTTTCCAGGTGCTGTTATCCAATCTGGGTTGTAATCCTAAAGGCGTGCAAGTGTCATCACTTGCAGAGTGAATGCAGTGATTTCCTCATTTTCTTTATTACGTGAACTGTTATCTTAAGAGGTATTGCTTATGTTGGTTCCCACTTGGCCAAAAACATCACTTCCCTTAGTCCTCCTGATTGTCCCCTTATATGTGGTGTTGATGCTCCCCAGATGAGTGCAGGCAAGCAGCAGTGCCCTCATCACTTTTGCTAGAGGCTTCAATCATACCGGAGAGATCCCAGACTCCTGGTACAAGCTTTTGAGAAAGTGCTTTGACCTGGCACAATTTACTGTTAAATGTTACTTGAGTCATGCCTATTTAGCTAGACCTTTTACTCCTGAACAGCTCCTTCTGGCTTTATTTCCAGTTGGATGTACTTAAATCATTGAGTGCTTAGTGCTCTCTTAGATAAAGCTCGTGTTAGGAGGCAGTGCACCGATGAAGTATTTTGTCTGCATCCTGCTGAATTCAGAATAAGCAGCACTTTCTCCAAAAGAACCTGTCTGTACTCAGCATCTATTAAAAGCACTCACTAGTTAAAAGTAGTCTACTGGAATCACGTTATCTTCTGAAATGTCTCAAAACCCTTCTAACGCTGGCAGCCAGTGTCCAATGTCTGCCTGATGCTTGTCTCCAGCATGCAGCAGGCTTCACGGCCTAACTATTTTCAGTCAACTCAGTGCACTGCATCACCAGAGCTGCAGTCCAACTATGACAGCTCTGCTTTGCTTTCCAGCCCCGCTTGCTGCAGTAGCCTCATCCTCCTCCCTTTTGGCCTCCCTCAGTTATTTAGAACCAAGTCCAGCACCTATGTAGTTTAACTCTAGTTGATCTTTGTTTGTTTCCTTGCAGATGCAATGCTCTTCCCAATGGAGAAACTTGCCCATATCACTTCCATCAGCAGATGCTTCACTCCTATCAGTCCTCATCTCTTACTTAAATAAGCAACTGTTTTAATTGCCTTCTGTCTGTTTGCAATTGCCATATATCTGTCAAGGTGTTAGAGCAAATGTGGATGTGTTCATGAGTAAATCCCATGAAGGCTTTCAGGAGCTGAGGCTCGCTCTTTCAACATTTCAGTGTTGCCACATGTCTTTCTTCCTCTCTGTCTCCCCTCAGTTAAGATCTGTCTTCTCTGTCTCTCCTCTGTTAATATCTCTTGCTTTTTTCCCCCTCCTCTAAATCCCAAACATTGCCAGTGTTCTCTCTAACTTGTACTACCTTTGATTGTTGATTAATAGTCTCTGGTAACTGCAGTTAGTGAGCTAACATCATGACTCTGCTTAAAGGATTTTTCATATGAATCTGAGATCTCTACAACTTCCTTCTAGATAACAAGTGACTATTACAATAGCTGAGCTTTCATTTATGTCAGAAGCAGAATGTCTGCCCCTTATTTTTGTGTAATTTGAGCAAGTACATATATGTAAAACTATTTTTTCATTTCATGGCCTGAGAAGAAGAGGGAAGTGTATTGACTTTTTTTTTTAAATAAGGAAATGCTCTATCCCTAAAGAAAAAAAAATATTATGGTATTATAAACCATTATAAACCACAAAAGCACTATGGCCTAATCTGTAATTGGGAAACAATTTTAAAAGTCTATTTCTTGATATCAAAATTGAATCAAATCAGGACATCTTCTCCCCCTTTTGAAACTACTAAGGATGGCTGTTTTGGTGTTTAAAAAATAGGCATTCATTCAGCATAATTCATTATGGAGTTAGTTTTTAAGGACTAAATTCAGTTGCCACATTTCTAATGGGACTGCAATGCACAGCCTTCAAAAAGTAGAAGACTGCAGAAGTTCATTGGCACTTTTTCAGCCCCTGTAATAGAAAAGTATAGCATATCTTTCATATGTAATTTGAATAGCTTGCTAAAATATTTAGGCTTAGAGTCTGAATTCCTGTGCAGACTAAGCATTTATATTGGAAAATCTGACTCGCCAATATGCTTCATGTTTGACCAGGCACCACATGCACAGGACAAATTAGCTGTTTTTTTTAACTCACTTAAGTTCAACAGTTTATTTGTATGTTAAAGCACAAATAACTAGAGACCCAAAAAATTGCTGTTGTGGATGCTAATTGTTTCCTTTTGAGTTATGGAAATTGTTTAGAGTGTTAACACTGTGAGAACATGTAAGGCCTTTCAGAAAAAAGTCACTAAAGAAATACATGAGCATTGCCCTCAAATGGATTGCTTCATTCCTTCTCCAACGCATGCATTTAAAATGGTATGGTATTTTACTTTAATCTGTTCTGTTGTAGCATCTCTTATAGCATTGTTTATGCTGTGGAACAGGTCTTTTTTTTTTCCCCTCTTTCTTTTGGTTGCAATGTAAATCTTGGACAGAATAGGACAGGAATTGCACCACATTGCCCGTGTGGGGTCATGATTCAGTCTTCTCTCAGTATTGTCTTCTAATAACTTTGATAACATCTATGTCATCACTTAAGGCATGGGCATAGTGGTTATTGGAATATCTTCCATGTCATAAAAGCCTGTGTAAAACCATAAAAGGCCTGACCAATCATTTTTTTTTCTAGGCTTCCACAGCACAAATTACACCCATATCATGTGGTAGTATTAGCTCTTTAGTTCTTCTGCCTACATTTAGCTTTTTTTTTTTTTTCCTTCTTCTTCTTAAAATCTTTGGCTGTATTAGACTGTTCTCAATTGTAACATAGGTAAATTGAGATTGAATTTACCTAATCTACAAGCACTGCAACAAATCTGTACTGTCTGACCATGCTATTCCTGTTTGCAATGTACCTGAGATGCAAAAGGTGTTTTGTGTGCAGGCATAACGTATCCAGATACTCACTTCCTATCTTTATTACAGCAGATGAACATAATAAGATGTTAAGCAGGGACTTCATATAAATATGGATATGTTATGCTCTTGTTAGAGTTGAAGTCTAGCTTGAATTTGTCATAAAGTAGTTATTGTTATCTGGCCCAATTTGAGATGAAGCTGGTAATTTTGAGATGAGTTCCCACTTTGTGGCTTGCCATGCCATCAAATCCATAGTGTTAGGAATTCCATAGTTGCTTGGAGGAGGACCGAGTAATATAAAAAACAAATGACTTTGGAACTGAAATGTGTTGATCCAACCTTTTTAATGATACTAATATAACTTTAAATCATAATACTGTTTATGCCTGGATGGCTATTTTTTTAGTGTGGAAAAAGATAGAAGTTGTAGAAATTATGAGAAGGATATTAGGGTGCAGCCCCAGGGTCTAATTGGCTTCCAACTGAGAAGTGAGGAAATTAGGGAATTATTTTGTGTATATATATAATATATATTATTTGTGTGTGTGTGTGTATATGTATATATACACATATATGTGTATATATGTATATATATAGTATATATGTGTGTGTATATATATATATACACACACACATATGTATATACATATTTTTGTTCCTCCTGCACATAGAGATCAGATATGCAAAACTCTGCCTCAGAGTATCCTTTATCCTTGATGTTTTCTGTCAAACCTCACACACTGAACTGTGGAGCTGAAGTTTTCTGATTCAGCCCCCTTTGAATTGTCTTCACTTTGACCCGTAAGAGTGGAGGGAGTTTCCATCACCATCCCCCAGAGCGTTAGGTGCCCTGTACTCTTACTCTGCATTTTCTTCCTACAGTGGGAGAGTTGCTGTTGTCAGGGTGACATTACTAAGAGGGCAGCTAAATTTTGCATTAATAAGTCTACATAGAGTGCTTTGTAGTCACAGTTGATACGCAGTCTGTATCTGGTCTTCTTAGTGTGTCTTAATACATTATTGCAGTATCTTCAGTTTAGTCATATCTTGGGACACCCGTTTTAGTTCCTTGCACACAATGGGAGCTCTGCATCCTTTACTTGCAACATTGCAAACTTTTTTCCTCCTTTCCAGTTTCTCACTGCATTCACACAAGGAGAGAATTCCCTCATATGATCCTGCCTGGTCTGTAAATACTGACTGCCAGATGAAAAGCATGTGTTTCCTGTTCACGTCATGTCTTAAATACTGGTTTTGCATGTTTTGAAGGAATTTTAATAGCAAAGTTAACATTGTAATGATAATTAGATTCTGTCACCCAATTCTTCCTTTGAGCTTGATAGCTTTTCTGTTCTAGTGGAGAGAAAAAGACAATTTTCCATCTTTTCTTTCACTGCTCAGCATGATGTTAATACACTAGCATTTATTTTTCAGATCTTCCTGGTCTCAACCTTGTCTGCTTTATTCCAACTCATCTCATGACCCCATTCTCATACTCATTTCGTTGTCTTCTTTGAATGTAGTTGAATGGCCTGCTGAATTGCCTTGAAATAACTTGCCTTTCTCATGGCCTTGAAGAGGCAAATAAGGAGAGGAACCATCTGAAACCACTCAGCCCAGTAGTTTTCCTCTAGATTTTACTCCTTTTTCACAGTAAGAGGTAATGGGGAGCTTGCTGCAGTTTTGCTTGCTACCTTGCCTACCTTTTGTGCTGTGAAATGTGGCCACATGCCCAGATTACCAGGGACTGGCAGCTTTTGGAATACATAGTGGAAGGATTTTTTGTTATGGTTCTATTACATGGCAATACTTGTTTTTAAGAATAGACATAGCTGAGATACCTCTTTGCCTCCCTTTGTAAGATGCAAGCCTTTTATTCCTCCCAAATCTGAGAAGTTAAACTTTAACATTGAAAATTTTGAGACCAGTGGTAATGATTTAATCTTGGAATTATAGAGGTTCCAATATTATGATTTTTTGTCCAGTGTCAAGTACAGTTAGAATAAGCCTCTCTTCAGCGTGGTATTTTAAAGAAGCAGGAGGCAGACTTTTACATGCAACTCAGCAGTTCATAATAATATTGTGTTGAATGTAGAGGATTTGACCAGGAAATGTTTACAGTACCCCACCAAGTTGTTCATAGCCCCAGATGCTTTGAAATAGTGCTCAGTGGTTTAATTTTATATTAATTTTTAATAATTGAACCTGTTTATTCTATTAAAATTCCCATTAGTGTAGATTCTTATACCTCTGTGGTCTTGAGTGGCGCAAAGGATTCCCAGACATAAAACTGTTTACTTTATGAACTCTCATTAGCATTTCCATCTACTCCCTTTAATAATTAAACTATTTAATACGATTACAGTGTCTGAGGTTGAGGTTGGACACAGCTCTTTTTCATCTGTTTCTCATCGTCAGCACAGTAATATAGAACTTTGATACACTGCAGTTTCTCAAAAGAGAAGAAATAAGATATGAATAACCTAAACTATCCAAATTTGTGTGCTTTTTTTCTTGGTGACAAAGAGCCCCCTGGAAGGTATCAGTTAATTCTTTCTCAAATCTTTTAAGAGGTAATTTTGACAGGGTTCTGCAAATGGAGAAAGTTAAACAGAGTAACCAGAGAAAGGTCCTAATGAAATCCTGGCTTTGGTGATGAAAGCGTCTGACTAGTTTTAATAAAAGCTTGATTAGACTGCGTTCATGAGGATTTCTGCAAGTCTGCCCTGATGACATATAAACTTTAAATTAGGCATAGTCTATAAAAGGGCACCTAATATGGTTTCCTAGTTTCCTTGTAATCACTCCGGCTAGTTACTCTTTTCTAACCAATTTGGAATCCGCATGTGCTGAGAGAAGTCATCCTGCAGGACACAGTATTTGTGGCTCACACAATGAGGTGAAGGGAATGGGCACAGACCTGTCCTACCTTTCCACCCTGCTGCCTGCAGTGACCTTTGGGCTGTGGTGAGGTTCAGGGGTCTGCTGAGAATCTACCGATTTAGCAGCTGCCAAAAGGTAGAGAAGAAGAGTTGCAGGAAAAGCAATCAGATGTTGCCTCTTTATCATTGTATCACATTTCTTTGCATGCTGCCTTGTGAAACACTTTCCCGGTGGCTTTCTGCTGTATATCGTTGTAATACATACAATAAGCATTACATAACATGAAAAATATGCCACACTGAGCAATGAAACGAGCGTGAGCCAATCCCATGCCCCGTATCAAAATGCTCTCCCTAAAGTTCACTGTAATACTTCTCAGATATTGCAAGCTAAGGCACATCATCAACTTAAAATTTGTACATCTACCCTAATGCTTTTTGCATATCACTGGTGCAAGTAATGGCTGTTATTTCTTGGGGAAAAAGAAACTGATGTTTTCTTCTTTAGATGGTGCTTTTGGCATTCTTCAAGACTATCGTCTTTCATTGCTATATTTGTGTGGCTAGTTGGGCAAATCTCTTGTTTGTTTGCGTCTCTTAGGCAGCAAGGAAAGGGGGGAAAACCATAAAAAAAGGAATACATGGTGATGACGAAACCACAAGAATTAGCTAGAAGAATTGCACAGATAATTAGTGGCACTTGGTGTTGTTGTTGTTGCTGAGTCTTTTTATAGCAGATCAAGAAATTTGAAGTCATGTCTATTTAAATGATTCTGTTTTTTAACAAAATGTTACCAAGCAGATGCATCTAAGATGGCAAATTTCAAAAGGGGTTTGGATGTTAGGAGTTTTGAAGCAGATCTTCTCCTTTAATATACTCATATGCAAGTAGGTATTTGGGCTGGAAAATACAGTGACAGCTTTGGAAATTATACCCGATACCTCAGTGTCAAAACTCTCTTGTGAGAGAAGTCATGGAGTTCCTCCCAGGCTTTCCTGAAATAGGGCTGTGGTGCTCAGTTCCTGTTGAAAAAAACTATCCTTAAATATTTGAACTCCCTGAAAAGTTAGATGAGGATCTTGTTAAAATGCGAACTGAAGAAAATGTCCTATAGCAGGTAACTTGTATCTTTAAGTGAATAGTTCTCTCATACGATTGCTCACAAAAGTTCAAACTTAGAAGGTACTTTCTTTGTAGGATTGAAATGTGGCTGGTTTTCTGCAGATTACAGATTTTACAATGTCATTGTAAATAGTTTTGAAAAAATATAACTTGAGATGTAGGGAGGTGGGAGACCTTAGAGAACTCTGGTCTTAAAATATTGAGTTATGGATATGTGCCTTTAAATATGAATCACAGAATGTTCAAGAGACACAGAATGTTGGAAGAGACCTCTAGAGATCATCTAGTCCAGCCTTCTTGCTCAGCATGAATGCAGACTTGGGTCAAATACGACACTAAGCAAATGATTAGCTTTTCATGCTAACAACATGATTCAGAAATGACTTCTAGAATGTCAGTATTGAGGGAGGAAAAGGGCTGGTAGCATTGGTGAGGTAAGACAAACTGCTACAAGCTTGTAAGGAAACTGGGGAGGAGGAGAACTGAGGACTCATGCTTACAAGTAACCAATCTCACCATTGCTGGACCATGTTAGCCAGTGGAGATTTTATTTAGCTACAACTATCTGGGAAAGTAAATGAGATCCATAAAAACAGTTATTAAAGGTGGCCAAAGGCAATGCTGTAGTCACAATTAGGGTACAACCAGCCTCCAGCAGATGATGATGAAGAGAGTAGCTAGTCTTGAAGTTTTCATATAAAGACTTGCTCCATCTGCCTGGGAATTCGGTGGGTATGTGTGCATGCACAACGGCAGCTCCTCCAAACATTTATGTCTGCCCCAGCCTGCATGTTGGTAAGCAGACATAACAGCAACCCAGTTACAATCTTGTTTACCCAGTTAGCGTGTTTTAAGATATAAATATTTTTATTCTTTTTTTTGGATATTTGTCAACTGCATCTTAGGCGCAGTGGGAAATTTGTACTGTAATGCTTGGCAGCAGTCGCCTGTTATGCGGATGATGCCGTGAGAAACAGGATGCCCACGTCCTAGCCTGTTTAAACAATCTGTCTAGGTTTTACTGCCATGCTCAGCATCATGGTATGCAAGGGCTTACTTGAGACTTAGCCTGGCAAGTACTAGGTAGGCACTTTGACTGTCTTTTTAAAGCATCAGATTTGGAGGCCTTTTGTTCTGTACCTAGGATTTCCCGTGCAATCAGCAGGAGCTTTGCCCCTTGCCTGTGGTCTGAGATGGAATTTCTTAGCTGCCTTTTAAATTCAGTGGCAAAATGAACTGAATGAAAAGTGCACTGGTTTTGATACTGGAAAAGGATGCAGCATCAATCTGCTGATCTCAAACTGCAAGTTGTAAAATAGAATAGGGCAAGGGATGTTTGTATGAAACCTGGGATCCAACCAGTGTTAGGGCCATGTATAATGCATATGCAGAAGCCCAGATTAGCTCTTCTGCATAATGTTCAAATGCTGTATGGGCCTTGTCCCAAAGGGCTGTGGACTGTGCCAATGCAAGGAAAGGAACAGGGTAATGCAAAATCGGCTATGCCACACCTGCGGAATCAGATCAGTGCTGTGATTTTTTTAGTATAAGGGAAATAGCATGCAACAAGGAAGGCTCATTTTAGTGAAAAGTAGGAAAGCTGTGAAGAATGAAGGCAAGGCAGGAAAGAGCAGAGTATACAGTTAATAAGGCTGAGATTGAGATTGTTTAAATAAAGAATAAGGGCAAATCTAGCACTGTATCCTATTTGCTTCTATTGGAGAATGCATACTGAATACCACACACCTGAGCTCCTGCAGTAACTCTCCTTGAAATATACACAAAAGGTGAATGGTTGAACTGTGCAAAGGACAAGCACAGATCACCAAAAGTAGTTGTGTGCATTGGGTGAAAATTTCAGTGTGATGAGCTGAGCTTTGGCATCTCTCTCAGCTTTGCACGGGGCTGGAAGTAGCAATTCCTTCTCCTCTGCAATCTCAAGTGCTTCACAGTCAGAGATCAGGAAGACCTGTTCTCCTTGTGTTGGCTGCAAGAGGGATGGGGCCTTTCTCTGGATACCAGTCTCACTAAGCCCAGAAGCTGGCTTCTGTGTTACAATCTGTCCCAATTCTGCTCCCTCGGAGTCCAGCCCTTCACAATTCTTGACTGCTCTGCATTAATTTCAACTTGTCATGGAGTAAGTCCCAAATATTCCAGCTGCCTAAGTGCCTCCAAACACCTCTCATAAATGATTTAGCAATGTTCTCTTATATTCTTTTATCCCTATATAGGCAAAGATCCTTCCACACAATGTAGCCATAGGGAGTTGTTGGTATCAGGGATTTTGACAGAGGGGCAGAGAGGGTTGTACAGGGTAGAGGCTTTTAATGGTGCCCATGGTTGAGTGGGAATTCTGTCTTTCTTCACGGATATTCTCCCTAGCAATCTCACTGACCACCTGGCTTCAATTAGAGTTTTTTTGATGCAGCAGGAATACATCTAATCAAAAAATAAGGACTTGGTGTTTGTTTGTGCACCGAGCTCTCTGCTAATGAGTTGTGCAAATGTTGAATGTCACAAGAGGTTAACAGTTTAGACTTTTCCTTGTGGAGCAGCCACACTGTGTGGTGTTTTTGCAATGGAAGAAGGAGAGTTTTGAAGCTAGCTGTGCCAGCGTATGGAGTTCATCCTTGTTGTGCCAATGGCCTTAAAATTGTTACACTAAGGTGATACTCAGGAAGAGAGAACTAGCTTGAGGGGGCTTGAAGTGGTAACTGATGGTGGCAAAGAGGAAGAAAGGTGATTTTTCCAATGTGTGCTAGCTCTTATACTTACCTGTCTGTTTAACAGATAATGCCTTTGTTGTCATAGCCAGTTTACTGGCTAATGCCAGCTAATCTACTATATTTAGATTCCAGGAAGAAATTTTAACTTTTAGGTCAATTTTAGCAAGTTCGAGCTTGGCTCTTGGTCTTTCAAGTGGCAAGTAGTTCCTTCTGCAGCTTAATAGCTGTGTTTACGTGCAGCCAGTAACTTACCATGTGGCAAGAACAATAGCCCGGCTGCATTGTTTAGCTTGATTAGAACAAGATAAAACACGCACAACAGTTGGCCTGTGTTTCTTAAACAGACCACACAACAAATGTATCCTCCTTGGCTAGTCACAGCGTAGATAACCTGATGCATTTGAGCTGTTTCAGTGCTTTTGCAGTACATCTCACCACCTCATCTTCAGCCTTCAGTGAAGGCAAATGATATTTCTAGGGCCATACTCATCCATATACCAGGCGCCTGGCTGGGAGCTCTGACCATACTACTAAACCTGTCAAACTGCATGTATTGAACATCAGACAATCGCGTGAGGCTTTGGCCTCATTCTCCCCCACAGTTTGACCTGTATCTTGCATTTTGCCACAAAAGGCAGCCACTTTTCCTCCCGTCAGTGCACAGGCCCGTTAGCTATGCTGGGCAGCATAAACCATGATTTTTTGTCCAGCTACATGTGAAGAATGGAGCTGAGGGCAAAAGGGAGGTTGCTCCACGACATGGCAGGTCTTTGCCATCTAACTATGCCTACTACTAAAAGGGGACCTTTTTAAGAAAAAAAGAAAAAAAAAGAAAAACACATATACACACAAAAAACCCACACTGCTATAGTGGAGTGCTGTGCTCCTTGGTACCCATTCTTCCCAACACCATCACTCTCTTGTGACCCTAATAGGAGCAGATGACCCAGCATGTCTCTTCCTGCCCAAAACTTGAGATGGCTGTTGGCAAGGCTGCCAGACTGAGACATAAGAGGATTTTTTTTTTTGCTCAGGGCCTGAGCTTGGCTCTCTGTGGGAATCCCCCATGTCTCCAAAGAGTGTGGGGCTGACGCCAAGTCTCCCTTTGTAGCGCAACTCTTGGAGGACATTCCAGAGATTTTTATCTGTCTGCTGCTTCATTTCACTGGAGGCTTTTCCTCACAAAACATTTGAACTAAAAGTCAAAAAAAAGGTTGCTGAATTAAAAAAAAGACTGATTCCTCAGATGGTTTCAGTAGGTAAAATGGGAAATCTCTGTTGAGAATCAGTTGTACTTCAGGATTAAACAAGGGGTTCCCTATTGATAATTGTTAGTGATTATTAATAGCTCCCCATTAAATGAGCTGTGACCCTTAGGTAGGGTGGTAACAGCAAGCATAGGTATACCAGCTGAGCAAGCCTTCTGTCCAACCCTGCAAGCTAGGGAGCAGGAGGCTAAAATCTCTCACTTTGGGAATATAAGTACAGCTGGGAGCGAGTGGCCTTGGAAAATGTACACAGCATGTGTGGGTACATAATACCAATAGTGCCTCACATCTTCTTTAACTTACTCTGCTGTGACTGGGCTTTTGTCTGACTTAGCTATAATCTGCCCACTTCTAAGAGCATCCCTTGATGGTTCACACTTGTGTCCTTTGCTTTGAAGAAATGAGAATGGGAGGTTGATACCCTTTGTTTCAGTAACTGTCTCACCACCATCACCAGGAAAAGGCAATGCAAGGCAGAAATCATGCCTCTGTATGTGTGTGACACTAAGAAACCATGTCATGCAAGTATCTCAACCAGACCACAGTGAGAGCATTCTTCAAGAAAATACCAAAAGTTATAATGACATCATTACATCTCCCAGACTTCATACTTTGAAAATAAACTTAAAAGATCTATTGAAGACTTAAACAATAAGAACTGCTTCTCCTTCCTTCAATATAATGGGAGATGCTTCCATGAGGAATGCACATGTCCTCAATACAGACTCCTGCCTGTTTTGTTTTGAGTTTATAGATGTTTACAAGTACATCATAAGTGGAAAGGTCAGCGTGTCTGCTCTTGCCTACCCAACCTTCTCCTTGCGTGACAGAGCCCAGCAGTCATCACATTAAAAAAAAAGCCTTCATAAATATGCTTAAAGAAAAAAACTGTAAATATCAGATGTATTTCTCACAAAAATTCAGTATCTAAGTTGGGTGTTCCTTAAGATTGAGCTGGAACCTCAAAGCTGCTAACTATGACTCTTGGAGGAACTTTCCAGGTGTGGTTGTCCTGTGCTATAGTGCATTTTGATTTTTGTTATGCAGCCCCTAGCCTGATGTTCCTCACAGTATATTACCCTTCTTGAACAAAACTACGGGAACCCCTGAGCTTATAATCATCCAAGAAAATCTTTGTTTTGGAAGAGAGAAGGAAAAAGATGATCTGTTTTGTCAAGTATTACCCCACCTCTCCAAACATACAATCTCCCTGTCTGAATGATGTCATGCATATATCTGTCACAGTTCCTGCTTTGAGACAGCAATTGCGGCAAAACAGTAATATATGTAATATTTAAAAAGTTCTTGGGCAAGATCCAGTGTAAGCATCTCATGGTGAAATCATTCTTAATATTATTTAAGAGCTACCTGGTGTCTGGTCCAGAGAAACCGGTCACAACTATATATTCCTCTAGACACTTAAGTGAATGGAACATGTGAACTAGAACATTCTGTAGAGGTAGGGAAAGTAGGACATGGATCATAATGTGTCTCTCCCTAAGAATCGTCCTGCACATTACGCATCCATTTTTGGCAGTTGATCTCAGATGTAGTCATAGCTGCTAAACAAGTAGGAACTCTCCTAGTTCTTACTCGTTACCAAATAACCTTGCTCATGACAATCTTTATGGCTAGAAGCTCTCCCTTGCTCTTTGGGAGGAGGCGAGGGAAGACTTGCAAGTCTCTCTTTGAGATCTGCAAATGTTGAGACTTTGATTTCACATTAGAGAAATTAAATGAAGGTCAACTAACCTGATGGGGCATCACAGTCAGGAAAGCTGAATATTCTGGAAGACATCATCATTTTGGGAGCTGAGCAGGTCACAGTCTCACCAAGTTGTTACCGTCTTTCTCAGGTAGTAGGAAGCAGCATTGCTGCCTTGAATACAAGCATCCTAAGTGAGAAGTAAATAAGGTAGTCAGAGGTGACAGAAGTAGCTGTTCAGATGCAGTAGAGTTAACACGCCTTGGGGTACAAAGTATCGATATACTCATTCTCTGGAAAGAACATCAGTGTTTCTGATTGAAGATGGAATCCCTACCTGTATATTTAAGTCTGGAAAAAAAAAAGAAAAAAAAACTTGTACAGTTATTCTTTTTCAGCTTTCAAAACTCTTGTTATAATTTTTTCTAGTGGGTGGTCTGAAATCAAGACTGATTGAATATCTGATCAGCCTCTAGTCATCTTGGCAACAGGGAATGCCAACCATGAAAACAGTCTGACCCTAGGGAATTGAGAGTGGAACTTGCATATAAAACAGAACTTCCAAAACTTTTTTACTTTTTTTTTTCTTTCTTTGTTGTTCAGAGCAGCAATATGAGTCCTCAGTAAAGGTCTATATTTCCATCCTCGTGCATAGTGTAACAGGTATGTTAAGACAGTTTATGGCACGTGGCTGCTTTAGAATTTGCAGAATCAAGATTGTGCTTTCTTCGCTGGTGAATCTAAGGGAAAATTTACCTTTAAATTCCATAATGGAGAACATGCACCCACACAACTTTGGGTCCTTCCTTGCTCCAGCCAGTTTGTTGTGGGCCGTGCTAACCGTGTTATATGTCTATTCTTATTTGTGTCTATGGGAGATAATTTCATTGTACGGCAGGTGTGTTGACAGACTTCTTTTTTACTTACATTCTCTTTTTTTCTGCTTTCCATGTAGCCCATTCAAATCATCCCTCTCTACTGTTTAGGAACTTCTTCATGAGATATTTTTGGTTGGTATAGCCCACAAAAGGTCCCTAAAAATAAGAAGTTCTACTGTACATTCCCAAGGCAATTTTGGTCTCCCAAAATACTCTCATGTCTACTCATAACAGTCACCCTATGTTGTGGCCCTAATCTGTATTAATATCCCCAGGAAAGTGGAAAACTGGCCTTTAATCTGTCTTGAATTACAAACAAACAACAATATACAGTTGTACAAAGTATTTTTTGTTCCTCGTGTGGTGAAGATAGCGTGAAGTGGGCATCCATAGAGAGAGAGAGAGAGAGAGAGAGAGAGAAATGTTCCTTGTTGCCTTTGCTTCTACAAGCCTTTTAGGGATCTCCTTGTGTCCCACAAGGATTTCTTCCCCAGATCTACCATGGTTAGATAGACGTGTTAGATACATAGAGCCACTGGTAGTGCTGAAAGGTAGTGGAAAGAAATAGATGAAACACATGTCTGTTTTTCTTTACTCTTTGTTATTCTTTATGGCTGTTACAGCTTTAGCAATTTGTGACCACTAAAATATTATCTTTACTGAGTATTTGTAGAGACCCTGTCAGATTTACCAAATCTGGTTTGGTTTTGGGGTCATAATCTCAACACTTGTGCTTACAGTGAGATAGGAGACTCTAATCCACCTAGGTATCTAACACCAGCGCTGTTAAACAGCACTGAATGAAATGTTTGCATCTTCCTCTGTCTCCTTTCCTTCTCCTTGCCAAAATGCATGGCTTGAGCTTAAAGATAAATTCTTGCCACTGTGGCAGACAATGTGCTAAGCTTTTGTTCACATAACAAAAAAATTTTTAACAGGGTGGCTTGTGTAACTTGTTAACATACAAGAAATTATTAAGCTTTCACTTCCTCCCCTCCCCTTTCCTGTTTGGTTGTTGAAAGGAAGCCCTAATTGCTAATTTGCGATTAGCCAGCGGCACAGAGTGATCCTGCAGGTCTGCACAGACCATATGCACATATTGGTTAGCTCAGGAGCAGGCTGCAAAGTCTGATGTTTTGCAGTGGGAGCTGTTAACAATCTGTTGCTCTTTCCATGAATTCAGTGCTCCTCTTCAGAAAACAGAGGTAAGGCTGGGCCTGCCAGCCCTGAAAGGAGATATTAAAATACTGGATGCTGTGGGAAGATAGGGAAGTGGTGAGGGTTTTTTTTCATTTGTGCTTGCCCAGGAGATGGCACTGTGCAATAGTGGGATTTTACCAGCGGCGTTTGTAGGGTGGCAAGACAACCATCATTTGAGACAAGACAAACTAGTGAGGTTCTTGAGTCCATAAGAGCAGAATGTACTTCCTGAGGAGGAAGTCTTGACGTCTGCTTGTTTTAGAAGGCCATGACATGCTTTTCTATGCACACTACTTTGTGTGCTGTAAGGAGGCTGGTTTTAAATCTGCTTTGCACTGCTGTGTCAGGGAGCTGTCCTTCATGCTTACTCAGTATAACCAAGATTAGAACTGGGTTTGCAGGTGAAACTTAGCCTAGCAAAGTTCTGGTGCTTCCCAAACTCACTGACAGTGGAGCCCAAACAAATATGTAGTATATGCTTGAAAATTGGAAATTATGATGGCTTTTGGAACCTGCTTTCTCTCCTGCACTTCTTGTGCTATGCTCTTGCTAGAGGAGCAATGGTTTGATTTAATACTTGTGCATAGAGCACATAGAGCTTTCTTCATGAATCTCTTACCCTCCTTGGAAATGCCTGAGCTGACTTAGAGTGTCAAATCTGGATCAACAAAGCTGATAAAAATCTAGAAAATCTTCCTTATTATTTAATACTGATAAGTTGCAACCATTTCCATTTCTCTCTGCAAAAATGGTCTAAGATCAGTAGTTTGTACAAATCTGAAGGGCATTCTAAGCTTAGAATGGATGTACTTCTTTAGAAAACTTTGACAAAGCTGTTTGACCTGTCAGCTTTAATTCTCCAAAATGTAAAAAGGGGCACACACAGGCATTACCTTACCATACAGAAGTGTTAGAAATATACTTAATATACTTTAAAGCTAGAAATATTATGTGAGTGCTAACTATTATTGTTATTAATTGCATCTTAAGTGGCCTATACATCAACAACAAAGGCTTCTTAGCAAATACATACCCTTTGAAATAGCCTGACCCTTTCCACTTTTTCAGAGACATTAATAGTTTCCTGGCACAGTGTTTTAGGAAATGTCGTCATAGTCTAGAGGAACCAATAAAAACATAAGTCACCTATTTTGTCTGATCATTTTATGCCAGGATATTTGAGGCTGGAAGTTGTGGACTGCTCCATTTGTGTGGGTGGAAGATGTAAAAGTTTAAAGACCATTTTAGTCTAGCTTTGCATATTAAGACTGTAGAGCTATGTGAGAAATAGTGGCTTTCTGTGTTCACAGACAGGAGCCTGTGATAGTTTTAGCAAGTGTTTAAAGAAATAAAAACAACTTTGATGAATAAGCCATGTCTATGACCCTCTTTACTGTCCATGGCTTTTTCCCATTCCTAAAAACCCTTGACTGTTTTAGGAACCCATGGAAGGGATGTGGTCTTTGGAGATGAGTATTTTGCTGATTTCAGGCTTACATTGTCCTCTAAGAGAGGTAAGAGCTCTGTCAGAAAATTGCAGTGCCTTAAAACAAATGGTGGTAAAAGATTACTGAAGAGTTATTGGTGAAGCAATAGCTCACTGGATATCGTCAATGCAGACAGTTTCTCACTACCACAAATTGCAATTTCTTAAATTAAGGAACCATTATATAAAACTCAGTAAAATGTATCGCTTTATGAAATTATGGAAAAGCAAACCAGAGGTGTCTGCAAGAGACATTCAGTGACACTCTGCTCTCCATTGGAAATACCAGCATCCGTGATGAACTAAACCCCAGCGTCGTTACCTGAGTTTGCTTCTCTGCTTACTGAAGCAAAGGCTCCAGCAACCGCATTGCTGTGTCCTGATCACAAGCTCTGCAGAGCAGCCATGAAGGGTGAATTTTCCCCTGCTGTTCTATCTTAGAGGCACTGGGAGGTCTTTGCTGAGGCTCATTTATGCCTCGGTAAGTTGCATGGAGTAGGAGACTGACAGTGCCCATTTACTCTCTACTTCAGTTGGAGACTGAGTCTAGTCTAGTCACTCCAGTCTTCAAAAAGGGCAAGGGGGAGGAACCGTGCAATTACAGGCTGGTCAGCCTCACCTCCGTCCCTGGGAAGGTGATGGAGCAGCTCAACCTAGAGAGAATCTCCAGGCATATGAAGGGGAAGAAGGTGTTGAGGAGCAGTCAGCATGGATTCACCAAGGGGAAGT
>JAUBOD010000320.1:133947-146146 GCA_032353885.1 Nothura maculosa | reverse complement strand
CCTGGCCTGCATCAGGAGGAGCGTTGCCAGCAGGTCGAGGGAGGTGATTCTGCCCCTCTACTCAGCTCTAGTGAGGCCGCACCTGGAGTATTGGGGGCAGTTCTGGGCTCCCCAGTATAAGGGGGACATGGAGCTTCCAGAGAGGGTCCAGCGAAGAGCTACAAAGATGATTAAGGAACAGGAACATCTCTCGTTCGAACTTCTTTACTGTGAGGGTGACAGAGCAGTGGAACAGGCTGCCTAGGGAGGTTGTGAAGTCTCCTTCTCTGGAGGTCTCCAAACCCGCCTGGATGCCGCCCTGTGCCACATGCTCTAGGTGCCTGCTCGAGGAAAGTTGGACTAGATGATCTCTAAAGGCCCCTTCTAACCTTGAAGATTCAATGATTCTATGATTAGTCAGCAAGCTAGAGAAACTGCAGGCTCACACTCACTTCATCCTCCGCATCTCGCTTTTGGAAATAAACTGCAGCACTGAAAGAGATAACATGTTTTGGAGCAGTGTGCCGCTATGCAAACTGTCCTCCCACCAACACAATTGAGCACTTAACACAATTTCTTTTCAACATTTGCTGTAGCTGTTATGCAGTCGTCATTCAGCAAGAATTCAAAATCTCTTTCGGCTGCTTTTCATATATTGCAGACCCATATTAAAAAACCCTCGAGAATTTCAGAAAGACGGGAAAAGAAGGTATGGTTCTTGAGGTATGGCATGAAATCAGAGTCTGGCCTGGAGGAGAAATTGCTACTGATGTAGCTGCCTTTTACCTTCCTGAATCAAATCAGGTTAATGCGACAGTTGTGCAGGTGGCCAAAGGAAGCAGGATGTTACCTCTCACCAGGCATCTTTCCTTTGTGCTGTTTGGAGCTTTTCTCTCTTCTTTTTGGAATTGTGTATGCCAAATGCTGGATCTCATGCCTTCTCTTACCCAAGTGAATACGTGTTCCTTAGCCCCATGGCTGAGATGTTATTCCTTGCTGTTTACCACTCATTGCCACCATCTGGAGAAGCTGCAGTAGGTTAGGAGCAGCACTCTTTTGCCTAAAAGATTATCTCATGCTTTCAAATAAACCTCTCATTCCCTCAGCTGGTAGAAGGAGTATGACCCAAGCAAGAAACAAATTTTAAAACAGCGTTATGATTTTTAATCCGTAGCTTGCCCCTTCTTCCCCTCCGGGCTCTGTTGATGGCTGTAGTCACCCTGCTTGCACTAGCTATTTAAAGAACCCAGTGAAACTCCCTCAAACCAAAAGCTGAAAATTGTTCAGTCCCACCCAGAGAGATTAGTAAAATTAAAGTCATAGAGAAGAGGGGGTCAAAATACTCCATATCCTTGTGTCATAGTGTGCAACTTGGCCATAGCGCTCATGTGAAAATGAACCCGATCTCTCTGGCTGGACTGAATACCCTGTGGTGTCTCAGCTTGCAGCAGACACAAGGAAGAGGCCTTGTCTTCTGACATGTCTGTGCAGGACCTGGAAGACTTCTGGCTCTGCGTAGTTAATAATAAGGCCAGAACCTCTCTGCCAGCTAGTGAAATGAAAATGCTGTACTTCACAGCTATGTCATTGGAGAATTATATTTCATTAGAGCTGATATTAAAAACTCTGATGTCAGTTGTGAAATGTGGCTGACTTCAAATTTGCAAAACACATAGGAAATTTTTTCCTAGTGTGCTGTCACTTTAGAAGTCTGGCAGTCCTTTAGGTTCACTCATAAAACTTTAAGCTCTCAAAAGGGGAAGTTCCTGAGGCTATTTCCCTCCACACTGTAACAGCTTTCCTTCTACTAGCAAGTGCCTCCTTTTTTTAAAAAAAGAAGTGCCCCCTTTAAAAAAAAATGCTATCTATATATATATATGTATCTATATATTTATACAAGTAATGCTGTGGGTACTTCAAAGAGCAGCAGCTGGTAGCACTATAAGGTAGAGAACTGCAGATCAGGTTGTAGAGATATAAGATATGCCTAACATTTAAAAGATAGCATTTTGATGCTTTTTTTTTTACCATATTTAAATATCTGATGCAGTATACTAGTAAGATTATTTCTGTTACAGATAGGTTTATTGTAGGAGAACAAATAATATCTAATTCTAGTCAGATATTTTTTAGTTTGAATTTTTACTAATACATTGAGATCTTGCAAATGTATATATTGTTTACTGATAGCAAATATGTTGTGAATAAGCAAAGAAACTCCTGTAGCTTGTCCACTGAAGAGGAAACAACTGGACCTGGGCATCATGGTGGATGACAAGTTGACCATGAGGCAGCAGGGTGCCCTGGTGGCCAAGAAGACCAATGGGATCCTGGGGTGCATTAAGAAGGGTGTCTCCAGCAGGTCGAGGTGATTGTCGTCCTATACACAGCCCTGGTGAGGTCACATCTGGAGACTGTGTCCAGTTCTGGGCTCCCCAGTACAAGAGGGATGTGGAGCTGCTGGAGAGAGTCCAGCGCAGGGCTACCAGGATGATCAGGGGCCTGGAACATCTGCCCTGTGAGCAAAGGCTGAGAGAGCTGGGCCTGTTCAGCCTGGATAAGGCTTCACTTACATGATAAGTGTATACAAATAACTGAAGAGAGAGAGTGAGGAGGATGAGGTCAGCGTCTTTTCAGAGGCTTTATTTATGTCCTTCTCTACTTGGATATCATCACATCTGTAGTGACCTCAGCTTCACACCATGCTCCTGGGTAGAACCTCAACCAGGTGAGAAGCACCATGTGCTGAGTCTGTGTCATCGAGTAAATGTGATATATGACATATATGTACCATATATGCAGTCTAATGACAGAATTTGGCCCCTTTCTCCTCTCATAGATGCTCTCATTCTCTTCTTTTTTCTGTTATTTTTTATCTGATTTCTAACTAGATATTGGGGAACTTTTTATCTTCAAGAGTTCTCTCTGTTGAAACTTGTGGGCAGTAGCTGCTGACTAGGCAGCTCTATAAAAGGATAGGTCAGTCTGGGGAGTGAGTCCCTCATGAGGGGGCATTTTTTTGTATATCAGAGGGCTCCTGAGAAGACGCAAATGTGACAGACTGGCTAAGGAGAAGGCCCTGAACTGTGCACTAGTTCAGCTTGTTGACTTTATGTACCCAGGGACTGTAAAACTGGGGACAGACTCACTACTTTTTTGTAAAAATAGCAAAGGCATTAAAACTCTCTCTGGAAACAGAAAACATTCCCAGCTTTTATGGCTGCATGGTCAGCCGGCTCTTGCTTTATTCCCTTTATAAGCAATGTTCTTAATTGAACGATGTTGCTACTATTTCAGGGCAGTGTGTGTGTTTTCTCTTCAGTTGCCATGGCACTGGTAAGACAGATATGTTCTCTAGATGTGTTTGTGCTCTTAAAAGGCGAGAGTTTTTATTTCTAGTGCTGTGTGTGTAGGATGGCAGTGCTTGCAGTGTTTTTTCCATACCTCACTTAAGTCGCCTCTCTCGGTGCTTCTGCGCTTGATTATAAGTTCCTCATGCATCAATCTATTTTATGCATCCATGTTTGTGTTCTTTGGAATCAATGGCTCCCAGAACCTTCATATTTAGGATATTTATATAATAATAAATTCCCAGAATTTTTAAGGTTGGGAGGGACCTTTAGAGATCATCTAGTCCAGGCCCCCTGCACATACAGAGTCACCTAGAAAACATCGCACAGGGCTGTGTCCAAGCACATTTTGAAGATCTTCCGAAAAGGAGATTCCACAACTTCTCCTGGCAGCCTGTTCCAGTACTCTGTCTCCTTCATCAAGAAATTATTCCTTAAGTTCCTTTGGAATTTCTGATGCTTCAGTTTGTGGCCATTTTTTCTCTTGTCCTATTGCTGGCAACCACTGAAAAGAGGCTGCCCTCATCCTCTTCACTCCTTCCCTTAAGTTATTTGTATACACTGATCAGACCCCATCTCTCCCTCCTCTTCTTCAGGCAAAGATGTACAGCTAGAAGTATTAAGTAACAATTACAATCTTATATAGCCATAATTCGTAGAACCTAATCTAATGTGTTTTTTGTTGTTGTTTTATACAACTCAATAAACTTGGCTGAGCTACATCTTATCATCTAAAGAGGTGCCAAATATTGATTTAAAGATGATGGAGTAGCTAACATAGCTTAACCATACAAGTTGCAGCCAATTGCTTGTTACTGAGCCCTGGGACTGTTAAAAAATACACAATTAAAACAAAGCAGAGTAAAACAACAGCAGCAACAACCACTGCCAAACCAAATGTCTCTTCTTTTTCTTCTATAAAGAGATTTTCATTGTGCTGATTGAAATAGAAGTATCTCCATACTTCAACTTTTCACTATGACAAAAATAACTTTGGAGAAGACTCATAGGCTTTTCAAAGCCTTTGCACAATTGGAAATTGGTTGAAGTTTCCAAAAATGAGTCAAGAGTAGGGTGGACCAGGACCCACTAATGCCAGTATTCGGCCCCCTTTCCCTGTCCTGCTGGGGCTTCTGATTGCTTCACTGTACTAGGTCATCTGAACTGTACCTTAAACAAAATACCTTGCTTGATCCCTCAAATACTGTGTTCAGTTTTGGGTCCCTCACTGCAAGAAGGACATGGAGGTGCTGAGTGTGCCCAGAGAAGGACAACAAAGCTGGTGCAGGGGCTGGAGCCCAGACCTTACAATGAGCGACTGAGGGAGCTGCAGTTGTTTAGTCTGTAGAAGGGGAGGCTCAGGGGAGACCTTACCACCCTCTACAACCACCTGAAAGTAGGTTACAGTGAGACAGAGATAGTCTCTTTTCCAGAATAACTACAGATGAAACAAGAGGAAATGGTCTCAAGTTGTGACAGGGGAGATTCAATTACATATTAGGAGAATTTTATATGTGGAAACAGTGGTGAATCATTAGATGGAACAGCCCTCTCCCCAGGAAGTAGTGGAGTCCCTGTCACTGGCAGTGTTCAAAAAATGTGTAGATGAAGTACTTAGGGACATGGCTTAGCAGACATGATGGGAATGGGTTTACAGTTGGACTCAATGATCTTGAAAGTCTTTTCCAACCATTATGATTCCAATGCAAGAGTTCTCAAGGTGTTTAGGTCTTTTTGCAGAATCTGTAGTAAGCTGTGAAAGTCAGAAGAGCATCATGCTAAAATGTATCGGCCCTTTAAAGAAATAGTCATGTCAGGTCAGCTGAGCTCCCAAATTCATGTTTGGCAAAAGAAAGGTTGCATAAACAGAAGTGTTTTTCCCCACACTTGGAAAGAATTGGTTGGAAAATTTTAGAATTCCCCATAACTGTACCAGGCTGTTGTGTACAATGTTCAAAAGTAAAAATAAATTTTCACAGGAGTAAAACCTTATTCTAAACAAGCTAGCCTCATTTGCATTGCCCGACTCATGTGAAAGAACATTGAAGAACATGTGAAGAACATTGCAGCATCAACTGCTATTCCTCATCTTCTCCAAACCTGACATGTCTGAGTGGCTAGAGGTGTCTGATGGCTTATCAAATCCAGACCATTATCCATGTTGGTAAGACCATGGTAAAGATATGCAGGATCAGGATGCTGAACGTTAAATTAAATTTTTTGAATTCTTTAACTATTAATAATCAAAAAGTTGTAGACCACGGATGATTGCTTAATTCATCCCCTTCTAAAAAGAAGAGTATGAGAATTTGAAAAATTCACCCTCACATTTAGCTGGAATTCATTTTAATGTTTTCTGTGAGGGTTGTTTGATCTGATCTCAGTGCTCTGTTTGTGTTTCTAATATAAATACTTTTCATTCTTCCTGTAAATTTTACCAAATGCTCGTTGAGGAAAGCAGATGTTTATAAATTATAAAAAAAAATAAATTGGTCAGAAAAGGAAAGCTAGGAGAGCATTTTGGTTGCCTAGTCACTATCACATGGAGAAAATTCTCTTGAATCACAGAATCACTATTGCTGGAAAATACCTTCAAGACCATGGAGTCCAACCAATAAATCCATTCTTGTTAAACTATGTACATGGAAAGATTAATAACTATAGACATTTTTGGGTTTTGCAGAGTCCAATGATGGTTGGAGCTTAAGGTAGTAATACTGATGCAAATGCAGTGAAAGAAGAGATGCGATCAAACTGACTTTCTTGATTAAGCATCTGCCAATTAAGCATCAATATGCCATGTCTTTAAGCCCTAGCATCCTTTCCAGTTCTTCTGTGCCTTTGCATTTTGGCTCTTCCATTCAAAGTTCTAATCAATGTCTAAAATACATTGATAACAGCATTAGTAACACTAGAATATAGCATCCATTTCTTGATGGACATGGTTGTTAGAAAATGCAAATAAAATCTGCCCATGATTTCTGAAGACTATTTAAAGAAATTCAGCTGCTTATTTCACAGCTGCGTGGAACCACCTCTTTTCTTGATCCTTAGCCAATTTGGCTTGTTAGAATTTGCCTGGTGGCTAGTTTTCATTCACCAATGCTGTTATAAAAGCATCTGTTCATTTTAGTTACTATCCATCAGATTTTACAGTCTTGCTAGATTGGATAACCCCTATACTGCTCATTTCAAAAAGTTAAAAGAAATTTTTTTTGCCCGTCATTCCTTCACCCCTTTTTTAAAAGGAAAGACTTGCAAATCACCAAATCTCTATTTTGACTCTTCTTTCATTTGCAAAAAATCTGTTTTCAGTTCAATTAAAAAAGAGACTGAAATAAGAACGATGTGCTGGAAACATAGCGACTTATTAAGTTGTCTCACACAGGAAGACTAGGAACATGGAATGAAATAATTAAGGCTGGAATTTGGCCAGACCAGGAGTGACGGAAGATGGACAAATTCATATCTTTAATGAATACAAGTGGCCAAGACTGAAATTTTCTTTCTTTGGCGGAGGAAAACATCCTGAAGAACATTATGAAGGAGGGAGGGCTTTCGTCCTTACTTAGACAAGATTTGTGTTCCTTATAAAATACTGACTCTTCAGCAGTGATGGTAATGCCGTTTTAGATGGATTCACCCTGTGTGCTTGCTGAGTTCGAATGGAGTGGTTAATTATGTTTTATGATGATAGATATTTCTGAGATCTGTGTGTAAGCCTCTGTGTGAGAACACTTGAGTTGTGTGTCTTGTGTGTCTACTGTTCCACAATATCCCATCAGGACCTGATGTTAAAGTTGGCTAATACCTCTGAAGGATTTTGATGATGGATGGCCTGAAATCTTTGAGTTGTGATTTATGGAAGAATGTCAAATACAGTAACTGAAGCAACATGTAGAAGTCATTGTTAGACTGAGTGGCTATGGGAAGGCCTCCATCTCCTTGTACCTTGTGTAGCCTTCACTTTCACTCTAGCAATGGAGACCAAATTTGGAAGAGTTTTCTTTCCAAATGAGAGAACTCCCAGGAAGGAGCTGTAAAGTAGCTCCTGCAAGAGTTTAATTCCTTGCTATGTTATAGCCAGCTCTCATTTATCTTTGATGTCTCTGGGTTTTGAAGTAACAGGACCAGATTTTCTCCCAACACCATGCGCTTCATCAAAGTACTGCAACAAGTACAGTGGTGGAGCATGGGCTGCTCTCATTACACCAAGCAGTACCTGCCTCTGCTTCCTGCAGAAGTCTAGGCACTCTTTCTTTTTTGCCCCCAAGGGCTAATATGCTGTGTGTGTCCTTTTGCCTAACTTTAGAGATGCTTTGTTTGATTTGTGGTATTACCTTTTTTTCCTGATTATCTTCTCCATTTTGCCTGCAGAATTAAGTGTTGACCTAAATAGAAGACAGCAAGGGGCTTTCATGAACTCAGGCTACTATCAAAATTAAACTACAAGATACATATGAGTGGACCAAGACCTGTACTCCTCAGTTTCTTATGATTCTGGCCAAAGTCCTCTAGCTTCACAGTTAAAACTGTGAAATTATAAACTCGCTTTGTGGGTTTGAGATTTTTGTGATTTCTTAAAGTGCAAATTTGACATTTTTCTCTTCACGAAAGAATGGCAACTTAACTCTGAAGTGCAAGAACTCAGTTTACAGAGCCAGTAATTAATTTATATTCTTCTGGGAAAATCATGGAAAGGAACATCAATTCAAATGTTGGCCTTTTAAAAAAGCCCCAAAAAGCAACTCAAAACTTGTTACAGAATCACATTCATACAATCTGGAACTAGATTTAAAATATTATTTATTTTTTATATTTATATGTTTATAAATATATTTAGATAACAATATTTATATATTGTTTACTACTTATACTTTTAGAGTGTTATTTTAAATGTGTAGAGCCCTTGAAAAATAATAATAAAAAACAGTTGAAATATGGTTGTAATTCAAAAAGAAACTTTGCAGACCTCAGAGCATTTTACTTGATATTGCTACATTTTCCTTCTGGTTTCAAATTTGCTTAGGTTTTTGAATCCTTGCTCTTTATTCCCACCAACCCAGCAGGATTTTGGTGAGAAAAGCTTGCCTGATTGCTGTGACATGAGCACTGTTAATTGCTAAGAGTCATATTTCGACGTTGGGGACATCTCAAGTTTCTGTGTTCCCTTGAAGAGAATAGGATTGTGGCAGTAATGAGCAAAAATGATCATCAAATTTGATAGTCTTCAAATCCTTCATCTCTGGGTTTGTAGAAGCCCTTACCTAATGTACAGACTATGCATGTTTCACATACATATGTCACAACAACACATATCTCCTATCTCATAAAGCATTTTCACTAGATGCTAAAAGACCTGTGGCCTCTCCTGTGAACTACTTCTTCAGCTAGTGATCTGCGAGCATCTGGTTTATTCCCTTCTCCTTGCTGCACTTTTCACCTTCCCTTTTAACTTGCTGAAAACCAAACATTTCGAAGCCAATTGGGTTAGCAGAAGGCGTAAGAGCAGACCTTGAATATCCTACAGCCTGCTTGGAGCCATGCGCGTAGTAAGTAGCCTGTGCAGGAAGGAAGGATGAGCCTTGCTCACAGCAGTTTACATCAGTAAGACTTTAGGACGAAGGATGGCCCAATATAAAACCTGTGAACAGCAACTATAGGAAAGCATGTTTCACTCTAGTTTTATTGAGATTGATGCAAGTTCAGCAGTGATTTTCTTTATTTCCAATTTTATTTTGATCTAGTCTTAAAAGAAAGAAATATACTTGGGCTTCATACCATCCAGCTAGGTCATATAGAAAGCAAAACAATTCTTCCTGGGGATTTTGGTTATCAGCTGCTTTTGTGATCTCCATTAAGTCCCTCCAGAGAGGTTGAGGCTGCTAACTTAGCAAGGGAAAGAGGACTTGAGAGCTGAGTACAGCAGAGTATGGTTGGTAGACTGCCTAGGCATCCTCTTAACTCTAGACTGCTGTATGGTGATTTCAGTTTGGAGAACTACTGTGTTCATAAACCTGTTCCTAGTTCCCTTTCCTATCTTTCATGATCAACTATTTTCCTGGTCTTAAAAAAAAATAATAAAAAAATGCAACACATCATTCAGCCCTGACCTCTTCTATGTTTGACCTGGAAGATCAATGGAATGAACCATGTGGAGCTCGTACAGTGAGCAGGAAGAAGCTACTGGCAGAGGCAGCCCTTTCTTTCTTTGACATAACCTACCCCTTCCTGTAGCCTGCTTTTCCATCATCTCTTTTTCCCTTTACCTGAACAGCAACAGGCAGGAGGCGGTCACCTGAGCTGAGGGAAAGCTCTGTGGGTTTAGAAAGTCAACCAGAAGCTGCTCCAAGCAGTCAGTAACTCTGATTTATTCCCCCTATTCTTGTTGAATGCAACTCTGTTAGGATATACCCATTTCTGCTGAGTTAATTGGGGCACCATCTTCAACATGCACATGTACACGTGGGGTACATGCACCGAAAGTCAGTGGAAAGCACAGATTGTTGTTTTTTTAAGTGCAACATTTGGTGGGATATCTGTTTAGTAGTGAAGAGGTCTTTAGGTAATGTCAGCTATGAAATTTATTAACATTTCCATAGTTGATAAATTAATAAATGTGCTTAAAATCAGTCTTTCAGGAGATTAAACCCAGTTCTATGTGTATCCAGGAGGATTTTTCTGTGAGATTTTTTTTGGTTCACAGTTTTATGTTTTTGAATCATTTAAACTGTCTTTAGAGACTTTTAAAACACCTCTAACCTTTCTTACTGGAGACAGAGGCACATTCATGGAAACATGTCAGATAAACCAGGGACTCTGTAGTTCAGTGACTGAGATATTCCTAACTTCAGCAGATGTGTAAGCACTTGATCCATTTGATTTCTTTACTTCAGCTGTAGCTTTATTCATTTTTTTGTTTGTTTTTTTGGAAAATACTTTCTTCTTTCTTTAAAAGAAGAAATTTTCTTTATCTTGTTTGTAAATGAAGGTTGTTCAGCATTGGAAAAAGTTAAGAAATAATATTCAAATTATATCTGTAGGTCTGAAGACCTACTATATCTGTAGGTCTGAAGAGCTGGAGTCCCAAGAGAGCAGGAAGGTGGACCACTTCATAGTCATAAAGGATGTGAAATTTTAATGTTGGAAGGGATTTTTCAATGTTAAACGGTTGTAAAAATATAGCAAAATAAATACCTTGCACTACTGTATATATTAAGTTGAATATCAGATTCCTTTTCTGGTTTTTAATGGCTAAATTTCTGTAACTAGAAAGAGACACTCTGGTCTTTACCTGGGAAGTTTGATGTTTAATTCTGAGTGAATAAAATTTTGCTTGTGGTATTTATATCTGTTGAGCTGGTTTCTTCCCTCAGATAAATCTATATCTCAGGTGTTCTTGTTCATCTGTACAGGTCATCTAAACAGATCTTTGTGGAGATAATAAAAGTCAGATTCTGGCATCTGATATTGCACAAGTTTTAGACTGGTCAGACAGTCTGTAAGTTTCATATCCAGAGCAAGCAAGAGGCTAAAAATTCAGCCCTTCCCGATGTTTTGGCATTAATTAGGGACCGCCAAATTGATAGACACATTAATTACTCTGTTACATTTTTTTTCCAAAAGAAAAATTCTGAAATTACAGTAATTTCATGGAAGTATTACAGTCATGCTTTTTAATCAGAGATCTTATAGCAAGAGAATGAAAATGACTATCTGTAGTGGGAATGCATGACATACCACCAAACATCAAGAAATATCCATAATAGGAATTTGTTTTATAGTCTTTTTAATACGAAGCCAACAGATTTAACAATCCTCTTTTGCAACATACTTGTACACTTTGCTAAGTTTTGATCGCTAGACTCCCCAAGGAGCTGGGAAAAAGGAAATAAAAAAAACCCTGATGCTAGTTTTGTTAACCTCCTTCTAACCTACTAGCAGCTCTTGCAATTTTTTTATAGTTTGGGGAGCAAAATATAAGAACTGTCTGAAAAGGCTTGGTATGCCAGCTATTCTGTGCAAGGTGAAAGTTTCTAATTAATTTACAGGACATAAACTGCCAGCGCTAGAGGCTGTGAAATTTGCACTTCAGTTTTGGAACAGAGCTTCAGACAGTGGCCAGAGAAATGTTTTTAAGAAAGTGCTTTACCTAGAATTGTAAATGAAAGTCACAAGGCTTTAAATAACCTGTATTATAATGTCACTGTGGTTACACATGAGAATAATTAGTATAGTCTGCCTTGTTTTATCCACGACATTACTGGCAGAGTATCAGAAATGCTTTACTTTGAAAACGCGCATTATATGCTTTTCCGTGGTTCAGCTGAATGTATGTCTTGTTATTCATTTGATTTTAGAAAACAAAACAAAACAAACTATTAATCACTGTAAGGAGATGTAATTGATGATCTAACTGCTGTATTGGTTCAATTTTTGGATATTTTAATTAGCTGTAAGCATATGTCTTGGCCTCATTTGAAAGCTCTATTTAGACTTTCTTTGCAGTAAGAGAAAAATTCCTGCCTAAATCCAAGGCACAGTAAAGACCTTTGAAAAGCCAACAGAGCTTACAGGGTTGAGGTGTGAGGGATACGTGTGAGTGCATACTCAGCTAAAGCATATGAAATGTGGGCTGATCTTGGATGAGAGGTTCAGGAAAAAGTAAGAACCTGATAAATATTAAAACAGATTGTACAAAGATGCAGAGTTATAAGAACGATCCTAAGTACGGAGCGCTGTTTGCCCTCTGGCTGTGCCCCCTCTCTCCATTACATCCTCTGGAAGAGAGTGTCAACTTAGTGCCCCTAGGTCCGTGCCATCAGCTTCGCTTTCAAACGGATAAACCAGTTAAAATGTCACGGTAGGAC
>JAUBOD010000320.1:90322-133847 GCA_032353885.1 Nothura maculosa | reverse complement strand
TTGTGTCAGTGTAACATAACACAAACTTTGGATGCACTCAAACAGTTGAGATGCTCATGTTGGCTTTTGCATGATGGACTGTGTCTCCTTCTCATCCTTGAATGCAAAATGAAAAAGCACTGAGCCAGTAGGCCTTTCCTCACCAAGTCTAGTTCGTTCAAGGCTTACAGCAGTGGTGGATTTCTACAGCTGTTACTGGGGAGTGAACAGAAGATTTTCTTCAGAGCCAACTCCAAAGAGCTCCTGTTCACACGCTTGGGGGAAATGGACTCAAGTCAATATGCAAACTCTGACATTTTTTTTTATTGCACAGGCGGATAAGTAATTAGAGTTCAAAGGCAAGTCAAAAGTAGACTGAAACAGCTTCGTTATAGCTAAAAGTTGGTTATAGCCAAGATTGCGCCTCATTTGCAAGATTCCCTCATTTGTGCTTTGAATGAAACCAATATGCAAACAAAGTTTGGCAATTAAACCGTCTGACTATACATCTTTGTCTTGTATGAAGCAAACATCCTTTTTCTGGTTGTTTTTTGGTCTGTCCTTTCAACTGTTTGTTGCATTGATTTGTTAATCTCCTCTTGGATTAAAGTCTTCAGCTTCAGGGACTGCCTTACTCCTCTGAATTACACATAACTTAACGCAACTGCGTTGTGCAGTGCCGTTGCGCCAAGAGGTAACGACAGTCTTGGTGCTTCACTTCTGTGTAACTGCGCGCGGTTCCTTCATCGGGAGCAATAGAAAAATTTAGTCCACCTGTTTTCATTTTGCCTTTCAGTTGTCTCATGTTCCTAATGACTGTATGATTTGTAACTCTCCCCATATCCCCTCTCCCCTGCCACCCCGGCTCTGAAGTGTAGTTTTAGGTCTAGGATAAAGCTATTGCTTCCTAACGATTTTGTGTATACACCCATACATCAAGAAAGCCAGAGAATTATTTAGAGAGTCAAGGCGAGGACGTCTTGAATTTCCTTTTAAATTAAAAGTGTGTGCCGGCTTTCCAGGAGATTCTTTGCCTGGAATGCAAACCATAGCTCAGGGCTTGCAAGCAGTGCTCACTAGCTAAGCCCAACTTAAGAAGTTTCCCAAATTGCAACTCCTCAAGGGGAAAAAATGAACCATTGAGTAGAAAATCTGCCAGATTATTATACATATGTACGTGCGACTATTGTGATTTTAAAGATAGTATGTGTTGGATTAATGTCAAGGATGACCACAGGGAAAAAAGCTACAGAAAATTCAACCCTTTATATCCCTGTGCATGGAGAATCTTGCTGGTACCTTCAGTCTCTTTCACGGTAAGATCACCGTGTCATAGGAATTTTGCCTAACAGACCAGCTAGTCTTAAAAATTTGGTAGCAATCAAACAGCTTCAGTGCTAAACTCCATCTGCTAGGGAAAAAGCCTCTGCTCGCTGCTGTGGTTACTTGTGTGCAAGGTCTTGTTCGGAGTGTGTGCATGCTGCCATTTGAACTGGGTAGGCTGGCAGCCAGCAATGGCAGTGAAGGCAGAGCCCATGCACCTTCTTCTTCCTCTGCCCTCCTCCCGTAGGCAGCCTGCCTGCTCCGGCTCAGCTCCACTTGTCCATCTTGGCAAGGCAGGATGCTCTGGGAATTTGTTGCCCTTTGCTCGAGGTTATTGGAGCCTTTTCCTGTTTGACCACAAGTGATCAGGCTGTCATTGACTGAGCATCTCCAGGCACAAAAGGAAATTGTGGTTGGTAGCATCAGATGATTTTATCTTTCTTGTGGCAGGAGATGGATTCACAGCTCTCCATCTCAAAGAAATCTGCTACAACACTGTGGTTTGCTCATTCACAGGAAGCATTTCTGTTTCGCCATGGACCACAATGACTAATGAAGGATCCCCAGCAAGGCCAACAAGAGCCACACAGTGGCTCCCACCTCATTAAGAAAAGGACAATGCTGCCGTTTTGGCTCTCATTTGTACGTTGTGATCAATGTGCTAGACTACAGCTGCTGATGGTGACTGAGACACATGACTTTCAGTAACCTCTCAAGATGAATATTCCCAGTCCCAGTGTCTACAGAGCAGCCAGTGACTTCCCCATCTCCTGCTGAACACTGGTGGAAAGGGGACCAGATGGAATTCCATTGTTGCTGCAAGGTGACTCTGCAGTCCATGTACTGCTGGATACTTGGAGATTCTATCTCAGGGAAGCTACGTAAAGGAAGGATGTACTAATGAGGTTCTCCTAGTAGGGAACCTCTCATAGGAGAAGCTATATTATTCTCCAGTAACTGGAGGTTATTTTCCATATGCACAAACATAACTAGCCTTGCCATAGGGTCATGCTAAAAAAATTAGGAGATTCTAAAATTTAGAGTGATTAGTGTTACTTTGGAGTAAATGGATAACATAGTGAAGGACAGGACAGACATTAAGATACTGTCCATGATACTGTTAGGCCAAAAATGAATCTGTTTTGAAAGACTGCTCCTACATACAGCTGTGACATAATAAACATTGAGATGACATGTTCCAAGAAAGCCTTTGTTACTGGACAATAACTTTTTTTGACTACAAGAAAAAGAATATCAAGCAACTCTTCTTCAATTTCTAGCACAAACAAATCAAATTGTAGTTTGGATTAGCCAGCTGAGGTAAGCAGTTGGCTTGACTGGTAGTAATGTAGCTGGTCAACATATGTCGGCTCCCTGTGTTTTCTCTTGACTAAACAAGCTTTAAGGAGCTTTTTCTTATAGTCACATTCCTACTATCTTTTCTGTACTTTTGCTTATTGCTAAATACGTATAATCTCTTTTCTTCTTTTACTTCATGTTAAGAAAAGGGGGCAGGACAAAAGAAAAATCTGTGTTTGCTTGCAACCCTGATAACTGTTCTGTTTCCTTTCCTCTAATTGGTTTAGGATCAAATAAGGAGAGTACTACTGGGTAAGATTAATTTTGGCATTATACAGTGTGCTAAACTTTGCACAGTGATATTGTAAAGTATCACAGAACACTCTGCTTCACTTTTCTATCCAAAAGTAGGAATAACAGTGTTTCTTTAGTTTGTAGGACTGGACATGTTCAGTAATGCTTGGGTGATTAAATTCTGTGGAGAATAGAAGGTAGAGGGGCCTTTGGATCCTTCCCTGAAAGCATGATTTTGAGCTATTTTGCATCTGGAAGGAAGAAAGGTCCAAATTTTGAGGTCAACCATATTAACAAACCTCTGCAAATATATTTTTAGTTCACAGAGCGAACGTCAGATTTGGCTGGTGAAGAGTGGCTTTCCTTCTGCTAAATATGTTAGCTGATACTTTATTACAGATTGAAGTGTTTTGTTTCCCATTTTTCTTGCAGCTGGCAAAGTGTAAAACTTCCAGTTTGCACTTAGCCTCAGAGAAGATTTCCCTCTGCTCTCTCTTCAAATTCTTGTCTGTCAGTGTTGTGGAAAAGTCAGGGAGATGTCACTGTTCTCATAAAGAAGATGGAAAAATGGCTAATTTTTTTATAAATTCAAAGCTGCAGATGTTTGCTTATGTCTTCTCAAGAATGAAATTTAATTGTTATGTGCTACTAAGACTTTAAGATAGTCAGGGGAACATTATCTCACTATAAAAATAATTGAAACCTCCTTTCAGGACAATACACATGTGGCTAATATAAGCCTTGGCCACAGCCGTTGTATCTGGGGATTTTAAGATTTAAGGTATTTTGTGAGTGCCGTATTGTGATCTCATGGCAGTGAATATAATTTCGTAGACTACAACTGAAGTTGTTCTTTATTCATTCTGATGTGAAATCACAGTCTCTAAACCTTATTGCTAGTATTTTTGTTGTGTTTTATATATATCTCTTAGGATATTGGAACATAAGATTAAAACAACTTTTAGTATCCTAAATATTCAGAATCTCAGTTTAGTCTGGATTTATTCCAATTCTATTTAGACTTACAAAGCCAGGGACAACCTTATGATGCTTTGAAGTTTACTGCCTGTCCTTTTGTAGAACTGAATGTGAATATTTTTTTTTGTAATGTTTGAACTCAGACCTGCTAGGTTCTCAACTCTCCAACGACACTCCAAAGGTGTCGTTTGAGAATTTTTGCGGTCTCTATCAGCTTTTTCTCAGAATTCTATATTTTTATGAATCCAGTAATTCAGTCATTAGTGGGCTCCTCAGCAATCAAATTGATCTGGAGATGTATACAGTGCTCATATTGCACGTGTTACGAATCGTCAGTTTGCTGTACGTGTGCATGATCAATGCACAAACGCTGTGCATTGCAGTGCACAGAGTGGGTCTCAAGACTTCAACATAGGCCATGTTCTAAGGTCCAAGGATACTTGTCCTTGAGATCCATATGTGCAGGAGAAAAAGTAAAGAAATGAAGCGTAAATGATCATGGCTTCCTACAGTGATAGGCCAATCATGTATCTTATCTGCTTGTTTCATTGTTTATGTTTCTCCAACCTTCCTTTTTTCAGTGAAGTTCCTGTGAAAGTCTATGGCATATTAAAGAAGGAAGGTAATCTTCAGTATTGGAGAATGTTAATGTTAAAGCATATACTTTAAATCTAGCATAAATTTCTTCCCTGTATAAAGGAAGAAACCAGGACTGGAGCTTGTGCTCATCAGAGTGTTTTAATAGGATGGGAGGAATTTCAAAGTACTCATCAGTCACTGAATTCTCTTCCTGATGAAGTAGATGATTTTGTTTTGGAGATTTTTTGTTGTTATTTTTTTCTCTGCACTTAATCTTGGAGTTGATCTAAACCAATCTAACGGCTTCTGTAATCTTCTTTTAATGTAGTAATCATATTTCTTGAAAAACATTTGAAAAATGTGAAGTTCTCTGGAAATGTTCACAAGCATGCACGTCTACATGCACGTACAAACTTGCACGTCTAGCGGCAAGTTTCACTTTTGCCATGACCTGTTCCTGCTGTTTCCTTGTTAGATCTAAGTATCCTTTTAACCTCGTGATATGTACAAGGGTTCTGTGTTTTAAATTTCTCTGAATAATAAGCATATTTAATTGCTACTAAACATTGTTTACTTCCTGCCTCTGAATGGTAAAACCTCAATGTCTGTTTTTCATATAATGTTTCCAGGAACCTAATGCAACCTGAATGGTATGCCCTAAGGAACAGCTTATGAGGTCAGCTCTGCTTCTTACTTATCTTGGGATTCAGCCCTTCCGCACTTGTTCTTCAATGGTAACATTCTTGGTTCAAAGCCAGTACTGAAAGATGGAGACAGCCCAGAGACCCGTGTCGTTCACCTGGAACTCATGGTTCTACGGTAGGAGGAAGGCAATATTGCAGAGATGCAGCCTTCCTGCTCTGGGGCATTAGGTGACTTTTTGCACTTTGCGATAATGGCAAGGAACCTTTTCTTTGTGGATCAGGCAGAATTGGAAACACCTTTGGCAGGTTGCATACTGATGTGTATTTTGGACTTTGATCAGTGACATCTTGACACCCTTGATCAATGACTTCTTGACACAGCAGGAAATATATGCAGTACTTTGAGGAGCATAAGAGCTGGAAAACACACCCTGCAATTTGCGAGAAAAGAGGGCATTTAGACACTCTTTAAGTTGCTCGTACTTATTTGCAGGATCTCCCTTTTTTTCTGGGAGTAACCTTTTAAAATCTTTTTCATTTGTGGGCCTCATTGTTCTCTCCTTATTGAAAATTTAACTATGTTTTAAAAGAACTTGAGAAGATGCCAGCAACAACACATCTGAGCAGCTCTTACATAGCTTAAACAGGTAACTTCAAGCCTGAGGTCATTTGAGAAATGTTGCTTTAGGGACTAAAGTCTAAAATATTATCCCAGCCAGAGTTCCTTAGAGATTTTCAAAGTACTGTGTAGTTCCCTAAGGTTGAATGCAAAAGCATTCATATTATCTGGTTTATAAACACAGAGATTAAATATAGTGTTTTTTTGGAAAGAGTATCCGGAGGGTGGAATAGCAGGATGAACCTGAGGTGGAAGTTAACGTTTTGCAGAGTGTTGATTTGACATGACACTGAATAATGACTGCTTAAAATATGTGTCACTAAGAGAATGTGTTCTGACTCCATTTCCAATTAAAAAATAGTAACAGTAATAACATTACTGTCTAATTTTTGAACTACAAATTTTCCTCCTTCTTTTGAATATTCTTTTTCTCTTGAATATTCTTGCTATCTGTGACTTTAAGATATCAGTTGGAAGGAAATAACTGACTTGCTTTTACAAGTGAGAATGTGCAATGTCTTGTCTCCAGATAACTGTGTTGTTCAGTGTTGGTATCAGTTTATTCACAAACCCATCAAGAGCAGTTGTCTCTGTAGTAATTTTTCTTAAATAGCATTTCTTAAACAACACTCTTGTTACTAACTCAGATGACTGAGTTATTCTGCCTACAGCTAGCGTTGTCAACCCATGATATCAATACCAAATAGAGTAAGTTCTTTGTGGGGTGTAGTTACTGAAGTTCTAATTTGTTAACTTATCCCTTTCTGCAGCCATATTTTTTGAGCAAGAAGGATGTGGAGAGAGTCAGAGAGATACCAAGAAAAAAATGCATTCTTGTTTGGGAGGAAAAGATGGCATGGGTAGTTTGGATAGTTGTTGGTTCTTCCCTCCATCTACCCCCACCAAGATTTTATTCAGATTAGTTTTTATAGCTCTTAAGCTCTACTTAGTTACAAAAATAGAGCCCTGGGAAGCTTGACCACAGTAATTAATTTTAAAATGATAATCACAAAATCTTTAGTGCCATGAAAAAACACTTCAGAGTAGGGGAAATATCAAAGTTGACATTCCGACACAGTTTTCAGCACAAGGCAGTTTTCATAAAGAATATTTCCATCATCTGAATGTTGCAATCATTTTCCTTGGGTAATGTCTCCTGTACCCCAGGATACAGTGGTGGCTGTGGTGTGTTTGCATTAACCTGAGTTGGGAAAACCATGCCCTGAACACTTCTTTTAAAGTTGCACTGTTGTGTTGTGTTTGGCTGCTAGCAAGTTTGCTCATCGCAGCCAGGTTACCTGTAAATGACATCAGCTTCAACAGTCTTTCTGAAGGGAACTTTTTGGGTGTTTCAAGCAGTCCTGGCTGAAGATTGCTAGTAGTGGGGAGGCCCAATTCCGAGAAGGTTGGCAGGCTGTAGGCTGGAGCATTATGTAATTTAGGCAGGAACAATAACCTTCCCCGCTCCAAAAAGCGCAACTGAGCCAGTGTGTGAAGCCAAAATCCATGGCTGTCTGTGCTGATTCGCAATGGGAGCTGACATGAAATATCAATGAGGGATTAGTGTGCGCAGCATGCCGCTGTTAAAGGCAGCGGTTAAGTGCTCGTGCCACTTGGTCAGACCACGACATGAAATTGCGGTGAGTGCTGAGTTGCTAATGTCTCCTCAGGTTACTTGCCTTGGGTTTGTGTGCAAGCAGGGAAAGGTGCCTGATTGGCAGGCTTGCTCAATAGCCAAGGGTTTTGGAGAAACACTGAAAAACAGGCCTGTAATATCACATCTTCAAGACCTCGCTAAGAGGAGCAGCCACAAAAAGTATTACTCAGAAGGAAGAACCAGTCTGCATTTAAACTGACATTTAAAAGCTATTTTCCTGCTCCTTTTTTTCCCCCATATATTTTCTGTGTTCTGCTAACCAGGTTTTCCTTGGCAAAGATATTTTTTTTGCGGACCTTCCCACCCAGGGTTCTCACTTTGCCATGCAGGAGAGTATGAATTAAGCTTTTCCTTAGAAATACCTGTTGTAACCCACACCTTTCTCTATGTTAAGCTCGAGCCTTTCAAACTCTTGATACTGGTGGGCAGAAACGTTCTTGCCCCCATGCCATAGCCTCACAGGGGAGTCCTGCTGGCCCACTCCTTCCCACGTCAGGGACACAGGCTGTTGGGCAGCTCCACTGGAGCATAAATCCATCATGATCCAAGCCTGTCACTTGAATGGCTTGCACATTCAAGTGGCTGTTTTGGAGGTAGAAGAGATGCCCAAAGCCTTGTACAAGAGGGAATTTGTAAATGTTCACCCCAAACTCTTAGAATGATTATTGACTTGGGAAGTACGATGGCAAAAGAAAAGCAGGGCAAGAAGATTAAACTGAGGTCTTTCTCTGATTGTCTAGTGAGGTTTCCCAAAGACACAGAAACAGTTGTATCCTACAAAAATGAACTCTACAACTATTGTACACAGCACAACAGAAATGATGTATCCTCCAGAGGTGGAGGAGCTGCTCCTTTCTCTAGATAGCAGATAACAACTGCAGAGCAACAAAGGCAATCCACTCTGTTCTAAAGTAACCAGTTGAAGCAGTCTGGGAGCTCACACTGTGAAGTATCTGCTGCTAAACCTTTCTCGTATGCTGGGCTCTTTGAGGAGAGAAGCATGTATTTGTAATAGTGTATTGCCATCAAGACTGTGAACTTCCTCTCCCTGTTGCTGGCTCTCAAACACTTTGTTATTGCCAATTCTGTGACCTCTCCTATACTGGTTGCGCAAAATCAACTTGAAGTTCTATCAGATGTCAGACCTGGGAAACTAGAAAACGCATGGGGTAAGTCCTGTCAAAGTAAGGACCAATATTGATTGGTTCATGGAGAGCTGGAGTGTATAGGCATATTTTAGTTATATCCCCTACATTGATAATGGCTATTTCACTTTTTTGGCACTGTCGATGTACTTCATTGCTGGCAAAAAAGACCAAAACCCTGCAAGAGAATACTGTGAGAAAGGCAGGGAGGTAGTTTGTGTATGTGTATACTTAAGTGCACTAAGTGGAATTATATCAAAATTGGTAACTTCTACTTTTGAAAAAAAACATTCAAAAATTTGCAGGAGGGGAAAGAAAAGATGCTGTCCTGTTTGAAAACACCAAAAGAGAAGTATTAGGTACCTACACTTGATGCATGGGAGGTAGTTGGGAGGTGTATGAAGACCACAGAGCTCCTGCCATCCTAGCTATTTTTTTCTTGGATGGTGAAGGATCAAGAGGGAGAAAGAGTGCAGCAAAACTCTTCTCGCCACCTGTGAGACGTTCTGCATGGAGCAATGATACATCTGAGTGTCCTACCCTCTGTCATGTGTTTTCAATATTCCAAGTGCTGCCTAGGTGGCTAAATACCTAACTCTTAAGAGGAGCACTGTTACAGAAGGCAACCTCATACGTGCTTGGCCAAGCCTGAGCTGATCAGAGAACTAAATATGAGGCTTTGCAGGGTGCTGTGACAACGGCAGAAGCCTGCCTGGAAGCCCACGTCTCCTTATCTGAGTTTTGTACTCATGATACATCCTCATATAGTAAACTGCTGGTGGGAAATAGCCTCCCCTTTTGCTGTTGGGCCAGCAGGGAAGTTTTCCGTTGCGTGATAAGGTTTGCTCAAGCACTGTTTTCCTGCAGCAGCTTTGCTGGCTGCAAAGGTCACTGCCTGCTTCCCACGGCTGCCTGTAGCTCTGCCAGGTGAGCGGCTTGCGCTCGGGCTGGGGCGTCATGAGCAAGCGTAGCAGTGTGAGTCTGTGCCAGGTCTGCTCATTGGGGTAAAATGGGCAAGAGCAGCTAGGGGGCAGATCTCAGAAAAGGGCTGTCATGAGAATCAGCCCCCTGTGATTGTGGGGTGGTTTTGTTTTGTTTTGTTTTTTATTGTTTGTTTGGTTGTTTTTTTTTAGTTTGGGACATACAAAAAAACTGCTTTCATAAATATACTTTCTGTGTTAGCAAATAAATGGTTTGCTCCCTCCTGTTCCAGTGCTGGGAAAGGTTTCTTAGAAGAAAGAAAAAAGGAAATAAATTATTCAAATGAGTATGTCTTACAGCGATTGCTTAGCCAGATTAGTCGTTGTCTGAGTGCTCAGGCTAAGCATGCCTATTTTCCTATAAATTTGTGTCCAGTGGTTGATTGCGAGTCCCAGCTGATTTTTTTTCCCATGGTTGAGGAATTTGTTGGGATTCCTCCCTCTCCCTGGGATATGAGAGAATGTGATCTCACATGTCAGCTCTCCTTCTGTGAGGATGATGATAGCATCTCTTCCCTCTGCTGCATTTTTTTTTCCCCAAAACTTGGGAAAACTTGCAAGAATTTAGTTCCTCCAGCTTTTTATCAAATTTTCTTGTGATGACTTTGGGCCTTCATAAATAAAAAGTCCTGGGATCCACAGGATACACCCATGTAACTCCTGTGATCATATAAGCCCTATTTCCTAGGAAGCAAAGCTTTAAAAGGATGAGCTGTGACATGTCAGGGGACAAGATATTGCTGTGACTGTGTCTTTGGGCTCTCTGTGGGCGAAGCAGCTGCCTGCAACATGCTGAAAAATAGAGTCTAGCACGTAGGAGGCACAGAATAAAAGCAAGTGGCTGATGAATCCCTGCTAGTTTGAGCTTCACCGGCTGTGGGCTGCTAGTGCACCAGGGGAAATGGCAGTGGCTATATATTTTTATGGCTTTAACCTGTCACACAGGCTTAACCTTGAACCACTTAGTGCAGCAGGTGCTATGGGGAGGCTGCTCATGAGCAGTGCTAAGACACGGGGTTGCCGTATTTAACCACAAGACGTTTTTAGCTCTTAGGAGATGCATGCCAGTTGCAAGTGTGAAGCCTTGGGATGGTAACGGAGCTCATTGGCTACTCCAAGGCTTGATTTGCAGTACGAGGCAGTAACGAGCAGTAACGGGTAATACTTTCCAAGACCTGGAGAAGCTTAACTTCAGCCCTGTGTAATCCATGTGTGAAAAGTAAGGAGACTTAGAAGCATATACAGCTGATGTGCAGAAAAGCCACATGCAATCTTACTGCTGCTGTACCATAAAAATGAGAGTTGTGTTCTGTTCCAGGGGTTGCCATCAACTGAGTTTGTGATCCAAGGCAAATCCTCTCAGCATCTTGTGCTTCAGCTTATTCATTTTGCAATAGAAATAAATAGAAGTAATAACTATCCTCTGAAAGCTCACTCTACTTGTATAGAAGTTTTTTTTCCTTATTTGATAAATTTCAGATTATCTTTTTAATGCAGATACAGAAGGTGCCAGGAAAAGAACATTATCTGTAGTACTAAACCAGAACTTGAGCATTCTAGCTTTCCTGAGTTTTCTGAATCTCAGTCTTAAACCCAACATGAAGTATTAAGGTTTTAATGTCTCACATTTTAACTCATAGTATTCGTTAGCAGAAATGGCAAACAAGCTTTGCAACTATAAAGATAAACCTGAGAAAAGAGGAGACGACCAAATGTACAGATATGACTTTGGAATGACATTTCCTCAAAAGAGCCTGAATTCCTATGTGCTGGCCTGAGTCACTCTGTCCCCAAGCTGGATCTAATCTCTGGTCACAGCGAGCTTAGATGCCATTCACTTGGAGCAGGAATTCTGCTTTTACACCTGATGTTCATATATTTGCCTCTTCTAAGAAGAGATTTATAGTTTTGGTGATAAAATACTAAGCTATTTACTGACACAGCAACCTCCTCATGTGAAAGTGGACTGAACAGGAAGACATAATTGTGTTAGTAGGGGCACTATCAGAGAGCTAATAACAGTATCCCCCCTTCCCTTCTCTTACACAACATTTTTTTGAGAAGTTCCCCTTTTGAGGCTTAAATTTCCCCACATGTATCAGCATTTGTGGGAGGGGGAACTATTTAGAGAAGGGAGGGTTTCAGCCATGGTTGAATAATAAGTAAAGAATGAAATAAGATTTTTATTGTCCCCAGAAAACTCAATTTTAAGCATCCTTTCAGCTGAGTGAATGCAGTTTGAAAATTGAGATGTGACAGAGCAGTGCCACAGAACTCTCCAGGGGGACATGATCTTGAGCTGGGTGGCTTCATGCCATTTCATGTGCCTCCTGTAGAGCCTGTGAAGTAGACTTTTCCACTTCATTTTATAAAGCACCCAGTTAAGGAAAGATTTACTGCAGAAATGTCTGCAACTAATTTAGCAGAGGCACACAGTGAAATATATTGCTGCAAAGTGGTATGGAGACCTGGACATGGTTGGTGATGAGGCAAGAAAAGAAGTCCTTCTGCATGATTTTCAAAGTCCAAAGAAGGAAGCCAGGGTGTTCTTGCTGAGCTACATGAGAGACAGAACTTTCCCAAGTCAGTAGGAGTTCAAAAAACCAGAACTGTTCTGGAGTCTAAAATGAAAGATAGTTTCCCAAAGGAGGAGTGTTGAGGGAGTGTCCCAACCATGGTGTTCTAAAGGAGATTGAGGGAAAAAGCTCAGGGTGTATATGCTGTCTAACATTCCGGACCATTTCACAGGTAACCCTGAGAGGTGAGATGCCATCTTCTTCTTGCCGTTTTCCTTGCCCTCAAGAAAGATTTTTGGTCAAGGAAAGATAAATAATGGAGTTGAGTCTTTGCCAGCTGCACTTCATCTTGGGGCAGCAGCTGAGCCTCCATCTCTTTCCTCAAGCACTTCAATGCCCAAATAGGTAATTTAGAAAAGTTGTCTTGTTAAAAATCCTGTTCAGCCTAGTGAGGAGAAAACAGGACAGAACATAGCTGATATCTCATGATAAACATGAGGTTATTTTTTGTGTTAATTTAGTTCTTAAGCTCTTTCCAAGAAAAGATGTGGCCACCACTGCTGCTTTGACCCTGCTTCTTATCTCTTTCCTAATCTGCTGCTGCTTACATTTGAGTGGTGTGGTATGACCCCTCTTTCATTCCCCTGTCTCCCTTCATGGTTCTCAATTCTTCCTATCTCTCTTTTTTCCCTTAATTTTGGTCATGTTGTTTAAAACAATAAAATTCTTTGATGGCACTGCATGGGCAGAAAAATGTCTGGAGGATCACATCATTCAGTCTACACAATGTCTGGATCTAAGCCATTCTTTGAGTTCATTGCTTACATGATCTCTAAATATTTATTTTTGAAATGGTTTACAAATTACTGTGATTGATTAAAAGGCTCCTGAAAGATGCGTATTAAAACAAGCATGTGCTGAATGGTGGTTGGTTTAGAAATAGGGGAGGGAGACAACAAACAACTTGTTTAATTTTAGATATATTAACATTTCTATACAAAACTAAATGTTGTTTTAGTCTTTAAATCTTGTGCCTGGTGTCTGAACAGCCCATATATATTCAGGATGACAATAAGCTTGGCAGCGACTCTGAACTCTTTTGTCAACATTTCTAACATGAGAGACATGACCATAATTTTCGTTCAATGTGAATGTGCCAAGTTGTGTGTGTTGTTTTTTAATATACTCGTCTTGTGCTTTTGCTTGAATAAATACTGTGTCCAATGTAAGCAAAATCAAACTCTATTCAGTGCATGTCTAAACCACATTCTGTCCTGTATATGTGGGCAGATCTTGGCTCTTAATGTTAGTTGGTGGGTGAGACATTAGACTCTTGAGGAGTCTTTCTTAACTGGAAATGTAGTAAAGGAGGAATATAAGCCTTGTGAAGAAAACGTGGTGGATGTAACTTAATAATAGTATTTTACTAATGACTCTGAGGGTCAAACCTAGATACAAGTGTGGGAATGCCTTTGAATGATTATCTAACTTGATGGGATATGCATCTTTATCTAGCCTTCCTTTGCTTTGAAGATGAAGAGGATTATCTTTCAGCAGGTCTAATCAAATAGCCATCTGCTTGCTGGATAAATGCATATGAATAAGTTTGCATTGTGGAATTTGAGCATGGAAATGTAAAATTTTTAAAGCCATGTACCTGGAAATCATGCCTTGTTCAGGTAACTATATACTGTGATTTAGCATGGGACTTCATGGAACATAACCAGGACCCCATTTCCAGAGGAAAGAATACCTGAAACAGATGGATTGATCTGCTCATTTTACTTCCTAAACAGTATGAGGGAACAGATTACTTGTTTTGCCAAAGATGGGGTGTAGAAAGTAAAACTCATGATATACCCTTGTTTTGATGATGTAAGTGGCTGAGGGTGATACTATTCAGCAATAGCATTTCATTATAATTACCAATTAAAAAAAATCCTTGGGAGCATATTATTACATTAACATGTTCAAAAAACAGCTTTATGGGAGAATTGTGCATTGTAAAAGGAGATGCATTTGTCAAGTCACACAAAGGCAATACATCTGTGTTATGGGCCCTTTCTAGTGTTTTAATCACCACCTACTGCACTGTTATTGGTAGTGGGTCAATAATTCTAGAAATTAATGACACAAATCTAGAGTTATTAGTGTTGTAAACTTGTGGAAAATAGTGTGCAGAATTAGTATATATATTAGTAATGAACGATGCTCTTTCATTTGTTCTGAGCACGGTTTATAGTAAAAATCATTGCATGATAGGCATTCAGATTTTTTAAAATACCTTATATCAGCTTGACTGTAATATTTCAAATTGTAGTGCACTTTCCCACTGGTTAGCAAAGTCCTTGATCTGACTTGACTGAGTAGATCAAAAATTGTTTGGATTTTTTTTTTCCCCTCTGGAGTAAAAAGTTTCTTTCCAAACAGGCTTTGTTTTCACTCTTTTTAAAAATAGTTCATCCACATATGCAGTGTTGCCAGAACATAAATCTGTTTTTCTTGGTGGGTGGAAGATAGCACATGCAGGATGCATGTGTCTTGATGATGCGAGCATTCATAAATGTCACTCATTGTTGGATGCTGGGCTACATCCTGAAATGCAAAATGGGTCCAGAAACCAGTTTCTGGTGCAAAATTAGCTACAGTGCTCAGTGTTCTTTGATTTTTAAGGATTTAATCCATCTTTCCAGACATGTATTTTATTGCAACAGTATATGTTGTGTTTATGTGATTATTAAATCTCATTTTAGGCTGTTTGAAGTTTTGGAAGATCTGCAAGTCAGTGAAGACTCATTTCTTCCTATTTATTGTTTAGTTTGCCATCCACTGCAATACAACCACTGCAGAGAAGGGCTGATGAACACAAGTCTTACCTAGCTTCAAAGACTAAATAATAAGTTCAGGTAGCAAATTCTCCCTCAGAACACTTGCCTTTCTGTGGAAATAAGCTTTTTCTCCTTCATGCTAGCAACACTGTATTTATTCACTGAAATGGTCCCAGGCTGATGATGAAAAAGGAACAGGAGCATAGAGAGATTGCTGAGCCCTACAACACCAGCCCATGAAGGATTTTAAAGAGGGGAAAACAGAGGAATTCTCTTGTGTAATTTTCTTCAGAGAGTAATTTTCTTCTTTGGAAGGTATGCTGCCGTGTCATTTGGCCTTCTCCTTCTGGTAGTCTGATAAAGATAGTCTTGCAGTTAGCCCTTTCTGATAAATGGATGGATGGAGCATTGGGTCCATGTCATTCCTGAGAGGAAGAGACACAGTTCTTTCATACCTGATGTGTCTCATACCTGAGGATGCAGAGACATGGAGCAGAGTGTGCATTTGGGCACTTGTAATACATAGGCAAAATAAAAGGAGAATGATTCTAGATCCTGATAAGTTTTAGGATGTGTTTCCCCATGATGCATGGAGATGCATTCACTCCATATCCTTGGGCTGAGTTTGAGACAGCTGGTATTCTTCCAGACACTGAGGAAGCTGGGCGTCAGCACTGTCTGCTTCAGATAAGATTAATAATGTAAAGCTTCATGGGGAACAGAGGCCAGTCCCTTGGGATGCCACGACAAGCACTCCCCATGAGGAGGGGCAGCTGCCTGTTCTGGGCCTCTTGATAGGAATGAGACAAACCGTTTGACACTGTTTCACACTGACTCCTGTTTGCTTCTGCAGGCGAGTTGCTCGCACCTTGCAATGGACTGTGTTGAAAAGCAGCAGCCAGATTTATGGACTACTGGTTGTGTCCAAATTCTTACTCCACACACTTTAAAATTCCCTTTGAAAGATGACCCCATAATTTAACGGAGTGCAGCTGAAGGAACTGTTAAGATACGCTGCTTGTATAGCAGAACACACAGTTCCAATGAGTTTGCTGTAGCGTGTCCTAATAGAAGTCTTGATGGACAAACCAGTACAGTGGTTGTTTTTGCATGGAAAAATACTCAGTTTGCTGAGCTTGCCATTTTGAATTTGGAGCTTAAAAAGAAAATAGCCAGATGTCTTGAATTCTTTCTGTGTTGTGCATAGGCTTGGAGACTTTTGGCCTACGTCTCTCGCACCATGTGCATTACACTCCTATTGAAGCTGCCATGGGCAATAAAGCTACAATCTTCGTCTTCCTCAATGCTGGAAAGAAAAATGATTCTCTGCAAAAATGCTACCAATCTTATGTGGTGCTACAGTAGAGCAGAAACTGTCCAAACTCACAGAGAAAATGACTGGGATGATGGCTGAGAAGTTGGCTTTTCTGAGATCTGTTTCTCCCTAGATACCCTGAATCTTTGTCTGTGTTTTCTTTGCTCTTAAAAATTATCTGAATGGTTGAAAAGGAGTTTTCTAGGGATCCTTCAGAGAGGAGTTAGGCCGCATAGACAGTTTGAAGAGATTTGTACCTACAATTTCATCCCTGCAAGGCCTACTTAGTAGGCATGGTAGTGGTTTCACCATTTTGAGAGGACAAATATTCCCAACAGATGCATGAGAATATTTAAGAAAGAGGAGATGTACAGATTCTGTAGTTCAAAATAAAATAGCAAATAAATTGAATATTTCTACTCAGGAAGTATTTTCTCTGCCCATTTCCTTTCTGGATGGGAGTTCTGACCCTAGAAGTATTTTGGAATCAGCAGCATATTTACATGTGCTCAAAAAACACCAATTCACTATCATGTGGGTTTGGTGCAAAAGGCAAGAGAGTGTAATTCTCTAAGTAGAAGGAGCTCTCCTGGTTTGCTCCAGAAAGAGCTTTTTCTCTTTGCCTTCGGTGACTCCCCTGCTGTCACCCATAATGGGTATTTTTAACCTCGCTGTAGAGTTCCCTGTAACACGGTTGTTATGGTTGAACTGCTGCCAAAGCACATTTCTTATAGGTCTGAGTTTAAAGGGAACTGACAATATATCACTTCTGTCAAAGATCACTCTGGCCAGAGGGCAACATACTTGGGCATCCCCCCTTTCTTAAATTTATCTTCATTTTCTTGATTATCGCATGAAGAAAGACTTTGGCACATGAGTGGCTCTTGCTATTGCTGGGGAGTTAGGGTAGCAGCCCAAGGAGAATTCAGAGCTGTTCTATATGGGATCAGACTCTTCAGAGCCTTCTTTAGAGCTACTGGCCAAGATGTGCTCAAGCTTGCAGTTCTGAAGCAACTTGTAGTGTCAGCCCCAGGTAAAACATGCTGCATTATTTACCTTTGTTCATCCCTGGACACAGTTAAAAGACAAGATATTAATAAAGACAAGAGAATTAGGAGGGAAATTCTACATCCCTTGAGGCTGCATTGTGTGAGTGCTGGTGTTTTCACATGTTCTCAGCAGGGTATTTCCCACCTCCACTGCTTCTCTGGAGGCAGGGACATCAATCACTTCTGTTCATTTTGTCCTGGCTTGATCACAGCACTAACCTGTAGTGTGCACAGCAGGTGTGAAATGCATCATTTGAGACCTTCTGAAGCCTGAGCTAAATACTCAGTTGGCTGGTGGCTCGGTGTGAAAAAATCTGCTTCAGGCTTGCAAATCTATGCAGAATCTGGCTCTCCAAATCAAAAAGCTGGGCCTTATGCCTGCTTCTGAGACAGTAATTCAACACTTTTCACTCTTTAAGATTTTCATTCTGAAGTCTCAATGTGTTGGTGTCACAAGCAATTACTGCTGGACAAGAGAGGTTGGTTCTCACTCTGGAATGATTTTACATACACCTGAGAAAGTCATTGCTTTTGCATAGTTCTGTGATTATTGCTGTAATGCTTATGGTAATGACGTCTGCAAAATAGAATTTCTGCTGTCAAGTAAGCAGAAACTTCACAGAAAAAAAAAACCCATGGCTGCTAACTCTCTTGTGACGGCCATGAAATTACATGTGTATTGTTATCAAAGGAAATCCGTTAGCATAATTTTAAATAATGTTTTTGCATTGTTGCTTGTATGCAGAAGTAAGGTACCCTTTTTTTAGTAAACAGGACTCAGGGTGCCTGATGAGGAGTAGATACTGCCAGGAGGGGATATGTATGTCCACAACAACAACATGACAAAGCTTTGAAAGTGCAAGTAAGTCACCTCTTTATGTAGGAAAAATAGGTGTTTCCTCTAGACTAGATATGGAAAAGCTTGCTGGCTCTCAAGTAGAGTCTCTTGTCTGTGTCCTCAACAATTTGCCCAACATTACCATCGTCACATTTTTTCGCCCATCTCTTGCAAGAGAATTAAACTCTCTCTGCTGGGTTACGGCCTTCAATTTTTCACCTGCTTCTTTTGTAATTTCTCTTTTCTAAATCTCTTTTGGAAGAAAATTCTCAGTGTGTTACCCTTGCAAAGCCTGGGAGCACATGGCCACCTCTGCAGGGTGCTTTGAGGTCAAGTTGGAGAGCATTTGGGTAGAAACCAGGAGATTCTGAGACAGCTCAGCAATCAGGTTCTCATCCAGTAGCAGAAGACTGGTGGATGCCGAGGAGAATGTGAAACAAACTTGTATGTTTTAAAATATAAATTACATCCATTCTGCTAGGTCTTGTGATTTATTAGTAAAAACTTGCATATTTTGGGACCGAGTTTCTCATTTGCTGCATATTTCTCAGACTACACATGTTTTGTCAGCCTCAAAGTATGGCTGATTTAAGCCTGAATTATGGAGTTAATGTAGACACTGCTCTGTATGGTGAACTCTGCATGTCCTGCTTTTCTGTTGTCATTGACTACATCTCTGTAGATCCTACAGCATTAACTAACTACCAATATTATTATTCAGGCTCATGGATGAATATTTTAAATATAACTGTGGTTTGTCTTTGTATTTTTAAATTAAAATGTATTAAAGTTATGAAAACACTCTAATTAGAAAATTTACTGTGCCTTTGATTAACATATATATTGAAAAGGAATTTGATTTCTGAGTCTATTTTTGGTTTTACAGCAACATCACTTTAGAGGGTTATAGTCCAAGTGCCTAATGAAAGCTTCCATAATAAAAATCAAAAAGAAATTAGATTACCTCTGAGACTTAAAGGAAACATTAAAGAACTTATTAAAACACTGCTAAAATATGCCCTAAAACTAGCCATTTTAGTATGCAATTTGAAATGAGGTACCTGGGAATTCAGAGTGCTGCATTACTCCAATTAATTAAAATGTAGTCAGCTGAAACTATAATCAAAATTGTTCCCCAGGGTCTTCCCTTCGCTTTGGTTTTGGTGTAGCCTCCCAGTCCCTACCATTGCTGAACTAAGTAATCAGTTCAATCAGAAAAATAAACAAGAGGATTAAAATCTACTATGATAATAACAAAGGATTAATTTCTTTTTTCTTTCTATGCTGGTCTCTGATGGCATTAATTATGTGGAGACATTTTTTTTCTGCAGCCAAAAGCAAGCTGAGACACAAAATATCCCTAACTTGAGGGGATGTGCTGTTTTCTACATTGCAAGACTCAGATTGTTTTGAGATTTCTGTTTTCTGTAACTTTGGCTAGGACAGCCATCTCCCCTCTGTGGAAGGACTGCCTGTCTCATCTCTGGGGTCCTGGGGGGTAATGCTCTGCTCCAGTGTTGTTTTCTTATAAGCAGTTTTGCAGTAAATCAAGTAGGAGGAGACTATTTCCCAGCAGGGTCTAGAATGAAGAATTCATACTATATGAAACCATATAGGATATGGGAGATCTGTCTTAAGAGTCTGTCTCCAGAACCGAGACAGACTCATGTCTGCTCCTGTCTCTCCCATAGCCTATGTGCTGACCCCCATTTTTCTCTCAGCAGTTTTTTTCCATGAACTGGGTGCAGAGTGAAGCCCTTAGGCTGGGGCCTAACCTTTATATCGTGCTTCTGCTGCCTGGTGAGGCATTTTTTCCAGATGCTGCAGCTGCGACAAGCCTTGGAGCGTGTCTATCGACAGCCCCTCTGACACAGTGAGCCTCAAGTTTATTCTTCATCTTGATTTGATTGCAACTGGTTGGGGTTCTTTGGAATATTTTAAAGAATGTTGCTACTTTTTCAGTGGTTAAAGAAGGAATTTTATCCCATCACTCTCAAGAGTAGTAAGGAAAAAATATATATACATATAACTATTAGTATTATAGTTCTTCTATAGTAGTATATAGAATATATACTATATATATATGTATATAGTTCTTCTAGGGCACTTTCTCCAAACATCGCATAGCACTTGACATTTGCCATTTAAGCTCAAGAACACCCTATTCAGGCCACAGAATGCATTAATTTTGTGCAAAAACTGATTAGTTTCTGCTTTAGTTTTTGTTTCCTTTTTTATTATTTTTTTTATTTTTCTCTAGTAAGACAAACTGACAGAAGTGCAAGTGATTTGCTCAAGGCTAGGTAATCCATATCAGCTCTAGAAATGCTTACTCCCAAACACTTTCATATAGCTGATGCTTACTGCCTTCATGTAACGAAGCACGCACATGTGCCTGATTTCAACCCAATGAAATCCTCCCGAGGTTCTTACTCTGACCACATAAAATGGTTACATGCACAAAGTGCAAAGCAAACAGAGTATGTCAAGTAATATGTATGGTTTATATATCCTCAACAGTTGTAAAATACAAAACTGCCAGATACATAATGCACTTTTGCACTTTCATAGTAAAAAATGTCTCCAGTGTTAACAGTTTTCTTTAAAAGACATGTCAGAGGCATGTGCAGAGATGCCTTCTCTAGTGGTCCGGCTGCTTGTTCCTCGATGAAACCTGGCATTTTTTCTTTTGTTTCACCAGTGGGGCACAAACTTGAGGGGGGAACCGGCTTTGTGGGTTTGTGTGGTCAGAGAAGGGAGGTTTGAGAATGGGAGGCGAAGAGATTCGTAAGATTCTTTGCCCACGTAAGGGGACGTTCTTTAGGAAGAATCAAGGAACTTACTTATAATTAGACCAGACGTTGTCCTCCACAGACAACTGGCAGTGGCATGAAAGCCTGTGTGAAGGGGAGTCAATGCTCTGTTTTTCCCCCTCGGGATTCTCAGGTTTCCTCTTGCAAAAGGGTTGAGAGAGGTCGTATCATTTCAGTCTTTAGATGTCTACTTATCTGTATCAGAAAAGCTCGGTCACTGCCTGGAAACTATGCTTATAAGCTGCGCATATTTTTCTCTCTGTGATGTTTGAAACAGAAGAACTCAGTGGTATTGGGTTGCTCTCAGTACCTTTTTAGCCCCAGTGATGATCACTGCAAATCTGCTGAGGTTTGATTGAATTCAGTGTTATGTAACGGAAGAGATTTGTGTTAGAAATGCATGTACTACCAGTTTTAACTATCACTTCCTGCATAGTGATACCACTTTCTGTGGTGGAATTTTTACTGGAAATTGCTTTAAAGTCAACCCTATTCATCCTAAAATGCAACCTCATGCATTTTCTGATGCAACTCATCAGTGCAAGCAGTATATTTCCTGGGCAGATGTCACTGAGCAGCAGAAAGACATCCAGGCACCTTCCTTAGACAGGTGTCTCCAGCATAGCCAACTCACGTGGTGCTTCCCCAGGCTGTGCAGCATGCAGTGACCTCCCTGAAAGAGCAAACGTCTTTCCTTGGACAGGCTGTGTGTGTCTCCTACCACTGTAAGAAACAGATCCCTCACTGTGGTGTACATTTCTGAGTTTACTTTTGTAGCTGGGAGTATATTGAGAGCTGGGAACACCTATATGAAAAATCTAAAAAAATCCATGCACGTGACCAGTTGAGCAGTGTTTGCTTTTCTTCTCATGTTGTTATTTTGAAAATAAGTTGTTTTCGGCACTGTCCATTTCACCCAGCCAGAATGGAAGCCCATGTAAAATAAATGCATTTTTTGAAGGAAATGCTTTATGTTAACCCAAAGGGCGTGCTAATGGAGTGGGTCTCCACTTTGTGTTTCATCTGCAGGCATCTGTGTCTATACATTAATGTGTATGGACCTGATGCAGCCTCCCTTTTAGGAACTGCTGCTGTGTAGCAGTGCAGTACTGCAGGCCAATAGCCTACCCAAGGCGTCAAGTGGGTTTTGTTCTGTCTTTTATTCTGCTTGGATGTGAACACGAGGTCTTGTTGTGCTTTATGTTCAGAAGAGTGAATTTACCGGCCTGAATAAAAATATTTTCCTATACAGTTTTTGAAAACCAGTGTCAGAGACCTCCCCATTAGTTCCAGCCCTGTATCAGGCTGCAAAGGCCTGTAGTGTGCTGGGGCTGTTGCTCACCTCAAAGCAGACTGTCTTGTCTGCAGCAACATGTTAGTGTGTCTTTGGTGTGCAGAGGCCAAAACATAGACAAGGATGCTATAAACAAGCTTATTGTTTTTTCCTTTCCTCTGTTTGGGAGAGATGGATTTGTGAGAGCAGGTCAGACCAAGCTTGGGCCTGTGCGGTGCATTGCAAGAATGAACTTCCATTGCCTCCCCCTCCTCCCCTGATACCAACAGATCTCAGAGGAAACTACTCTTTAGCAGTACAATTTAAGTGTTTTAATGTGCTCTTTGCTTACACCTCTAGCTTCGCAATTTTTCTCTGCGATGAAGCATCTCTCTTTCTCATCCAGCATGTATTAGCACAACATCATCTGTCTTTTTGCTTCCTGGAAAGTGTGTTCAGGAGGTTCAACAGTGATCATGAGATGCTTTGAAAAGTCAATTCCTGCACAGATCTCTGGGTACAGCTTTTCCAGCAGCAGTGGCAACCTGTTCTCAGAGCACGTCGTATGCCTTCCTCTCCTGACCGTTCTGGCCACAGCCACAACTCTTTCCTGTCCTACCTCCACTTCCCACAACTTTCCATGCCCCCTTCCCCTTCCTCAGAGCCTCTTCCATCCCCGTAGGATATCTCTGCCCGGACCCCAGCTGCAGACACCTCTCAAAGCCAAAGCTTGCTGCTCCCAGTACAGTTTGGCAAAGGAGTAGCAGGGAGGAGAGAAAATCCCAGCTCCGCTCACTGCTTAATGGCACCAGGGGAAAGGCACCAAGCAGTCAGCAAAATACTGTAAGCAGTAGTGGAGATCCAACTGCTGCTTGGGATTACTTATCCCCCTGGTGCTCTTTGGATTGAGCCCTCGGGCTCTGCATTCACCTGTCCCTGGCGGGTGACAGTCCCGGTGCCAAGAGCTTGTGAATGTGCTCCTGGCACCGTGCCGGGCCAGCTGGCAGTGCACATCATGAGCCAAGCCTGCTCCTCCACAGCCTGGGACGAGAGGTCGTGTCATCACATAGAGCCATCCCACCTTCGTGAGGGAGGCCAGGCCCAGGCCTGTGCACTGCCTTCTTTGCTCTGTCAGACTCATGAAGACAGGTATCAGCCACTCGCCTTTCATCCACCAGAGGACAAAATAAAGTTCACCAGGGTTCCCACCTCTTTTGCTTTTGCTTTGTTTTTCTTTCTTTATTTTTCTTTCTGTGAGGGTCTCCAGCCTATTGGAGGTCACACTGCAGGATGAAGAAGACAGCTTCTTTGGTGCTAGATAGCAAGGGGAGAGAATAAGAGGAGGAGCCTACCAAGCAGGATAGGCCCCAGCAGAAAAGAGGTGTAGATGACAGTTGTTGTGAAGGCTGTTAGCGTTTCTCCAGGTATTTCTACACCTAAACGTTAATTTTGGCTAATTTTGACTGTGCTAGAACATGAAGACTATTCAATCAGCTCTACTTCTCTTCAACTTCTTACCCGAATGACATGCTCATATTTATCCTAATAATAACACTGGCATTTTGCATCACCCTCATCATTCTTGAACAAACAAATCTCCCACTGATGCGTAAGATAAAGACTGTGTTCCGGCAAGGAAAATGTGATGACCTTCCCACAGACATCAGAATGTTGCCTCCAAAGCTCATCAGACTCCTGCTTCTCCTGCAGTTCAGCTCTACTCCAGCCCATTTTGGGGAAACATTTCTTTGCAAACACTGTATTTGTAGACTAAATTCAGACCTGCATCCATTTTCTTTTAAGCTACTCAAATTACTTTGAAGAAATCATAGTTTCCCACACATTAACAGCAAACAGATATCACAAAGTGTCGCAAAACAAAAATTAAGTTAGTTCACTAAGTAATAACCTCAGGCAAAACCTGGCCATTTAAAAATATAAAAGAAATATTTATCCACTTTTCTTGTGTAAAGCATTTGTTCACAAAAAGGGGTTACCAGTTTTAGAGCACATTAGTTACTTTATACAGTAAAGTCCAGCTAAACTTCATGAATGTGTTCTTATTAATAACTCTCATATAGAGCCCTCAGAGGCTCTTGCCTCTTCTCCAAGTTATTTTGACAGAAACCTTTGCATGAATCTGGTTTATTACATGCTGACAACCCACACGGCTATGCCAACATGATCCCCTAGTTATTATTTGTTAAAGAGTCTTAGAACTACTAGAAATACTTTTTTTTGTAAAATAAATGGTGTTATTTATGTACTCCAAATAGGTTAATGCTTGATACTCTGGACATACAATACCAAATAAAGATCAGAAAAAGAGGACCGAGTTGGAAAAAAGCAACATCAAAACTTTCTTCAGCAACCATTATGTAATATTTGTATTATTGTAGCTTATGATTTGTCATAATGCTTAATTAGTTGGTATTTAAGTAAATGAAGATCTGAACAAAGTGCAGGAATTTACCCAGTGCTTATGGCTTGGATCATCTCACTGGGTCACTTATTGACTCCTCTCACCCTTTGCCTGCTCTTAGTCTGCTGCCCCTCTGCTGACACCTTTGTATGACGTGTCTATTATGAAGAAGTTTTTGATGTTATCGCATTGGTATTTGGTCATTTCAGTCAAATGGACCTTTCTGCACTATCTGTTCAGGTTCCCACACTCCTGCATGAAGCTACGGTGACGCTGCTTTCGAGTCTGTTTGTGTTTGTGCCAGTGCTATATCCGTGGCTACAGAATATCTTCACATAACGACAGTCTCCTCGTGTTGGAGTCCACAACACTGTATCAGGATGTCGATGTGACCTCAAGTGTATTAGGATCTGCTTACAAGCAAGCACGCTGTGCTGTACTCTGTCCAGCTTCCTTTTTTTTCTCTTAAGAATCTTAACAGTGTAGAACAGGGATGAGGAAGGCTTTAGCTATGTGATTTTAGAAGCAGTACCAGACCATTTTAAACAGCAACTTTTTTTTTTTTGTCATTAGTTGCCACAAGTCCTGCTTTTGCAGGTTCATAACTATGAAGCTATGTTTTCAGGTACTGTCTAAAATAATGCAGATAAATCATCACCTTTCTAAATGCAAACCTATTCATGTAATACACATAGTATATACACATATATACATATAGTATATTTAGTATATACATATATACACAATCGCACATGTATTCTTTACTTACTTTCCAAATCTAACAGTTTATTTGCTTGACATTTCCTTTTTACATTAAACAGGTAAATTCAGGGAATGAGTTTTCTATTGTACCTTCATATATATTCTTATTTTCCCATTTCCTTTAGACTCTGATAATGACAGTTGTTTTGAACTTGAGAATTTCTTTATGTCCCTTCCTGTCCCCTCCCCCCGCAAAATCCCCTAATGCTGACATAGGAAAATAAATGAGTAGAAAAATCGTATTTGGCCCAAGTCATCAAATGTCATTCACTATTTATAATAGTAATACCAAAATGAAGCAATCTTACCTAGGTCAGGAGACTGTTTGCTGTATTCCAGTCAATTCTCCCTGCTTCTTCAGCTGAAAAGGGAAAATCCACTTGAATTTTAAAAAAGAGTCTTAAAATAAGGGACGAGCAGAGGATTGAGGAGTCCTCCTCCGAGCTCGCCTTGCGCTTGCTTTAGCGAGTCGCAGACACCTAAACCCAGCAGTAGCAGCGAGTGACTCGTCTCTCCTGGTGCCCGTGGGCTGCACATGGGTGAGATCAGACCTGAGACAGTGCTGCAAGGCAGAGGCGGCGGCGGGGACCTTGGCAAAGAACTGCACCGAACCCTAAATATAACTCGGCCCACTCTGTGCACTTCTCTTGGTGCTCTGCGAGCAGATGACCTTGTCAGAAAACTGACCTCGCAGCCTGTCACTGTCTCCAAAGAGAGGATCTAAGGGAACAGGACTGCGCTGCGAGAGGACAGAAAAGCAATCAGCCATCTGCTTGCAAGTGAATGTAGGTATGAGCTCTGGTTTATGGCTGCTGCACCCGATCGAATTGTAATGTGCTTTATTGGATCATTTAGGCAAAGGCACTGCAGGCCAGGTCACAAAAAAATCTGCACACATGAGAGATGGCTTTGTAATTTCTAGCCCTAAATAGAGATCCATGGAACGGATGAAAGACAGTCACCTGTTCTCCTTTCAAAAATATTAACTCAGCAAAGTATGTAGTATTTCCCATTAATGTTCATTCATGTGTGCAAGACTTGTCTCTATAAACAGCTATCCTTCCTTTCACATGCTCTTCTGGTGAGATATTTGGAAGAATATATGTTAAATCGATGTGTGTATGCCAGTACTGTATTTGTATACTGCATGTCATGAATTTGAGATGAAAGGATAGCTTGGGAGGGCAGTGTCACCTGCAGTGCCTGACACCAAACTGCAAAGAAATGTGTAGCATGGGCAAAGGAATAATGTAGAAATATAACCCTTGGGGACTTGCTTAGGGAATTGTATTTCAGCAGATGTTTTACAGTTCAGGAAGTTTGTCAGTCTATGTCTCAGCCTAGCAGGGTACTTTGTTCTTAACATAAAGCAGAATTTGACTTGATACAGATAAACCTGACACTCTGTCAGAGACCTAATACTGCTATATCATATGAAGAAATATGAGTTTAAAAGAAAGGAAAAGGAAACTTGAACAATTCAAACTTTTTCTTTAACATTCTGTATTAAGACATGATGGGGATTTGAAATATAAACTTGTTTGCAATATTATTCCTTGTTGTGATGTGATTGTTGGTGGTACTGCACTAAGTGGATACCACGTTATATGCATGTATGCAATTTTTCACGTTGAGGGGAAAAAAAGAGAAATTGTTGGAACTATGAGATTATGATAACCTTTTACTATAGTTGTATATATCTGCAAAATATCCATGAGCTGGAAAGACTTGAATGATGTATGTGGTCAGTAAAATAACAAAGTATAGCTATGAAAAGTAATGTAATTTGTGCATTTTTTGTAAAGTGTGTTATGTATTTTTTATTAAAGTGTACTAAATTAGGCAGCTCCCACTGTGCAATTTTACCATGATATACTGGCTTCAAGTGTATAGGGTTAGCCAGACTCTGTGTGTTACCTTCCCAACAAACACTGCAGCTATGAGCCTCAGCTACTTCCCAAAATAAATGAGAGAATTACAGACAATGTAGATCTAGTGCATCTTTATGGGAGATGTCACATCTGGAACCATACCATATTCCTGGCCAAAACTTATCCATAGTTAGGTTTAGACTGGAGTCCACTATTTGAGTGATTTTGTGGATTTATCAAGGTAACTACCCATTTTTGCCCCTGATTAACAAAAAAGAGTAATTTTTAGAGTGAGTTGTTATAACAGCATGAAGAATGTTGCTATTTGACTTTGGAGAGAAGACCCGAAAAAGGAATGAGTTCTCCAGCTAGAGAAATGCTGAGTGACACAACAGGCCCACAAAAATACTACGGTTCTGAAAGTATATGGTCCCACCTTTAGTATAGACACTGGTATCATCAGGATACTGATGCTGATACTGCAGCTGAGAGCTTCCAGCTGCACAGTGCCACGGCCACATCTGCCCCTCCATGCTGGGATATAGAAATTGCAGTGCCATCCTCTCCATCACCTTCCACTGGGTACAGCTTCCCTAGGTCCTGGCTGCCACCTACCTGGATCGACTGGAAGGCAGCCAGTGTTGAGGAACATTCAGCAGCCTCCCTGAGGGCCCTGAAAGGAGCACCCTGCTCCTTTGTACGTGACGTTTTAGAAATACCATGACCTTTAGTGACACTGCAGCACTTTCCATTGATAACTGTGTTGTGAAGGATTTGTGGCATTGCGTGCCACCAGTGCAGAGAGCTGCTCTGGGCAATCTTGAAGTAGAGCAGATGGTTGCTTGATATATCTGCAGCACACTAAAATAGTTTTATGTTCGTATACCAGGTGATAGCAGAACTTGCATGGAAAGACTTTAGTCTGTAGGAGAGCATCACATGATGTTTTCGGTTTCTTAGGTCCTGAATATGTTGGTAATGAGGAGGACCTGTGCTTCTCAAGATGAACAGAGCTGCATTTCATTTGTCGGCAATATGTGCTCAGTTTCTTCTTAAGACTAGTTTTGCACGAGGTTCCTGTCTATAGCACATAGTGGGAAGTGCAAAAGGAAGCCAGACCCTACACTGTGCCTTGCTTTTCCCAGACTTAAGAACTGGTATTTCTTTTCTTGCAACGCCAGCTAGTCATTCCACTTCCTTGCAGACTTTTTTTTTTTTTTTTTCTTTTGATAAGCCATCCAGTCTGCTTGGGTAGCAGTTCCTTTAGAGTGATTTAGGTTTGGCTTCTCCAGATCCCAGGCTGTTTCTTCTTTCTGATGGCTCTTCTCAGATTGATAACTATTTCAAGACAGCTTCTTGAAGTTCTCCCACATAGGATCATGCATTCTGTAACCACTGTTTGTTAGCTGATTTTTCTTTGATTAAGCCCAAATTCCTAGGCTCTTGTGGTTGTCTAAAGATCCCGTGGAACATTTTACAAGGCGAGATATGTAAACCACAATGTCTCGGCCAGTTTCCAATGTGGTCATCTGTATTCTGACTTTCCCCTTTGCCTTGCTCTTTGGACTAGGATACAGTGACCTCCTGCTATTATAAATCATTGCATGCATGCAGCATGCTGGCATCCTTTTGAGTGATTTGTGAAATGATTGTAGGGTATATACGCTTGGCAACCGTCAGCAAGGCAAGTCCTATTTATAATGTTAAGTGTTTAATTTAGTATTATTTTAACTTTCATTTAGTGCATAAGCAAACAGCCAAATACTGTGCTTTTTTGCAAACAAACAAACAGTCAGACTATAACACACAGCCTTTCACTTCCTCGGTTCTCTTTGGAACATGCTTTTACACTGAACTTGGAGATTTAAAGAGATTGTCTAAAGTTTCAGAATAAAAGGCAGTTTGGGGGATAGCAAAACCAAATGTAATGAAGAATTTGCCACATGTTGCAGATGCCACTTGAGCGTTCACTCGTGGTATCATTCGCTGAAGAGTACTGAAGCTGATGGTACAACTGATTTGCACTTTGTGCTAAAGTATAACAGTATCTTCAGGCTATGGTTGCTCTTGTTTGACAGGCCTGTCATGAAGAAATTAAGTTGGATGGCATACACTGAAATGGCCTGTCATATTCCAAACGTTGAATATTTGTGTTTGTCCTTTGCCTGTACAGGGAGGTTGTAAAACTACAGTGAATAAATTAATATTGAATTCTTTCCTTAGTGATGCCATTAATCCTTATGAGACAGCAATAGAAAATCATATTCAGCAATTCTCTTTCCTCTAGGAGAAGAGATAATTTTATTAGAAGGAGAGCATCCTACTACTTTTATATCTCATCAGTCTTTTACTATCATTTTCTCGTGTATTTCTGTTTTATAAAGCATATGAAAATAAAAAGGTCAAATTACAGGTAATCTGGACTATAGCTATACTACAAGCAAAGTCTAACCCTGATTTGTGTCCTAAGTCATTGGTTTTCCTATGCTGAATATTTTACATGTACACCAGAAGTTTTCCTCTGGTCTTTTGGCCCAAGTAAGACCATTTTCTTTTCTTCTGATTCAATCCCAGTCAGTATGACAAGATGTAGCAAAAATGGGTTTGAAAGTAGCAAGTTTTAATATAGAAAAGAGAGGAGCTGAAAAATAGAGGTGAAGAAAGAAATTTTTTTAGAAATGTTCTACAAGAGATTTTTCGCCTAACAGATAGGCATGTCTACGCACTAAACGTTTCCTATCATGTCTGTGTATCTAAAATTACTTTGAAATGTTCCCATGAAGATCAGTTCTCATTTTGCTGGAACAGGCTGTATTTTCAGTTTAAATTGCCATTCAGTGTGCAAAAGAGGGTCTGAAATCAAATATCCTTCCACTAGATTTGCCTGGCAGTTGGGTCATGGTAGATGTATCTTCAGAGCTAGCCAGGAAAAGGGTTTATGTCTTGATAAGACTTACAGGACATACTGTTGCCAGTGGTTGGAAACGATCGTGTTAGAGTCCTACAGACTGTGATAAACTCTGCCTTGGCACAAGCTTAGGTGAGATGGGATTGGAAGGAGCTTAAGTTGTCTGACTCCTAGCTAATAGGGCCAAATTTAAGCTCTTTGGATTTATTTCTTGGTAGGCCTGCATCAAATATCGTATGCCAATAGGTATGCCTCACAAATGCACTCTAAAATGCCTTTTTTTTTCTCACCATCATCTTGATTTCTCAGTAGTGTCACTGCACATGATGCATGCCCACAACGGGGAGAACTATTTACCTTTCTGAGGCTGCCAGTCGGCCCTTTCTGGGTAGTCAACCAATTTACTTGAAGATTTAATCTCATTTTCTACCAGTTTCCCAACTGTTACTGTGGTAAATAGCAAAATACTGGTCCAAAGAACATAAATAAATCAACAAATAAATAAATAAGATGTGTATTATTGGTAGTTCTGTGTGGCTAGGCTGGGAGGGCCACAAAAAGGTTTCATAGCTATTTCTTGCTCCATTGCTTTTAAGTCATTGGCTACACACAATTGGATTTCTTAGTAGGCTCCATTATAGGAAAAATCTAAACTTTTCATTGCCTCCAGAGAAAGAACTTGAAGAGGCAGACATAAGAGAAATCCTCCCTTTGGTATTGGCAATGCTGATGACATATTAATGGGTAATTTGACTTCTATCCAGAAAGCAGTTTAAACTACTATTCTACTACTGCCATTGACTTCAGCGCTTGCTTATCCCCCTGCTAAGTGAAACTTCTTCCTTCCTTCTGGCTGGCTCTGTCCACCTCTTTCCCTTTGCAAAGCCAGTTTGGAGTACTTCAGAATTTTAAAATCTTTTTTCATTGTTGATGAGCCCCGCCAGCAGGTCTGTTTCACTTAAAAGGCCTCATTGGTTCCTTGTATACTGGTGGACTTCCTGGCTGGGCCAAGGACCTTCATGTTCCTGCTGCCTGGAGGAGTGATACTGGAATGATGTTAAAACAATGTCGTCACTGCTTTTAGGCCAGTTGCTATGATCAACCCTGTGATGATAGGGAAAGAGGATGCCTTTGGAGTGAATTAGGATGAGCAAGGTCCCAGGAGCTGATTTTACTGGCAGATGTTACATTTAGAAGAAAATGAATGGAGGTTGTTGCACTTTATTTGCCCAGTGTGACTCACAGGGGAGTTGAAATGAAAAAAATTCAAAGAAATGCATTGACATGTGGATTAGTGTATTTGATTCACTGAAGGTTTAGGCCCATTTTTAATGACAAAAGTATGAAAATACTGAGATTTTATTTCCCTTTTTTTTCTGCCTTGCCCCTTCGTTCCTTCCTTCGTTACTTCCTTCGTTCCTTCCTCTCTCCCTCCCTCTGTTTTTATTCTGCTGAATGTAAAGCTGGAGCCCTGAAAAATAGTCTTTTTCTCAAATTAATGAATACGGAGTAAATCAGTATTGTTTGATCAATAAATAAATCAAAGCATTGCATTCAAAGATGTCTGAAGATAATCCAGCACACTGTGCCTGAACCTTACCTACCTACAGAGTAATAATCAGCTCATGCCTTTTTCCTTCAATGTTTCTTGAACGAGTAGATTAGCATAGCAAATAAAAAATCCATGGCTTTCTCTTAAGAAGTGGAAAGCACAGGCTCTATCCAAAGTTTCTTATGTTCTAATTTTTGGTATGAGGCAATTTTAGGACTATGAAAGGGCCTAAAGTCAAGGGAAAATGGAGAGAGCAACTTTGCAAGAATAAATCACATACAAAGGTTGTTTTTGTGCAACATCTAGGTGAATAGTGATAAATAGGACTGATGGGAGCATAAGGGGAATGTAGGACTTCACCTAACAGTTCAGACCTATGGACGCTTCTGACCCAGAGTATGTCTCTGACTGTGGGCTGTGCCAGATACTTCAAGTGAAGGAATTTTCCTCATGGACATGGAAGGCAGGTTCCTTCCAAATTCCACTGCAGTCATTAATTCTTTTACTGTCCTTTATTGTGTATCTTGTGGATATCAAATTAATCTCCATTATCATTTCCAAATTAAAAACCTAATGGAAATGATTTCCTTATATACCTTTGGGTACGTAAGCAAAAGAATATTTCTCTAACTCAAACTTCAGTAACTATCTTTTTACTTTACATGTTTCTTGGTTCTTCCTATATTTTGAAATATGGTAAGCAACATGCCTCCTCTCTGTCTCAAAAAAAAAATTCCCATGTCTTGAATCTTTTTTTGTTTGCTTCCTTTATTTCAGTGATAGAATGACTGAGCATAAGACAAATTTTCCAAAGAATTGTAAGATTATTTTCTGTTCTTTTTGGTGGTAACATTGTGTTTATTTTGTGGTATTATACTCCTGGAATAATTTTACTTTCTCAATCACTCTAGCTGAGTTGTTAAAAGAATTATTTATATTGTGGTCATTTTAACTCCCTTGATAATCACATTAGATTAGGAAAGTGGCATGCAAAGGTCGAAAGACTCAATAATGATGAAACAGCCTAGCAAACACAAATTTGTATGTAGGAGCTAATATGAGCAAAATCATAATCACAGCATAGCATGTGTTATAGCCTTAAGTATCATCTGTGCCTTCTCTGCCTGTAAAAACACCACAATAAATGACCAGGCAAATAAAACTTCTTCATGGCTATAATAGTTAATAAAGGTAATGATTAAAGGAAACCTGTTGAATTATATACATATGTGTTTGACTATTTATACTATGTGTGTAACACACACAGAGGTGTATGTATATGTGTTAATACATATATATGTCTGTGTGCATGTATTTAGTGTACCTGTTGATGCATTCAGGTGTCTGTATATGTGTATTGGAAAGAAGTTTGAAGCCATTGCATTGATTGACTGCAATAATGGGAATGATAAAATGAGAAAATCTATTTTTGTGTGTATTAAGCATAAATTTTCAATGCAGTCCAAAATAAATGTCTAATGCCCGAAGAAGCCTGTTAGCAGTTGCCTGTGTGACATCCTGCGCATGTAATAGCAAAGAACATGACAAGCTCTCCAATATGCATTTATTTATGTAAATCAAGAGTACTCTGTGACAATTCAGCATCCTTTTATGACCTTACATTCACATAAGATACACACATACATTGAAGGAGAGCGGCTGTGTAAAGTTGCTGTTCTGTGGAATCTGTGAGGTGGATGTTTCTGCATTTATTCATGTTTATTAGACTTAGCTTTATGAATCCCATTACTGACTTCCAAGTACTTGCTTGCAGTGTGAGATGCACTGCTCAGTGTGAGCAAGGGTGGCAGGACCTGGCCTCAGGTACTTGGACATCCCAGTAAAACCTTCCTGTTATCTCTGGAGTTGACATGGCGTCACAAGCAATCACAACTTTGACGCTAGCTGCTGTCTCACTGGGATAGTCACCGCATCACAGAATGGTTGAGGTTGGAAGGGACCTCTAGAGATTGTCTAACCCCCCTGCTCCAGCAGGGACACCCAGAGCACGGGGCACAGGGCGGCATCCAGGCGAGTTTGGAAGATCTCCAGAGAAGGAGGCTCCACAGTCTACCTGGGCTGTCTGTTCCAGTATTGCCTGTTTGCACAACAGAGGAGAAGTACTACGGGTATTTGAGAAAAGGAGCTCAAATTAAGGTGTTTTCAGATATATTTGTTGAGTCTGGGCCCAGACTTTTCTTTCTCTCTTCTTCCAATCCTAACTGAAAGAGGAGAAACGCCTTGCATCACAACGTGCCATCCAGGGCTCAGATGGGCAGGGAGCAGGTGGCACATTGTTTATCAGGTGATATCATGGAAACCATTTGTCCAGTTTTAGATTGCTATTGCTACTGTGGTATCTTTGAGTTATGAGAGAGAGAACAGGCTTCCCCGAGCAATAGATATTCTTATTTGCCTTTCAAAACACGCCAAGTGGGATTTAAAAAGGAATGCTTGCAGATCGCACTGGGTTTTCTCCTGACTCTCTCTCCTTTCATTTATTTTCAGTGCGAGGTGCACTGAGAAGGAGCTGGATCAGTATTTCAGTTCCATGACATATGCACAAATTTATTTAGGTATGAGTGCTTTGGGGCTATGGAGAAGCTCAACAAGAGGAGTGAAGAGGGCACTCATTCTGAACTGTTTGGTGCACTTCATTTGTGTAATCTACCCCAAGCCTGCTTGGCTTCAGGGCACCCAGGGCTGTAGTGCTGATACATGCAAAAGCTGGTAGCCTCTCAAACACCTCTGCAATCAGGACAGAATATATAAGGGGGTGATATGCCAAGGTAAATATTGGTTACTGAGACTCAGAAGCTGCTCCTGCAAAATGCCATGTAGGAAATTTACTGGATGAACAGTCATACTGGGAGAAGCAAGACCATGGTAGAGCTCAGTGATAATATCAAAGCACACTTAGACTTTCAAGAATATTGACAATATAATTTTCCAGCTTCTTTTAATGAAGCGATGTATCTCAGAATCCACAGTTGATGGAAGATGTAAGTTATGGAAGTTATGGAAGACATAACTGGCCAGTCACTTTGGAGAAGAAGAGAGGCAGGAAGGAGCTGTTGGCATGTGGAGGGAATCTGTAGTGCAGGTCCACTCAAACATTTTTCAAAAGAACAGGTATTAGAAGCCCAGTAGACTGACACAGATATTAAAGCTCCAGCATTCTTAGTCTCCTAAATCTTCACATTTGCATCTTCCCCACTTGACCTGCTGTCCTGTGTTAGCCTATGCAGGACTAGATAGAATTTTGTGAATATTGATATAAACATTTCTAATAAAATAAAACCATGTCACCACTGAAGACATCAAGAAGTGAAACAAAACAGGTGAGCTTTGGAGTAATATCTCCTGGCCACTTTCAGTGGTCATCAAACTTTCTCAGAAAATCTTACGTCCTTGGCCACTATCTGATGAACACTATTGGGACAGCAGAAGGCACTGTACTAATAAAAGTAGTAGTAGTGCTAGAGAACACCTGCAGTTCTTCTAGGTCTTGATCCTGCTGTGTGTGCATACTGCCTGGCATTTAGACCTGTCACCTGCTTTGTCCACCTCCCTTGAGGAGAGATCCCCAAATGAGTATGTAGCCTCCTCTGATGAGGCTGACGTAGTTGTTGTGCAAAGTGGGCTCAGCCCCATGTTGCAGCTAATCTTTGTTTAGCATCTATGAGTTGCATTGGACAGAAAAAAAAAATGTTCTCTTTTCAGCCCCTGCTCTGCTTTCTGCAGTTTGCCAGAAATGTAATCTGAACTAAATAAGATTGCATGGCAGATGACATCCAATCTGCTAAAATATTCACTGATTTTCTTCATTTGCTAGCTCTCTGCTTCCAGACTCCTCAAAACTCTTTAACAGCTGTTTCAAGCTGGTTTTGGGATACTGACTCTTATGCAGATTTTTCAAGTTTTAAAAAGGGTATAAATTAGAAGAAAGCACTTTCCAGGTGTAAGTACATATAAAACTTGTTAGCCAGGGTTTTTGGATTTTGTTTTGTTTTGTTTTGCTCTATGAGGAAGCCTGTGGGTATTTTTACCCTCCCCAATCTCTCTGTTAATGAAAGAGATGTGGCAGATGAGTGGACAGCATCTTAAACTAAAGAGTTTTCTTGGAAAACATCAGCAGCTTTAGACTTGTGGTCACTCTACTTGAAATGAGGATATAGTGTCTTTGCCTAGCTATTACTGATGAGAGTCACATAACTAAAAACAGGATCATAAAAATTATTTGTATACAATCTGACATTACAACATTCTTAGAATTTTTACTCTTGTAGGTAATTAGTAGGGCACTTTGGATTTTTTTTGGACCTTTTGCAAGAGTATCTTGAGAGGTCATGAAGGAGTGTGTGTTGAGTTTGATTTTTTTTTTCCGTCTTGATCTGCAAGACTTGTTCTTTGTAGGAGAAGATGACTCATTCCAAGAGAAGTGTCAGTAGGATTAGCAGGAAAGCTTTCTAAGTAAAGCTCTGATCCAAAGAGCCATTGCTTTTTTTAGTCTCCAGCAGCAATGCTATTGCTTGTTTTTTGGTCTGAAGATTTGCTGAGATAGATAGGTCTATAAATGTATTTGGTATATTTTGTGATTCTGCAATTAGTAGCAGCTTTGCAGAAATCCAGAAAGCTATATAAAGATTATTTCTAGATGAAATATTGTAAAGAACAGGGAAAACGATACCTCTTTTTAGGGAAATATCAAATACCAGTAAAATAATACTAATTTCTGTTACAGCTGTGTTTATTGCCAATCTTAGAATTGTATTATTGTGACAAACCTCAGTTGAACATATCCTTATTTCTGTATGTGAAGGTAGAAGTTGATTTAAAAAAACAGCATAACAAAACTTTTTTTCTCATCAGATTCCTCAGAGGATGAAGCTAGTGAGAAGACAAGTGAGGAGTGGAGAGCAATGCATCAGGAATCAGACTCCAAACCTGCTGTGACAAAGAAAAGAAAGAAGGTTTGTAAGTTAAATGATTGTGTAGAGCACAGAGATGACTGCATAAGGAAATGTAGTCCCTTTTCCTTCAATAAGGAGGCAATTTTCTTTTTGTATTGTCTCATCTATTTCTGTGTAATAAGATCCTTTGTGATTTAGATTTATTTGCAAGTGGTTGAGTTCCAGAAGATTTCAATAATAACTTCACTCTTGTTTTGTGTAAACTGAGATTGTAGAGCCTGCTCCTTGCATCATGACTTCTAATATCATTCTAACTCTGTGATATAATCCTGAGTGGTTGTGCCTGGATTCCTCTGCTTGTACACCTGAGACCTTGGAAGCTATATTTAAAATGTTTTACAGCATTTCCACCCAAATATAACTCCATTGAATTGTCCAAGTGAAGAAGAATTTAGGTCCCCATGGATGTTTTCACAGCCTTGCACCGCTGAAAGTTTCCTCCAGCACCTGTAGGAGCTATGATGCTCAGCACTACATGGAGTACACCCTGGAAAAGGCATCTTTAACAAACAAATTTCCCTCATACTTTGTTCCTTGTATGGGAATGCTAGGAAGGATAAATGAACACAAATCATCTTACTGAATAGGAGCTTTAAGCTGCTTGCTTGTTGCCCAGAGCACCTGGCCCAGTCCTTCCCATACAATTAGAAATACCAATTTGCATTTTGGACAGGTATTTGATGCTAAATCATTATTATATAGAGTTTCATGGCTGATAGGAGCACATTGTCACAGTGTTGTTGCAGGTCTTATATAACAAAAAGGTTTGCTGATCGACTGTATTTGTACAAAGGTAGTAGTTAGTTTTGTTTTCTGGTACGTTTAATGCAACATATTTTGTTCTCTCATCCTTGCTTTGTTCACAGTCTGGAAGCTATTCTTCAGAGGGCTTGGCATCTTAAAACTAGTCAGAAGACAACTAAATTGAATTATGAACATTTATGTTTCCAGTCTGCAGACCCTGCTTAGGCTTACAATGACATGAATAATTTGTTTCTGATCTGAATGGAGCATAGATGTGTTTACTTTGTCACTAACTCCCAGAGTATATGGCTGACCTAGCAGGTAAAATTTCACACAAATACAAGAGTGTTTTCACTTTACATTTGAATTTCCAGTAACTTGGCAAAATGTAAAGAAAAAAAAGTTGTATTAGAAATATAATACAGGAACTATTTTATGTTCTGTCAATGATTAACAAACAAGGAATTTATGACATTTTAGTTCATAAATCAGTGGTCTCAGCACAAATTTCCTGTTTTCTGCATTTTAAGAACTTCCTTGTAAAAACAGCTAAGAACACAGAGCACAAGGGAGCCATGTCAAAAGCCAGTAGGTTGTCTGTTCTGCATCATGCGTAAGAAAAACACACAAATGACCTTTGCTTAAGGGTGGCATGGAAAGAGCTATCAAATGAACAGGTAGGCAAGCAGCACTTAGCACAGGGTCAGAAGTTCAGTCTAGATCAGATGATTAAGTATTTTAGGATTGGAGATCATCAAAAGGCGTGTAGATGTACAGCCATTCACTACCATTTGGTTTCTCCTACCTTTATGGCTTTGTTGTTACTGTCTAGGTACAGTGGACTTGTATTTCTGGTCTAACAATACATCATGCATATGTATGTGTGTATGTATGTTTATGTATCTGTATATATATATATATATGCATGTGCTGCTGTAAAGGAGTTTTGTGAGTCTGCTTAACGTGCTGCTATAAAGGAGTTTTGTGAATCTGCTTATTATGGTGGTGTGAAGCAGCAAGGCTTTGCCTGCAAGCCTGCTGCATACTTCTGTTGCCACTGAAAGAAAGGGCTTCATACTGTGTTCAGAAAAGAAGCCATGACATTTGATGGTATTTTAAGCATTTGAATGTATTATTTTAAGCATTTGGATGAAGAGCTATCAGTGAGAAATACTCTTTTCTATTAGAGAACATTTTTCAGCTCTGTGGGTTTTATTCTTTTGTCATACGGATCCCAATTGGGAATGCACGTGGTGTTTTTCACATTTATATGAAGCAGGTCACAATGTTTGTGAAGGGAGAAATGGACCCAACATGACTGATGGGCTTTTTTCTGTATTCTGAAAGACTCATAAACAGAGTGATGAAGCTTCCTAGATTAAGGAAACATTGTATTCTGCAGGAAGAAAAATATTCAGAAAAAGATTCTGGCTCTTTGATGGCTGGGTAGTGTCCCATGACTACATCAGTACAAAGACTTGTTTTCTGCCTAAAATGTAATGCTGAATATGGAAATTAGGATCATAACATCTGGAAAGTGGTCTTTCAGTATCTGTGGACAGCTAGGATGTGGAAGGGTAGAGCAGGAGCTGAAGGCAGAGGGTAGCTCTGTTTCCATCGGAATGTCTGGGAATGCTAGCAGGAGGGTTAGGAATGGAGAAATGAACAGTATTCTTAAAAACAATTGTATTAGAGTCATGACAGAGATTAAAGAATAAAAAATAAACCCCAAAATCTTATGTTAACCCTGCAACCTTGTTAGAGCAAATGAGTTTCTACTTTCAGTTAGTCCCTTTATTTCCAGTGGTGATCTTATGTATTTTTACTTGAGAAAATCACAGGGACAGATCCCTATTCGTTTAGGCAAGATGTGGACTCTGTCATAGTAGGTATTGACCCAGACTGCAACAGAAATTCCAGGCCTAGGTGCAGATGTAGTCAGTTTGCCCTGGGCAAACCTTGTCTGCTAGGCCCTACATCTCACTTCCAACCTCAGCCGCCTCTGTACAGCATTAGTGTCTTTACTAGTGTTGACTGTGTTTGCATTACAGCACAAAAACAAGCAAATGTCATGTTTTTTTGGTGAGTCTGCTGGCACTCTATTTTTTATTGCTAAGTGGAGGAAGGCTTAGTCCTCTTGGTCCTGTCACTCCTGCTTTAAGAGGGGAACGAAGGAGCATTTCTCTAGTCCCAGACAGACTGTTTTGACTGCTGCTATTTCCCCTCCAGGCCTTCCCCAGGGGCTAGTGCAAGCCTGGCTAGTGCAGGACTGAGTTTTTGATGTCCCAAATGAGTTTTCTCCACAGTTGTTCACAAGACTAGATTTTTCCAGCCATGTGCATTTTAGTGGCAAGGAACTTTTTTCCTGCAATGCAGCCTTTTTTTCCTGTGGACATTTCTTCATTGATGATCTGTTAAGCTCTAAAATCCAGATTTGTACCTTAATTTGCACTGGTAATGTACAGAAGGCCAAAGAAAGAGAACTGTCATGCCTAAAACAAGGAAAACTGTGCCTCACTTCCTCTGTGTTGAGCAATTCCAGGGGACTCTCAGACAAATCCTCACCCTGTGTTCTGCGAACAGAGACTCTAGCTAACAGACAAATTCAACCTGCTCACCTGGGGACAGCAGAGAGTTAATAATAATGACGTGTTGGATAAAAGCTATTCTGTATTCTGCAACATGTATTTTTCTTGTGTTTATTTGACCCCGCTTGCTATGAGCAGACAAAGCAGGAATGGAGCAGAGCAAATTTGAAACATCTTTCCCTGAATTTTGCATTACAAGCATGGAAAGAAATCCAGAGCATGATTATTTCCAATTATTCTCTCCCAGTTCCATGGTATCTTTTGCCATCTGGTTGTGCATATTAGACCCAGTTATTTTAGAGTCCATTGACAAAGTTTAGAAAAATGATCGTATACAATAGCAGGGATTAAATATACATATTTTTGGAAGTTCTCTTCATGGATTTTCCTCTTTTTTGAAAAAACAAATTATCCAAACTTGCTTTTTCCTACTTGATGGTCAAAAATAAATTTCTGCTTTCCCTTTTTCTATTCTACTCTAGTTACAACAATAGAGGTCTTTATTCTGAAGTTGCAGTAGATCCCCTCCCCTCTGCAAAGGGGAGGTTTGTTGCATTTTTTGTTCTTGTTTTTCCTTAAACCAGTATCACAATTTATGTATCCGTCCTACTTTGTGTTTTTTCTTTAGATGATCATATATCTAATGTTAAATCTTTCTTTTTTTCTCTCTCTCTTTTTATATGCTATGCAGCCTACAGAGTGCTTTTTAACTCAGCCTGAAGAAAAACAGGAGAGCACTGCAAAAGCAAAGAAGAGAAAGAAGGTATGAATGTCCTACGATATATGTAGGGCACCAGGTGTTATACTATTATAAGATTCACAATCCTGAATGACAATGTGGAGTAATATGGTCAAAGACACTGCAGCCTGTTTTAGAGAAGACTAGAAATCCCCCAATTTTTTGACTTCCCTCTGAAAACTCACTCCCTGTGAAAACTGAACCATGCCTACACCTTACTCAAGGGCTGTGTACGTCTGTACCCAGCTTACAAATGTTGCTCACTGGGAAAATCAGTGTATTAGAGAAAGATGGATTTTCAGTTGCTGCAGCATCTTCCCTGTTTCAGCTGTGTGGCCAGACTCTAGTTGCTGTTATGCTTCTGAAGCCAAGAACTGCCCTTGTTCCCTCTTCTCACTGTGGCATAGGTATATAAATAAATGCTCTGTACTGTCCCTCTGGCCATGCGCCCTCCTCCTTCTCAACAACAAACCCACACTGCAGACTAGATGGAGATTGTATGGCACCAGGCAAATTAATTTTCAGCACAGACTGTAAATACTTGGCTTGCTTGCCGGGCAGAGAGGTGACTTATTTATGTTATGTCAGGCCTCTGAATCATCCGGGGAATTAATATAGGGATTTAGCTTTAAAGGCAGCCATGGCAGGAATGACCTTGGTGCTACTTCCACTGCGACCAGGGCTCAAGAATCCCACAATAGAAACTGGTGAACCCAACCTAAGAAAGATGAACACTCGATTCTCAGGCAAACATTAGGTGCTTAGTTACACCTTTAGTTGCAGTGGGGATATGCACTTAAGGTGACATATATAGCCTGTCAAAAAATCCATCAGGAAATACTTATCAAACTAATCTATAGCTTCCAAACAAACTACTTTATCTGGGAAAAAGAAAAAAAAAAAGAAAAAGAAAAGAAAGAATAAAAGAACTTTTGCTTTTAAGCATCTGGAATGAATTGGAAGAAAAATAATAAAACTTCCTGCATGTGGGACATTTCCCCACAGCTCTCCTTGAAGGAAGAGAGTTTGCTCAGGTGTCCTTGCTCTTGCTCGCACGGAATGTTTCGCTGGTATCAGGCTTCTCCCCTCTAGAGGACCATATTTTTCCTGAAGGAATCAAGTGGCCCAGGGAATGATGTAATGCTCCTGTGCAATGGCAGGTTACGCTGTGTTACCAAGGAAAAAATGAACCTGATCACTCTGGGTTATTATCTGCTAAACCAGAGGTCCCTAAGCACGGGTCACTGAAGAGGTAGAGTATACAGCCGGAGCTTGCGCTTCTTGGATGATGCTGTCCTCATGATGGCTTGCATGTCCCCATGGCAGCAAATTCAGCTCGGCTGATGCTGCTGAGAAATCTTTAGCTGTCTTTTCACAAGTGAATCCTTTTATCAAGCAAGAAGGGCTTTGCATCAATGCCTTTCTCTCCAGGCCATCTTTCTCTTTGAAAATCTCCTATATTCTCAAACGATCCCACATTTTTCAGATGAAGGGAATCCTGGACTGTTCTACTCCTATGATTTGTGGAATTACATGAAAAATACAACAACACTTTCATTTCAATGATGTCAAGATGTTATCATTTTAAAAATATAATTTTCTCCATGTTTAAAAGCAGTAGAAATAAAAAAGAAGCAAAAAATTTTCACACCTATTTCTGCAGTGATGTTCCACAGCTGTAAAAGATTATCAGAAGGTCATATTCCAGGCATCAAACTATTAGTTTGGTTTAAAATGTTATATATCTTAAAAGCTCCAAATAGCTGCTGCACTCTTTCTGCTTCGCCTCTGTTTTTGTGAATCATTTCCATTGCACTTTGAAATTATTCTGTGAATTTAGTTTACCATCTTTCATTCCAAAGTGAGTAACATTCTTTACTGTCTTCTATTCAAAATATGGCCATCTTATAAATAATGTCTTGATTCCCGTTACTAAACTAAAATGAATGTTGGGAAAACATGGATTTTCAAACTGATACTTAAGTGTAATGACAGCAAATACCACAAAAAAACAGCTTTCCATTACATTCTGCTTTGGCAATATTTCTGTTCAGTGCCCAAGATATTTTTTATCTTGAAGTTGACAGGCTATCCTGTGAAAGACTCTGAACTCATTTATGAAGTCTGCATTCCTGCTAAAGGCAATGGGAATCTTGTCCCATTCTAAGGTCTTTTCTTCTGGTTAAGCACTTTCCGTATAGAATTGTGGAAAACAATATAGTGTCTTTAACTAGTCAAACAGTAAAAATGATAGAAATGTCTCACATATCCCTTTACTTATTTTTAGAAGAAGATTTCTGATATTCTGGAAAAGTCTGCTCCAAAACCTGGTGTCCCTAAAGATCTCCAGGATCTGCTCAGTCAGCATTTTGACGCAAGACGTTCAGTGATTGAAATCGAGGAATTAAAACTGCCAGGTAATATATCATATCTTAAACAGATAAAGAATGTTCTTTTTTTCAAGATGCTAGTGAGTTGTTTTGCTATAGGAGAAAGATATTTTTAGGACAAGTCTCATGACTTGAACTTATTTAAGGAAGTATAGTCTTGCAAGATCCTGCGCTTAGGGAGGAATAAACCCAGATATCAGTACAGGTTGGGAGTTGGCCTGCTGGAGAGCAGCCCCGCAGAGAGAGACCTGGGTGTCATGGTGGATGACAAGTTGACCATGAGGCAGTAGGGTGCCCTGGTGGCCAAGAGGCCAATGGGATCCTGGGGTGCATTAAGAAGAGCGTCTCCAGCAGGTCAAGGGAGGTGATTGTCCCCCTATACACAGCCCTGGTGAGGCCACACCTGGAGACTGTGTCCAGTTCTGGGCTCCCCAGTACAAGAGGGAT
>JAUBOD010000320.1:66713-81188 GCA_032353885.1 Nothura maculosa | reverse complement strand
CAACATTTCATTAATTAGTGCTCTTTGTTTTTAATATATCTGTCACTCTTTAAATCCCAACCGATAGATAGAAGGAAATAAAAATGAGGTTTCTTGCTTTGAAAGCTTTCTATATAGATGGAGATAACAATACGGAACTGTTTCAACTCCCAGAGTTCCTTGTTTGTAAGATTTAAGTGCAGTTTTTTTAAAAACATTTTGCATAACAGGTTGTGTTTTTCCTTCTGCAACCATTGTAAGCCCTGAGTATTGACAACGTTTAAAAATGCTAAAAGTTTAAGCTTCAGATTTCATGTCCTATCTCAGTAAAAGAGTTTTTAAGAAAGGGACTTGTCATAGGAAGAACAGTATTTTATCCTTTATGTAGCACATGTAATGTTGCATAGAGACTGGTCACCCTTTCTCACATAACTTATTCCTGTGCCAAGAGGAAGTGGGGAAGGGTATAATCCTTAAAGAAAATTTTCTAACGAGTTATTCAGAAGTAGAAGTGGAAAAAGAGAGTTATAAGAAAGCTTCAAGGCAACAATGATAATAGAGAGGTATCTTTCCCTGCTGAAATAAGAAGTAGCCTAAGTTTATTCTCATATACATTTGTCTTTTATCTTTGGATAAGCAACCAAGTACAGGTATATGTTATTATCTTCTTATAATCCAAATTAATCTGCCTGCAGCTCATGTAGGCCGGTTTTTGTCTTTTGTTCGGGTGATTCAGACACTGACACACTAGTGGCTGTAGAAGGGGAATGCTGCCGTTGGACTTACTGACACAGGAAAGCCCCCGAGAATTTTGCAGCCCAAGGGGAACTCTTGTCCTAGCAAGCTTTGTCAGTCGATCAGCCCTGTACCACTTACAGCTTATTTGTAGCATACTCTGTTGCTACAGAGTGCTTCAGATGTGACCGCACGAGCTGTGGTTGCACCTTAGGATTGCAGAGCTGCTAGATATATTGCAGAATGGAGACCTTCAGGACTCTGAACAGGAACTTTTCTTTGAATTTTGAATCTGATAATGCGGTCCCTAAGTAAATAAATAGTGGGGCATATCCAAAACATTATCAGTAACTGTTGGTGCTTTGTTTGATTTTTCTTTTTTTTTTTTCCCCTCCAGATAAAGAAAGAAACAATTGACCTGCTGGAGATGAGAATTATAAAGCTGTGCAGAGAGGGATCTGTGAAGCTGGGACTCTTTTAATGGTTTCGCCAACAAGAGAGTAGTCTTCAGTTGTCATTTACTATTATCTTGTCAGTAACTGACAAGTGATCAATGGTTGATTGAATTAAGAATTCTGACTTCTGAGAGCCCTGTGCACGTTGAAACTTTTTATGAGTTTCCTCTAATAATAAAGCATATTTTGTCTGCAGTTTTTGTATGGAGGACTTTTATTGTGCAAACAATGTGATAATGCAATTAGATGTGCATTGCATTCACTTGTTAGATTTACTATTTATGTCACTTAGACATTTAAGATGAATGAACATGGTTTTGAAAGTCTTGATTCTCTGATATCAATTCTCTTATATCCCTGATACAGATTCTCTGATATCTCTATTCTCTGATACCTCCTTCTGTTATCCCAAAGTTTACATTTGCTTCTCTCATGAGAGCAGGAAGCCAAGCCTTGCTAGCTCTTGCCCTTGAGTTTCTTTAACAGCATTGTATGAATTTCTGTCCTGCATTTAACAAATGTCATTTTCTGATATTATGTGATAAATTTAAATTAAAATTTCTCTATATTAAATTGAGACTTTATCTTGCTTAAGCCGCTAAAAGCACATTCTGCTGTTTCTCCATTTAAATTAGAAAGAGATGGTCTCTGGGTGATTCTGTGGTGTTTGTAGTTAACAAGAAATGAGAACTTTTTTCATAGAAGGTCAGGATGAGTTTAGGTGGGCAACTTGCCGGTGTCTTGTGAGGCTGATGATCCATATCAGTGCTTTTAGAACTAATTGCCCCCATCAGCTTTTTCACAAACCTAAATAGCAATGAATACAATAGGTTAAGAAAAATTATATTTGCTTCCCTTAAGCAATGTAGGTTGGCATTAGATGATTTAGAAGAGAGCCTCTGGGCCACAGCAGTTTTCTGCAGCAGCATCCTGCAACATTCCTGCAACTGCAGCAAAAGCCCCTTTCATTTTATTCCCTGGTTAGTTGGGCAGGTCTGAAAGTGAGAGAGGAAGAAATTATGAACCCAAGATTGCACAGGAATCCCAATATCTCTATATTTGAATAAGACACAACAAATACAACTATTGTAGTACAGGAAATAAAACATGTAGTTATGACTTTACAGGAGGCGTGAGCTGGATGCTCCGACTAAAGTACACAGTCAGTGATTGGTGTAAGCTGATCATGCTGATCCAGGAAGAAATTCAGAAAGTGAGGAAGAGAGAGATCTGGTTAATGAGTAATTCCTGTAATAACGTAGGTTTGAACAAACAGTGCAAGTTCCCAGCAGAAAGGACAGCATCTCAGCTTAAATATCCTCCATTATAAGTGTATTATTCCTTCCTCTCACCAAGAGGAATATGAAAACCAAGACGGACCAGGAATCCCAGGCTCATCCTTCCAGGTGTCCGGACAACAGTGCCTTCAAGCAGCAGAAGCTGCCAGCCTGGAAGCCACAGCTCTCCATTGCCACCGTTCTCTCCAGCTTCTTCATCATCGGAGCGGCCTGCCTGGCCGTGGGAATCTATCTCATCCTGTCCGCAAACAGTGTCAGAGAGATCGAGGTTTGTTCTATATCTTGTTAAGGAGAAACTGGCCTGTGTTTGGGGTAAAAAAAAATTGAATTTGAGCTCTGGATAAAGGGGATAGCAATGGCTTCCTGCATTGGACACATGTTGAAGAACCAATATTCCTTTGAAAACCTCAGAGATATGTGGTCACCGATCAAAACCGGTTGACACTAGGCAACATATGACACACTGGTATTTCTTGGTATTTCATTATTTGTTGATATTTAAAGAGAAATGAAATAATCCCTTTGATAGTGTTCAGTGCTAAAAAAAAAAAAATAAATAAAAAAAAACACTTTACCCCAGCAGAGAGTGATAATGTTTAAATGCTGTCTTTCGGTGGATGCATTGGTTTTGCTTATGTTGATGCCCCCAGATTTCTGCTTGGACATCCAGGTGGTTGTTCAAGAGGGATAGACTAAAATTATGAGGGTGTTTGATGTGCTTGTCAAGCACATGAATGCTCATCGAGCAATGCACATTAATGCTTGTTTGATGTGCTCATCAAGCATTGCTTGCTGAGGAATGAATGTAATATAGTTTTCCTGCAATCATCAAAAGACACTAAAGAAGTTTTAAACAAGGGGTTCAATTTGTGAGTGCGCCAGTCTAAGTCATGAGTGCAAGCCCTAATTCTTTCTATTGGTTTATGTGTTCGTCTTACCAATACTTTTTGGCTGTATGGAACCTGTAGGAGAACTGCTCTGAGAATTCTTGAAGCAAAAGCCCCATCTTTTCCTATTTTCTTGTGCTTTAGTATGATATTCTGTCCTTGTTCACTTCTCTGACAGATTAATTATTCAGATAAATGCTCAAATTGTTCGAAACTTCGTGAAAATTCCTCTAACTGGAATCAAGAGTGCAAATGTTCTGCTGGCTTTATGCTAAAGGAAGATATGTTGGTGAGTGAACATGAGAATCCAGCTCAAATTGCTTAGTACTTATATCACTGTATGATAAAAAAACATAACTTCTGTTCTGGGGAGCTCCTGGCTGTGTTTTTCTTTGTACTTTTCATGAATATGAAATACTCAGTTTTACACTTTTGCCTTTCCTATTGGTTTTGGCCCATGAATTCTCCAAGGTTCCAAGGGTATCTCCAGGACTAAGGGGTGGAAGAAAAGCTGTTGATTCAGAAGGTGATTCCTCTCTCTGAGTCAGTAGCAAACCTCTGCACTTGGCCTGATGTAATTTGTTACCACAGTACTAAGCTCTCAAATGAAAAATAAAACTGCAGCCTGAGCACTTGTCCTAAGTAAGTCCCTGTGACACTTTTGACAGGGGTTATGCTGTTAGTCCCTAAGGTCCTTGATACTTCTCAGGGCTAGAAATGTCATTCTGCAGTTTCTTTTGGAAAAATTATCCTTCATTTCCTGTCCCAAACTGCTGGGAAATGTTGCTGATGCTTTTCAAACACCTCATGTTCTGCCAAGGAGATCTTATACTTAATGCTGCATAAATAGTCCTGTAAAATTATAGTGTAATTTGAAATTAGAAAGTCACTTTAGGGTGCCTCAATGTTAAAGAGGCTGTTAAAATATTTTGTGAGTATTCCTTCAGCTACAGTAATGCCTGAGAGATGAGCAAATTATTTAACTGAATTATTATTTTGGAATAGTTTAATAATCTTCTTTTCAGCTTATATTTACCAGCCAACTTTCTACTTCAAAATCATAGGGCTAAACTTTGCAAAGGGTTCAAGCAACTCGGGATAGCCCTATTTTAACAAAAAAAAAAAGAAATTAAGAGTTAATGTCTGATTTTTGAAGTTGTTTGAGCACTTTGCTTTTATGGAAAGCAGGTGCCTCTGTGAAGTTATTCATAATCATTGCAGGCTAGTCATTACCATCTAGAGTAAAATAATAATGATGCATTAAAACTGTGTTTCACTTGGGGATTGAAATATGTTTCAATTTGTGCCAAAGCACAAAGACTTTCAGTGGGGTAAGGATTAGATTTTTAGCCAGAGTGTCTCGAATGCAGTTATCAGCACTTCCTTCCCCTTTTTATTTAATACAAAAGAAGATTTATCTTGTCTACTTAAACTTAACTAATTAAAAAAGATTTGTGTTTGAATTCTAGGGTGATGTTTTTATGTACTATGGGCTGCAAAACTTTTATCAGAACCACCGTCGATACATGATATCGAGAAGTTATGCACAGTTGTTGGGCCGAGATGTCAATGTAAGTTTTCTTCTTTATATTATGAGATGATCCATATTTTCATCAGATGGAGAGTTACGTAAACATAACTATGAGTGTGTCAAGTTGACTCCAGGGAGTAATAAGAAAATACAGATTTTTAGTGTTTGTCTTTGCTTTTCTGGTTGCTAGGGCCCATTTTTAATAATAAGAGAGGAATAAAATTATAAGTAGAAGATATTGGTCCAATGTGACAAGTCTCTAACCTGTACCTTTTAGGTATGGTGATTTATAAAAAAGTACTTTCAAGTATAATTACAGAAAGCTTTCCTTTTAGTGTTTTTAGTCTTCTTAGATATCAATACTAATCTTTCAAGATATGTTTTTATTTAGGTTTAACCAAGCATTAAATTATTTTAAATTGTTATTTTTGACTTCTGGCTTTGGAAGTGGATGAGGAAAAAGTATAAGATGAAATAGGTGATGCTGTACCATTCAAAGATATGAAGTTAGAGGGTTGGCAAGGAGGCAGATGTAGCATGAGAACATGGAGAAATTGGAGACTGCAATCACTACATTACCTCTGGGTTTTAGTTAAAAATCTGTAGTGTGCTTTCACTAGCTAAAATGTAGCTGTTTCGTAATACTTAGCTTTTGCTAAAATGTGATCCATACAGTGTCCAGTCAGTTGACAAAGTTGTCCCATCACAATCTGTTGCTTTTATAAGAAGCTTCTTGTAGCTCTCAAGACACGTTCCTCACAGTTCCTTCTGCAGGTGCCACGTTTGTGTTCAGGTGCCAGTGGCTTTTGCCTTTGGTGTCAATCACACAGCTTATCAGAATTGCTTGGAAATGTTGTTTGTGTCTATAAATGTGAAAAATTATAGCTTCTCAGAAGTTGAGGTAGTAGACAGCTGATAAATTTGAGACGAGCTTTTTGTTTCCCTTCTGTGTGCTCATATGTCAAGCTTACTTAGTCTACCTGCTATGTGGTATGGAAGATTTTCCTCTACAAGAGCCTCATTGGATGTATCTCTATCATGACCAAAAGGTCCTGGAAACTTTTAATTATTTGGTGGCTTTTCAGAAGAAGAAAAGAGAGAAAGACATTAATACCAACAAACCAAGCCAAAACCTTGCAGGTTCTGTGCCTGATTTCTCTGTGACCTTACATGCAGATCCAGAACAGCTACTGTGCACCCTTCACGACTTACCGGAACGGGACGCCCATGGCTCCGTGCGGTGCAGTTGCCAACAGCATATTCAATGGTAATTACCTTTCACTTCTGCCTTATTGATTTCCACTTGAAACTGCCGTTGCCCCAAGCCAGCGGATCCTGCTAATGCAGGATTTCACCTAGGATGTTGTCTCGCAGTGCTCCTAAAGTAGAGGATGGGACTCTGCTCCATATTGCTCATCAGCTTGTCTCTCACTTTGCAACTAGGGAAGGTATTTTTATTTTAATTTACTAAGGAATTCCTCAATGTGAATCTACTGCAAGACCGAAGATTTGAGTGCCCTGGTGAAGCAGAGGAGATGTTGTACAGAAAAGACTTAGCATAATTCACTGCTAAAAAACATATTCTTCGTATCTTCCATTCAGTAGTGGAAGAGCCTAACATCTGCCTTCCTGCAGTGGAAAGAGGTGACATGTTTCTGAACTTGAATTGATTAGATTCAGATTTTGAACCTGTTTATAGAAATCTTAGGAGCATAGTCTGCTTATGGATACTTATAGCTTGAAACCTAGAAAATGGCTTTTAGCCATGAATGCAGGAAGATGTCATAATAGATTTCTTTGGGAGTAAAGAGGCCAAAAAAAAAAAAAATACTTCTGGCTCTTCTACGTGCCACACAGCAATTTGGGGCAATGCAGCAGCTGTTTTTCAGCAGCTTTTCCACTCAACTGAGGTGCTGTGAGGGACAGCAGCACACAGTAATTTATCGATCCACTTGATCATCATTCACCCAGAAGAGTGTCTGACTGTACGTTTACTTAACCTTTTGGTAGTGCTCATGCAGTTGAGTTGCATTCCTGATGTTTCCTAAAATGCAGCTCATCCCCATCCATATCATTTCACGCCCCTGCTGGTCAGCCCACTAGCTGCCTAGATAATTACATAGATGCTAACAAGACCTAAAATGCTTTTTCCATGTGTTAAATTAATTACTCTTAGCAATAAAATATCATAGGAGAACAAATACCTTTGTGCATGAAACAGGATGACAGAGGTCAGCACAATTTTAGCTAAGCATTTTTTACTTAAAAATAGTATTTGTGGCCAAACTGGTAAACATGGTCTCATTAGTATAAAACTAAAGTGAAAACTAGAGGTCTTAAATTCCCTTAGTTGCACTTTCACCTCTCCTCTGCTGCCTCAAAACATGTGTTGTATATCAAAACAGCCAGCTCAGGACAACTGTCAAACAAAATCTAGGGAAAGGTAAGTGTCAGAGTAACTGTAACTCCTATTAACTCACATTCTCCCTCCAGCTCCAAAAAGGAAATTGCAAAGGCGTTAGTCACAAAGGAGTTGAGGGACAGAAGATATTTGCACGTATTTCTACACAGGCATGTAGCAGAATTTATTGGTAGGAATATGTTGCATCTTTTAAAATGTGAAAACTCCAAGGCTGAGGAAATTTAATTCTTCTTTGTGTGCAGTGTACAAGTTTTCTGTTCACTTGAAAGCTGCTTCGGTGTGTCATTTTTCATTAGTCATGTTGGCCATTAAACTGATTATAAACATCTGTCTCATACTTACTACCTCTCATATTCCCTACAGATACTATTGATCTTTTTTACAATGTTAACTCATCTGTTATTCAAGTCCCACTACTGAAGACTGGAAACAGTTGGTGGACAGATAAAAATGTGAAATTTCGCAATCCAGTAGCACACAATCTTTCTTCTGCATTTGCAGGTAAGTATGGTTCTGCTGGTGTTTCATATGTGCCTATGGCTTCTCCTCCCCAGCCACTGTGTATGGAGATCTCCCTGCTGAGATGGAAAACACTCCTGGGAAAAATATCTGCTAGAAGAAACTGTGTTTGACTGACAGTAGAAGCCAGATTTTAGCAAAAATCCATCTTTCTTTTTCCATTGAGCACAGAAGCTGAGAGAGTGGCTTCAGAAGGCTCAAGTTAGCCTTTGTCATTTGCCTTTTGCATTACTTCTGCTAACCGTAGGCTCTGTCCAGAAAAGGCCAGGATGTAATCTCTAGCTTTCCTACTGAAATCATCTGTGAAGGAGAATTGCACCTCACTTCCCATCTCTTGCCTTTGCAGATTCCTAGGCAGCTGTGAGACAAGCAAGACTGCCATCTTCAGTAGTTCTTTCAAACAGTCATTCACTAGGGCTGTTTTTGTGTGGGTATTAATCTATACTGAAGTGCAGCTAAAAATTCCTGTTGTGTAAATTTTTATTTCTATACTAGATGCTGTATGAAAGATACTTCTTCCTACCTTAAAGAATTAATTCAGTAGTAACTGAGTAATTAAGTTGTTCATATAGCATATTTTCAATATCATAGAATGTGCTTTTTTGCCTGTAGAATTAATATGCAGATCTTAGTGTGCATTTCTAGTTGTACAAGAGTGAACTAATACATAGAACCTGAGGCTAAGCTGTATGCCAAACTTTTTATGCATGTTGGAGGTGAATGGAGATTTTTACATGTGAAATGTTCTCTTGTATATGTCATTTTCAAATATGGGGCTGTATCTTGTGTCACTTCCTTATTCTGAGTGCTAACCAAAGAAGTTAGCAGTCAATCTTCCTTTTTACTGACAAAAAGCACCTGACATACTGACTGCCTGTCTTTCCTGCTCTCTCTCTTCCTTACCAGGGACAGCCAGACCTCCTTACTGGCATAAACCAGTATATATGTTAGATGAGGAAGATGAAAGGAACAACGGGTATATCAACGATGACCTCATTATCTGGATGCGAGTAGCAGCCTTCTCTACGTTCAGAAATCTTTATCGCCGTGTCAGCCGCACAAGGCACTTTGCTGATGGCCTCCCGGCAGGGAATTACACTTTCCATATTTCCTATAGTATCCTTTCCTATTGTCCAAGACACTCCACAACTATTAAATAGTGGCAGATTAGGTAGAAGTGGGTTTCTTCGATAAAATGGGAAAAATCCCAAGCCAAGCAAAACATCCCAAGATAAATGATCTTTAAAAAAAAAATAGTTTTGAGCATGACAAGACAAGTAGATTTCTGTTAGCCTGTGCAGATATTAGGACATATTACCCAAATGGCAGCACATGGCTTCGGATTTGGTTTCTGAAATGGTTATTCTGAGAAACAGAATGTGGCAGTAGCAGGTTTTACGCAAAAGGTAGGAAATTGAAGAGATGGCTGAGGATGTTGTTATAGCCAAATAATTAATACGAGCATAATCACAAGTGTCTACAACGTTTTGTGAGGCAAGAGGCGCAGAGGAACATGTGCCACTGAGCTGCCCGGGATGTCTCCAGCAGATGTGAGCTGTGCACCCACTGGGATCTTTCTCCTGGTGACACTGCGCTCTCATGCTGAACAGCATAAGTGTCACTAACACAGTTGTTTGTTTGGTCAATAAGAGTTATGACAACTCTGCATTTATCCTTGTTCTCAGCCAATACAGCCACGGCATTAATATGCTATGTTATAGCATCTGTAGCATAACTATATTCTGACCACATGGAGAGATAATAGGGAAAAAAGTCCGAATGGGCAAGACATGAGAGAAAGAGATGAGCATTTTTATATAGTTCTCCAAAGGCTCATTTTCCGATGAGTTGTTCTTGAAAATATTATGAAACATTGTCAAATAAGTGCAGTAGCAGCTGCATTTTATATGAATCTAAAAGAAAGTATTTCCAGCATCAGAGTGAGGCTGTATGTGAAGTATCTGCATTTCTTTCCACTAGATGGCTGCTAATTGTAGCAGGGATGGAGGACACCAAGGTTTTGGGAAGGGGCTAATATTGGTAGGGTGCTCCCAGATCAGTTAAAGGATTTTTAAAGCAAGTGCAGATCTCTTGCTCTTATATGGCTTGGAAAAAACTTTGAGCAGCTTGCCCTACTGAAAATGATGTGAACTTTATTAGTGAAGCCTTAACATCTTTCTATCAGATTTCCCTGTTAGCAAATTTAAGGGGAAGAAGTACGTGATCCTTTCAACTGTTGTATGGAGTGGAGGCAGTAACCCATTCCTGGGAATTGCCTACACAGTTTCTGGCACAGCAGCAATCCTGATGGGTTTTGTTATAACTGCCATCCACTTAAAGCTCAGAAAAAAGAAGACTTACTTCCAGAAATGAGATGATTCCCTGGCTTGCTGAGCAAGAGCAAAGATCTGCTGTGAACACGGAGCAGGCAGCACCAACCATCCTCTGCTCTGGCCTTGGCTTCACTCTCGGATATGGGGAACATAAATGACTTCTTGAGGGGAAGTACTCTTCTGCCATCCCAAGCCAATGGTTGTGTGGGGCTATGCTCTTATTAACATATGTATATTCCTAAATGTGTGTTTCCTGAAAGACTTGTAATGATGAGTTTCCAGCAACAGAGACCTTAGTGACTGCGAATTGCCGGGCAAAGAAATTATGTAGTACTGGAGTCTGGCCAGAAGTCAGGATCCTTATTTATTTCTTACTTAGCCCTTACAAAAAGACAATGTTTCTGTTCACTTAAATGGGAGTTTTGGACTGATAAAAAGTGAGGTCTTGAGCCAAAAAAAAAAAAAAAAAAGGAAAATCTTGAACAGGTAGAATTTACTGTTGAAGTCTGTTTATGTGCTGTGTCCATTGGCTGGATATCTTGGCTCAAATTTTATATAAAGGTCAACTGTCCTGACAAAACAGCTCTTTTATTTGCATGTTGGCAGGGCATATTCATCACTATTTGATCGTTGGTTTGAGATTGGACATGGAGTGTGTTTTAACCTGCTGTGTTGATTTTTATCTAGGTTCCAAGACTTAGTTGCAGAGTTGGAGGGCATCAAAAAACTAATTTACACTTCAATGATCAAATTTTATAGAAAGCTTACATTTTAGATTACTGACTGTTTCAATGCCATACATTTTAGTAGAGATGATATCTAGTTAGTATAACTATAAGGCCTCAGTCCTTCTTCTTTCTATCATCTCACTTATCCATGTGAAAGTTCACATGAACTCTTAGGTGACATAAGGCATCTGTTCTCCTTTCAAGCCCCACCCATTGTCATTAAGTCGTTGTCAATAGAAAGCATAAAACACCAGGAAATCCATTAAATTCCATTTTTTAAAAAATAAGCACTGGAGCTGGTGGATAGACTATTACCACTTTCATGTTTACTATATTCTTAAATCACAAATTCTGAACATTTAGATTGTTAGGATGCAGGTCAAGTATACCATGGTACATGTGATTTTTTAATATTTTTATTTGTAAAAGTGCAGGTGAAATAAAACAGTTTAATTTCATTGTTTAGTATTTTGCATGTCTTAAAACCACACAAACAAGAAAGAAACCACTGATATTAAAAGTCACCTAATAACCTCTTAGAATAAGCACTGGCTGCTTAGAGCAAGGGAAAGGGATGAAGCCAAGGGAGACTGAGTGACTCAGAACCATCCAAGCCAACCTTTAGGAGATTATCAGGTGCTTAGGAGTGTCTGGCCTTCAGCAGATGGCCTTTGGTGCATTTGCTTGCAGCAATATAGGATGCTATTTACTTTAAGTTCTGCTTCATTATTGTGCCAGGAGTAGCAGAAGAGATGCCACTGGGGTCACAGCCACCATGGTTGTTAGTACAAACTTACTCATGATTGGTTATACTGGGCTAAGGCATATGTCACGTTCTGCTTTTCCTGGTTGGGTCATCTCTATGAGAAAGCTGGAGACCTGGGCTTCCAGTGTTTCAAACCATTGCATGCACATTTGTCAAGGGCTGTGTGAGAATCCTGCCCCTCACTGGACTTGACAAGGCAGGATAGGGAGCTGGACATTTAGTGATGCTTAAGCTCATTAGTCTAAATCCCTCCTGACAGTGAGACATGCTCCTAAACCTTTTAAGTGCTCATGAAAATTTAATCCCATGCAGACCTCTGGAGAGCCCAGCATCAGAACTGCTGCCAAAGCTGAACTCAGGATTTCTGGCTCCAAGAGGAGAACAGGATGACCTTTTATTTTTAATCCTCTGAGAAGCTGACTTTCAGGAACTGATATATCATCTGGGTGTTTAAGTCACAATATGTTTGTCATTGATATAATTTTTTCATGAAGTATCTGGTAAAATTGTTAGGTAAATGAAACTAACTAATAAGGTATGTGTTTCAGTGAGTCAGTGTCTACGAGAAAAAAAAGCATATTTAGAAAACACACTCAGCCTCACAAGCAGTTCTTAAAATATATCCATTATCTCTCAGAGGTTTGTGCAAGAACCTTGGTTTTTCTATTGAAGTTTCAAACCTGTATGGTTTTGAACAAATCTTGTTATTATGCCAGAAGTTACCTAAGTCTCGGTTTATAAAAGCAAAAACCCATTTTCATCATACCACAGCTTTACTTGCATCTTCCATCCTGCTTGTATCCTCTGTATAGTCTCCGTGGAAGTTGCTACTGCAGCTCAGGAGGTTGTTGAATAGATCAGCTGCAGCTTTTGGGGGTTGTGCTGCCTCATCCAGAACGATGGCAACACCAGTTTTCTAAAACATTTGCATTAAATTTGCCTGGAAAGAATCTGCCTTGCTCAAAAGGGTGGAGAATAAAATTTTAACAACCTCCTTTTACTGTGTTTTGTGCCAGTTGGTCTGTTTTCCAGTGAAATAGCAACTTACGTAGGCTTGTTCAGTCAATACAAAGCTGTCCTGGATTAACACTGGTGAATGAGATTAAGAACAGTAGTTGTTAAGTATAAGTCAACAGCATCACTGTGAATGCTCCATCATTAATCCATAAAAAGCTTATTTCCTTTATTTGTAGCATTGGGGCACAACAAAATGATTATTTTGTGTTTGAATCACTTTCCTACATATGATAGTACTGCAGAAAATTACATATTACTCATAAAAATAGGTAATTTACTTGCAAATGAAAATGATTCCTTTGTAATTGCTACTTAAAATCTTATTGTGCATCATTGGCCTATATTCAGCCCCTCCTGAACTGTTGAAACTCTGCTTATTTCTTATACATTCAAAGTGTAGAGTTGTGTGCTAGAAGTGGTCTGGAAGTTTCACGGGCCCAAACTAATATCATAGAAACTCAGGGAGTAGGGAGTGTGCTTTTCCTTCCTAAAGTAGATGATAAATAAAGAAGGGCACTATTCACTACTAAATTTTTCTTTTTTTTTTGTGTGGGGTGGGGTGAGAGGAAGAGTATATTAAATTATTGAATGGCAGTTACATATGAGAGTAGTTTGTCTTCTGAAGTTCTGAAATCTAGTTTTTAACAGTGGCAAAAATATCTGGAGGTGAAATGATTTCCTTATAACAAAAATGTTATACCTAGCTTAAGTCTTCTTTTCAAATTAAAGAGGAGCAAAAGAGGGAGCTGTATTTTAATGTCAAAAACTGTTGTACTACTCCTGGTTCCCAGCTCCCTTCAGGATTGAATTTCATTAATGAGCTATATATGTGTCTATATATAGATGCATAAAATTGGAGCAGGAATTACAGGATATTTCAATAATAGTTTAGTTACACTATTTTGCCAAGTCATTTGCAGGCTTTTCAATTTCATTCAGATACTTAAAATATCTGTCTGCCTTGGTTATGTTTTTCTGTTCTAAACCTAGACATTTGCTTAACTCATTTGATCCAAAAATAAAAGGATGAGCGATCAGATTAGAATGATCAGAGACCTATAGGATCTGGAAAAATCAATCGCATGCTGCATGCATTTTCTGTAGTCAGCTGCGTTGCAGGATTTTGTTAGTATGTGGCTATAGTGCCACATATTTTAATATGCATTGTCATGGAAAGACCATTTCCTTCATCTGAGAAACCAGTCTAACAGAAGAGAACGTTTTAGGATAGTAGTTCAGGGAAGAGAGGGCTTGGAAAGTTTTAATAAGGCAGAGGGAGATTGCATATCAATTTGGGTTTAAGTTCAGATGTAAAGTAGGAGAAAGCAGTTCCTTGTCAGTTCATCAGAGGTGTCTCCCTTGCTAGGGGCGGGATGGCGTGAGTCACAGAACTGATGAGGAAAAAACGAGTCTAACAAGGAGGAGGCCGAACGGCGCCAGGGGCAATGTACTTTGTCTGGTCTTGGGTGGGAAATTTGCCTGAGATACAGCACCATATCCTGAGATGTGATTTGGAAAGTCCCTGTGACTTCAAGGAGAAATCAGATTAAGAAAAAGAAATTCAGTATTGTCAATAGAAAGCAGGAGCTCCCTGAACTTGCAGCTTTTCGTTCTTTAAATGCATTTTTTTCCCCTACAATTTAAACAGCAGTTTTGGTGAGAGCTGGGAGTGCTTTGGGCAGCTGCCTTTGCTTTGAGGCCTTGCTGTTTGCAAAGAGAGGGGAGGTCTCACAGAATCACAGAATCTACAAGGTTGGAAGGGACCTCTAGAGATCATCTGGTCCAACCTTCCTGCTCCAGCGGGC
>JAUBOD010000320.1:50537-66613 GCA_032353885.1 Nothura maculosa | reverse complement strand
GGTACTGGTGCCTGGGGTTATTCCTCCCCAGGTGCAGGACCCTACACTTGTCCTTATTGAACCTCATGAGGTTCCTCGCCGCCTCCTTGCTCTATGGCCGCCTTTCTCCCCAATCTGTAAGAGTCATGGAAAAGCGAGGTTTGGTTGGCTTTCCTTTTCATTCGTAGATGCTTGAGGAAAATTTTCCCCCTTCCCCATGCAGCCATCCAGGAGGACAATACAGCTCCCTTACTCCCTTTTTTTGACACCATGTCTCTCTCTATGTTAAAATTCTATACCATTGCAAGGACAGCAGAGGTCGTGGATGGAGAAAATGAGCATGGTTTGGGGGCAGGGGAGCTGCTGTAGCTGGAGCAGAGGTGTTTTTGTCCTGTGGAGTTTGGGGACGGGAGCTGCTGAATTAAATTTTAGCAGCCATGAAGTTAGCGCGGATGTCTGTCTCCTCCAGCAGCTGCAGGGTCTGGAGGAAGCATGTTAGATCCTGATGAAAACCCTAGATAAGGGAGTCAAAATTACCCTCACCATAGAAAGCTTATATTTTGGCCACCTGTCATCAAAATGTTTGTGTGGTGTCTGAGTAGTAAGTGCTATGCTGACAAATGTACGTTGTGACAAAAATACAGCATGTACCCAGTCAGGATGGCCATGACAAATGGCCACTATGTATTATACTCCTGCGCAGTTGTAGCCACTGTATTTTGGATGAAAGTGATGTCTTTTATAGCTAAAATTATGCCCTTCAAAGTGCAATAATTAAAAAAATATATAAAAAAAGATTTTCTACTGTCAGACCCAGCTACCTGATTTTATTTGCCTATTTACTCAGTGATTCCTATATGTAAGGAGAAAATGTTCCATAAACAGCTCTGTTAACCCAGTTGTATTACCGGATGGATTCAAGGATTAAGATTAGATGAAAAACTCTTGACAGTTCCTAAATAATTGATATGGGCTTTCTGCAGACTATATTAGTAGTGACGTTGTACCTGAAAACACTGTAAGAAGCAATGTGTATCAATGAAAACATCAACAAGGTGAAAAGGATCCATAGAGGTATCTAACCCCATCCATAACCCCCATTGTTAAGGTATGACGAGCATGTACTGGTTGTGAGGTAAAATGTGGCCCTTATTTAACAGTGTAGGGAGACCTTCCAAGAGCTCAGGGCAGAAATGACATCTGCAGTTAATAACACCCTCTTCTTGGTGAAGAAGTGCCCAGAAGGTGGTCACAGCTGCAGAGGACACGAGCGCCGTGTTCCCTAGTGCTGGCTGGAAGCAGTGGTTTAACCCTGGACTCCAAGGGAGCATGTCAGAGAGGCTTCATCTTGGTCGGGGTGTGTCTCCAAGTAGTGTAGTTTGCTTAACTCTCCTGCTTGGGCTGGCTTTTGCTGCCATGTGTTGCTGTTGGCCGTGGATTGATGTGGATCATCCAAAATGAGATCCCTCCTAGGTGTTAAACCAGAACCAGTGCTTGCTGCCTGAGCATTCTTATGCACAACTAATGCACAGGTGCACAACTAATCTGCAGTCAGAGTTGCATGCAGGCTTAAGTTGTGCGAAGGTAAAAAAATTGAAGGAATGTAAAGAGCACCAAGGTAGTGACACGTCAATTGGCAAGATGCAGTTTATGTAGTTTGCTGGCTAAAGAAATTACATATAATCATGAAAAGAGCAATCCATGGAAAATCAAGTGGTGACACAAGGACTTTTATTAGCTCCTTACTTTTTGCTAATCTTAGATCCTCAATTTTTTTATAATCAATATTTAGATCATAATCATCATTTGAAGCACTATTAGTTCAGTAAGGGGCCTTGCTTCAAGTTTTGCTATGTTCTATTCTATGTATTATTTTGGAGCATTATTATTTCGAGCATTGTTACTTTGAATTAAAATGATTAAAGTAAAAATAATAATAATCAGTGAGTAAGCAGCAAAACATCACAATAATTAGAAGGCCTCTGTAGCAGATAGGTTTCTGCCTCTGACGTCCTTCATACTGTTATCTTTTGATAAAAAAGAAGCCCATGGTGGAGATTACAGAATGGTTTAGGTTGAAAGGACCTCTGGGGATCACCTAGTCCAACCCCCTGCTCCAGCAGGGACACCCAGAGCACGGGGCACACGGCGGCATCCAGGAAGGTTGGGAAGACCTTCAGAGAAGGAGACTCCACAGCCTCCCTGGGCAGCCTGGGCCAGGGCTCTGTCACATTAACAGTAGAGAATATCTCCCTTCAGAATACAGGACTGACAAAAATCCATGGTCTTCTCATGTAATTTTGTTGTCTGACATCGGTTTTGACTGAGCAAAGGAAGGTAAAGATTTTTGTTCGATGAATCCTGTAGAGAAAGGGGGAGAAAACAGTTCTTACAGACAAATTCCTATGTTTCAGGCTTCTTGCTGTTGCCAAGTCTTGTGTTAGATCCAAAGTGATGATCACAGAAAAATCTTTGAACAACTTTTCTTCACATACTGTCATTTCTATCTTTCTCCATTAATCATAAAAAAGCACCATTGGTCCTATACAGTTGATGAGCTAAAAAGTAAGGCTAAAGATAAGATTTTATCTCTGCCTATTTTTGTTACTGATGAATTAAATAAAATGATTGCTTACCAGATGTGTAAGCTGTAATTGTGCCAATGATTTTTTAGGCTGTTATTGAGGAAGTAGCTTGGGGAATTTATTCAGATTTCTGAGTTCATAACCTCACCTCAGGCAACCATTGGAAAGAGAGATCTTAACTACAAGGGCTGCTTTTCAAAGTGAGGTAGGAAAATTAGACAAGAAAGTGCAAGCCTACTGGGCATCTTCATCAACTCTTTTTTTTCTTTTTTCTTTTTTTTTTTGGTGGGAGAAGGTAGGGGAGTGTTATCCCATGGCCAGGAGATTTAGGTGTTCCACAACTGGAGCATTCTCAATGGCTACAGGCATCACGCCAACCCCAATGCAGACGCATAACATTATTGTTAAACTGTTTCTGAAAGATTTCCCTCCATGGGACACTGGGGCAAGGGGACATTTGTCCGGTATACTCTCATAACTTCATACAGCTCATAATAACTGTAATATCCTTCACATTAACATAATGACTGTAATAACCTTGACATATCTAGAGCAAAAAGGAGGACCTAGGCAACTACAGACCAGTCAGTCTCATGGAAAAGTGATGGAGATGGAGAGAAAAGTGATGGATCCCTGGAAAAGTGATGGAGTAGCTCATCCTGGGCTGTTGTCTCCAAGCACATGGAGGACAAGAAGGTACTCAGGAATAGTCATCATGGATTCACCAGGAGGAAATCTAGCTGGATAGGTGAGGGCAGAGCAGTGGACTAGAGGAAATGGCCACAAACTGAAACACTAAAAGTTCCAGTGGAATTTAAGGAAAAAATTCTTAACAGTGAGAGTGTCAGAACCCTGGAGAGAGGCTGTAGAGTCTCCTCTGGAGATCTTCAAAACTTGCTTGGACACAGCCCTAGACAGGATTTTTTTTGTTTTGTTTTGTTTTTTTAAGCTATACAGGGGTTTTAGACATTTTTAATTATTATACTACAATTTGATTTTAGACTTCTTTAATATACTCACTCTACATGAGGTGATCATGCAGGCAGATGTATGCGTAAAGGTTGTTCTAGGTTTTCTCCATTTCAATCCGATTGTGTGCATTCTTTCATCCAGTTTCACCTGCAGTAGTGGTTTTGTGTACATATATGTATACATATGTATGGGGAAAAGAAAAACGTGTTCCTTTTCCTCCTGCAAGGTAGCACAGCCCACTGTTGGTGTAAATGTCTGGGCTTCCTGGGAACTGTACTGAAGTTTTGTATACCCTTTTCTTGGATCAGAATTTGTTTGCTGATCATGTGCTTTCATAATCAATGGTTGTGCATCTGTCAAACAGCAGTGTATTTGTCTTATAAATAACAGTGTCAAATCTTACCTGGTGAACATTTTGAACAGACAGCTTAAAGCTGATTTTGACTTTTTGACCATCGTGTCCAACAGAAATTCCTCAGGGGAATTCATGGCAAGTCTCTTTTTGCCCCTTGTGATATGATGTGGCAGTGGGGCAGGAGGAATTGGCCTGTTCCCAGTGGCCGCTCCGCCAGCAGTGTCACCAGGAGCCACGGAGCATCGTTCCTTGGGACAGGGCACAGGCCCCAAGCAACACAAGGACACAGAGCATAATTCGTATGTACAATTTATTTAAAATACTTTAACATACATAAAAAAACCCTCACTATTTATACAGTCTAAGTTCTAGCAACATATACAAATACTGAGCAACTACAATACATGCTGAGGTAAGAATGTACATTCTGGGAGAACACTCAAGCCATTTTTATTCCAAACATGACTGAAATGCATTTTATGTCCATCTTTCTGTCGATGCAAAAGAGCCTCATTAGGCACTGCTCTGTTGGGATTGTACCTAGGAAAAGGCTGAGCTTAGCCGTGTCATTTGCAGCTTATATTGGCAAGTCCACATTTAGCAGTTTATAGCATACACGTTATAGCCAACTTTGTACATATTCAACCTTATCTCTTTTCCCCTAGCAGATAAAACGTTCAAAGTTGAAAGCAGGGAGCAAAGTATAAGGCCAATTTCCTTCATAAAAACAACTCACATTGTTAAACAGCCGTTTCGGCCAACTGCTCACATTGTTCAGATGATGAAACTATATGAAAGTTGCTTCAAAATAACCCAAGTCCACTGTCGAGGAACTGCTTCATTCTCACACCATCTCGGCCTACGTTATAGCTCTAAGTTCTACCATACCCCTCCTACAGAAAAAAACAAATGGAAGTTTCCAAGAGTGTTACTTTTTCTCTCTTCGAACACATCCATTTATTTTTACGGCAAATTAGCCTAAATTTGTACAGTTGGGGAAAGCAGAAGTTTCTTCATTTGCCTGGAATTGCAATGTCACATCCTGATGCCTTCCTTCCACATTTTAAAAATAAAATCAGCTCAGTTAATTTCCAAGTCATAGTTGCTACTGACGGGTACACACAACCTTAACCATTTTTAAGCCAAAAATCTACAAAGCTTGCAGACTAGCTTCATCAAGCAGAATAAGCTGCAATATTATCAAAAACCACAACTATATGCAGGAATTTCCTTTCCATTAACAGGCTTTCACATACTACCCCTCATTTCTGTATTCACATTTAGGAATTAGGCACCTAATTCTTAAAAAAATTAATTCTCATGATGAAAAACCTGTAGCAGCAGCCTCTGGAGCTGGGTACAGGGCATGTAAAAACACATTCTGCATGTTGGACAGGCCGCAGGCAGTGCTGTTCTGCGTGACGGTGTCACAGCCTCTGTGCAGACCAACTGTGCCGTGGCACAATTATTATATATCAGACCAACTGTCCTGCTTTCAAACATTTGTATTTTAGTTTCTGCTTCAATGTTATCCATCCAGCACATGCACCATGGGCAACAGAAAAGGCTCACTTGAATTACATCACAGGGGAAAAAAAACCAGAAAACAAATAATAAAAAAAAAAAACAGTAAAAGTCCATAAAACTGGGCGAATGTATCATCTGGGGTTTTCACATTTGTAAGTTCATTCAGTATCTTCCCAACAGTGCAGTTACAATAAAAATGGCTTTATTTTTAAGAACTGTTTCTACTACTTATGCTTTTATAAAAAAAATGCTGTGCTTTCTTTCTAACAAGATAAAAAATGATAAATATGGCATCCCAATTGTTCTCATTAGGTGATTACCTAAATAAAACTAGTCTATGTTATCTCAGATGGACCGCAATGTTTACAGTTGGAAAAACTGGAACATTCAAAGGTTAATATTCAATTAAATGCTTCTGAAATTGACACACTTTAAATCAACCTGCATCTAAGCAAAGGTTTTGGAGTCTTTTATTCTTCTAATAAAGAACATTCATTAAAGAAAAGGCCCTAGCTTTGCAATTGTGCTGAGATGTGCCCGATGTGCAAACTGCAGGTAGAACAAGCCCAGCTCTAGGCACTGTTGGGTATTTGTGTCTCTCCGCATGCACGCACAGAACTACACACATCTCTCTCTTTGTATACGCTCACATCTTCAAACATACAACAGATACCTCGAGGGAGAAAAACCTCCCAAATTTGGTCTCCTTGAGCACCTGGAAGCTTCTTGCAGCCTGTCCGCTTGGGGGGAAGTTTGAGTTCAAGGCAGACACTGTGCTAGTTGCCTTGGAGTTTCCTTAAACACCTTAGTCTGTGCCCACCATTTCTCTGGAAAGCAGCGGGGCTGAGTGGTTTGAGACTAGATGGAGGAGAAAACAAAATATGGATTTACCAGATTCTGGTTTCAGAAAGATAAAATTGGCGTGGAAAGCACGTGAGGAACACACACACACACACACACACACACGGTGATTCCCATTCCTGTGAACAAAATGGAATAATGTATTCTACATTGGAATAATGTAAATTAGCACTGAGACCACTTTGTCAAGATGTTAATGTGTTTTTTTTTCTGCCATCAGTCTCAACTAATGTGTTTTTGGAAGTTGTGGAGCTATTCCATAAGGGAAAATGAATTTTGGAGTCCCTGGTGCTTCCATATAGAGCTTAGGAGACTTTTGCTTGCTTCTTCTTTAAGAAATAGTACCATTAGCAAGACCTGTATTACTGACTTTCCTACTTCAAGCTGTTTCTCCCAAATGATAATTCACATCGCTGAACTGCTGAAGTTAATCTCAAAAAGTTCCTTCATTGCTGACAGACAACTGTAGAAAACAAGAAGTCCTTGGCTTCTCAGGAGACAAGGCAGACTCGCATACAACGGGAAAGGCAGGATCGCCGCTTTTCCCAGACCTCCCTTATCACGCGTTTTGGTTTGATCGTACTAAGACGAAGAACATTAAGACAGAGTGACTCCAAAAGGAGAGGCGAGGCAGCTTTCCCAGCGCAGCCGCCCGGCTACCTGGGCCGGTCGCTGCCGCCGGCGGGATGGGGCAGCCCCTGCGGCACCTGGTAGAGCAGCTCGGCGGCGGCGCCGGGCCCCAGCTGCCCCTTGGGGGTATCGTACAGCGCCCGTGCCGACGTGGGGCTCTCTGTCCGACCCGCCAGGCTGTCGTAGGGTCCTGCTGGCGGAGCTCCTTGCGCCCCCGCGGCCTTGAAGGTGGAAACGGGAGCGGCGCCGAGCGGCGCGCTGCCGTGGCCGCACATGTCCATGAGGATGGGGGTGGCGTATTCGGGCGCCGTGATGGGCAGCGGCTCGGCGTAGGCGTGATACAGCTCGGGCGCGGGGCAGCTGTACGGGTCCCGATCCGCATAGCTCGCCTCCTTGCCCTCCTCCGGCTTGAAGGTGGATCGCTGATGCAGCGCGCCCACCATGCCCCCGACCAGCGGCTGCGCGTACTCTGCGGGGCAGGAGCCAACAAAGGGATACAGAGAATCACAGAATGCCTCAGGTTGGAAGGGACCTCAGAGGTCATCTAGTCCCACCCCCCTGCACACGCAGGGTCACCCAGATGTTGATGCTCACTTTCATCAGAAGTTTCTAGACCCAAGAACTGATGAAACTGTGTTGTGCTATTTCACATTTAGATGTACACAATTAATGCATTTGTCATTAATAGGGGCATCACAATAAATAGATCCTATCGAGTGCGTCACAGAAATTATTATCTGAGATCAAACCAATGGGCTCTAACTGCCACTGCTAGGTGCTTCAGAAAATAAGTCTGTTACAAGCTGCTAGGTAACTTCTGCCACGAGATCCTGATTTCTTAGGTTTATAACATTTTTTTTTCCCCATGTAAGCCTCAACTTCCCATGTTGCATATCTGCCTCAAAGCAAACTTGTTAGTTTTTTGGAACTTGCTTCCCTGGAAAATTTGACTTAAATGAAGTTATCCTGGCTGGCTTTGGCTCAAGCGTGGCTGCGTGAGGGAAAGCCTGCACATGGTCTGCTGAGCTGTGTTAGTTTGACAGGTGATCTGAATAACAAAGGCTGGAAGTGAGAAAATGGGACAGCTGCCTAAAAACAGACAAGCTGGCAGCCAAAAAAGAAGTAATTCTGCCTGGTGGGAAGCCAGAAGGCTGCAGGTCTGCATATTTCTGCCATCAATGAGTAAACACAGACCCAAAGGCAGAGTCATCGTCCTCCAGTGACTTGTTCATCAAATAAATGGCACATCCTGTTATCAGGAATTCTCCATTTTCCAAATCAAAGGAATGGCTTAATTTATATTATCTGTGCAGATACACGTGATGTATTACAGCCTTATGTGCCAATATGATGTGATGAAGTTATTTTCAGTACATGAAAACACGGCTAAAGAGACTTTGAACTCTTCCTGAGTTTTAAAAACAAGTAAAGAAACTTTGGGTTATTGCATTTGCTTGCAAAAATGTCTTTCCACTGTGCACAATCAGTAAATTAATACCTACTTCCATGGTACTCTGAGATCAGATCTGTATTTCAGGAGGTGTAAGAAGTACCTGCAGACTCTGTCTGTAACATTGCTGGGACTTCTCTGGGTCTTAGGCGACTAGTTTCACTGCTGCTGTAGCGAACTGGAGTTTCTTCGTGGTCTGCAGATTTGGTGGGGAGAAACTGCTTCATTCCTTTCCACCATCCTTTGCATGGATTAAGGCAAAGAAAAAGGTAAGAATCATTATGTTCTGTATTTGAAGCTACTGAAGAGAAGTCTTTTATACTACACAGCTTATATTTTGTAGTAGCAACAAGGAAAATAGAGAGTATTTGCATGGCCAAACAGCAGATTCAAAACCAGACAGTGTTTAATAAAATTTGAAGTAACCTGTGAGTAGGGTCAGAGAGAGAGGCCACAGATTAGAACAGCACTTTCTGAAACTGCATTTTGCTGAATTGCAGATTCCTTTTATAACGGACTTGCATACTGAAAATATATATTCAAACAACCATAAAAAAATCATCAAGTCTATTATTAACATTGAAATACATCATATTTTGATTTTAACATTCTAATATAACAATGCTACGATCTAGCAGAAATGGATTTATAATAAACAAGATCATTAGAAGATTTCTTGCCTAAAGGACAAGGAACATTTAAAGCTGTCACTGAACAAATGCACAGATGCAGCCTACTAAAATGAGGACAGAAAAACGAAGCACAATCAGATGAACAGTAAGAAGGCAACGGCAGCAGCAGGTCTCAGCTTAAGCTCTAGCATGAGGATTCCCAGGGCACTAGACAAGCACTGCCCTGCAGAAGTGCCTGATCTCAACGGGGAACAGGGGTGCAAGATTGGAAAGTTCTACCCAAAAGGGGATTCAAGTCATGCAACACTACTAATAGGGCAACAAAGAAAGATAAAACTTGACAGGTCTGTATGTCAAGATGCTTTTTCCAGGAGAAAAAAAATACCGAGTACTGATTATTAGATGTACAAAAACATTCCTTAGACACGAGTTTTTCTCATCTTGCTCTAATTAAGAGGCTCTCAGCTTTGTTTACTAAAATAATTTTATAGTTGTAGCTCTAAAGGGAGAAAACACTTTATTTCTGAAGGAAGTTCAGAGAACCAAAAGTAAAATCTGCTCAGAAAGGACATTCAGAGTTTACTATCCCTACCTTTATAATAAACCAGCAATAGAGAAGGGTTACTGCCACCGGAAAATACCTAAGCTACTGCAATTTGAGATACATATTAAAGCAAGAATGCCAAGCAAAGAATTTTATTAACCCATTTTTGTTACCTGCACGATCCCAGTAAGGCAGATCATAAGTACCTTCAGTTTTTTTCTTGCTATGAGAGAAAGAAAATGGATTGTTTTAGCTCGTATGCTTATCAGAAGATGCAGCTGTTCCCTTTGCTGTAACTGGTGGTCAAGTACAAGCACCAATAACCTGAGTTCCCATTACCAGTCTGCTGCTACTGGAAAGAATCTGTTCAGGAAAAGCATTTTTTTGATGAGAATAGTTACAGAAAGCAGTTTCCATCACGCTAGCTATTAAAAGGGCATTTTCTCACAAACACAACACAATGCTGAAAAGATTCTCCAGAAATGCAGGCCATGTAGTTCCCGTTGTATTTCATGCAAAACAACTCATTTCCAAACACCAGACTAACATTCCTTCAAAATACTTCTATTACTCCAGTCACTTACCGGTTTCTCCAATGCCACGCGCAAACTAAGATAAGAATCAGAGTAGTGAAGACCATGACCAGGACTGGAACCAGAACTGCTGCCAGTGCCACATCTGCAAAGTCATTAAACAAAGTGGGGTGAGACAGAAAGGTTTGAAAATCACTTGCAGAAAGTCATTACTTGTCATCAAGTCACTTTCCAGATAGCTTTCTGTCTACTGCATTGGCTTATTGGCAGCTATGCTGCCCTGTCGGATGCTCCTACAGCTCAAACAGCATTAACAATGTTTAATCAAAGTTTTTTTTGATACAAATATTTTTTCCATCAAAAAGACATGGATTATTAGGAATAAAGAAAGGCAAAAGATGTCAGGAGGAGACAACCACTTTGGTTTGACCCTCCTACAAGAAGCAAATAGCACAGTACTGTCACAGTCTACACAGGCTTTGCAGATCTGTCTGCTGCCCTCTAAAGGACACTCATCAGTGCCTATATTTGCAATAATCTCTCTCCCTTTCTCAACATTTTCTTTGATAAACAACATGATACTGCTACACTGGGTGTTTTCCAAACCTCAGGCCAACATGGGAACTCTGTAAAAGATAAGCTATACCAAAAGTGTTTTGTCCTAAAAAATTTGTCAAATTAAATAACAAAGCAGTTACTTCTGATTAATTCTGACGGGAAGGCCAAAATGCAACTATTTCTTTTAATGGAAAATCTATTCAGTAATTAAAAGCTGACTTTGATTTGAATAATAATTTTTAAAGCAGACACTTGGTATTTACTTCTCTTATCAAACTGGTTTTATTTCTGCATACTGTATGCAACTACATCTTTATCATAAGCAACTTAGAGTACTTAAAGTGATGATTTATGTTACATTAAAGCAATTATTTGCTATAGCATACAAAGATTGTGGAGGAAAGTTAAATTCAGAACCATTTAATGTATGCAAAGTACTATAAGGAGTTTTTGAGCTTCTAATGCTTAAATGTAGGTACCTTTGGTTACACTGGGAGTCACTGTGGTATTTTTTATTTCAGGTGTGAAAGTTGTTTTATCTGTCTCCAGTGAAGTCCTCACTGAGTGCATGAAGTCATCACTGAAGGCGTCATTCTTGTCATTGTTGCTGCTTGGAGGTGGTGGCCGCATGGTAAATTTTGGAGCACGGCCTTCAGAAGAAAAGTATTTGTAAAGCTGCTGTTTTTTCAATTTCTTTTTCAATAAGAGACAACTGGACCCGTTTTTATTCTAAAGTTTGTGTTACATGATGAGGAAAAGAAAAAGCAGCAGGAAAAACAAACATGGAAAATGACTGACGCCTTTTGAAACACGCTTGTTACACCTCAAAAGGCCGATAAGTCTCATAACTTAGAAAAATAACCCATAAAAGTAGCAGTCAGAGAAAGACTGGTGTCTTTAGAGGAAGTACATTTTTAACTCTTTGAAAATCTACCACAATATAATCTTTACAAACTTATTTCACTGCTTCAGAGATTTTATCCTGCACAACTCACAGGCCGTATGTTGTCTTACCTATACTAAACTGACATCCTAGGAGTTCCACTTTCATTGCAATTTTCTGGTGCCATTTTAAGGGGTTAATCCGGACAAAACGTGCAATAATAGGTGGAATGAAATTATTGCGAACTTCCTGGTAATATTCAGTGTTCCCTTGAAATATCTGCAAAATAACAGAACAAAAAAAAAAAGAGAGGCACAACTGGGTTATACAAATCTAATATTCAGTCTAAGGCTGAGTACACTGATTTTAATAAATTAATTACCAAAAGGAAGCAGTGCTGAATCTTGGGAATATTTCACCCCGAAACAATGTTGTTGCACATCTCCCCTTCCCCTGCCCTGTGCGAAACAACAACGACATAAAACAACGACAACAAAGGGCCCAGGGAGGTAAAACCTTCACATAAGGACACCATGCAATATTCGCTTGATGTTACCCCAAATTGACCTTTAAAAAATTCCTGTCTGCTAATGGTGTTGAAAAATAATTTTAACTCAGTGCTGTCTGGGCATTTCCCACTTATTCTTCAATTATAGTGGGCAATTGTGACAATGGAAAAGCAGGAGGTACTGGTGCCTTCATGCAGCCTAACAGTTGAAGCACGGTCTGCTTTGTGCATGGGTATGGTATTCTTCTTAGAGGTAAGTCATGTATGGAATCACACTGGCCTCTAGTGGCTGCTGTCTACAAAGCCTGAACTGCAAGCAACGTGGAAGGCCTGGGGCTGGGAATGCAACACCTAGAGATCTTGCATGCTCAGGCTCACATGGAACCCTTCAGGTCAGGAGGAAAAAGGAGATGAATTTGCATAAAGAAGGAGCTGTAAGTCAACTGTCACTGCCAGTCCTTGCTAGCCAAAGCATCCCTGGCATATTATTCAGAGAATACTCATAATTCGATAATAGAGAATTGGTTTGGTTGAAATTCATTAACAGTAAGCAGATAGTCAAGGCAAGATACAGAGCAGGCACATCTACAAACTTCTGTCCAACTATTAAGTTTTCCATGGAGCTGTTTAAAACAATATAGATGACTAGGCCAAACACTCCACCCAGTTTGTCCATTCCCTTATCCTCACAGGGAGGGCTCGGGTACAGTGTTATATCTTTGAGGCGAGAAGTGACTTGGCTTTCCATGGTGGTGCCAGCAGAGCAGCTGGGCTTCAGCGCTGCCCACGCAGCTCCTGGATATTACTGCAACACAGACCACGGCAGAAGGGGCAGAGGGAATGAGGGGCACGGTTATCCTTAAAATGTCAGCACAGACTTCACAAATGATGTGCATCACTGCAGTGGAATTTTACAGCATCGAATTATGGCACTAACCTACACAGGCCTGAAAAGCAAGTATTAAACACACTGAGGATTTTTATGCTTACTCAGACCAATTGAGAAATAAACCACTTGACTGATAAATACTAGAGCCCCTTACAGCTGGTAAGGGTAGTCACTGTATTGCAAAGCAGCTGAAGTGTCTGTGTCAAATTCAGCGGTTAGGAGTTTTAACATACTTCTGATAATTCACATTAGCATTTCAGACTATACACACAAGATTAAGTATTTTTGTTATTACATTCCCATGAGTGCATTATTACACTCTTTAAAATCAAACAGAATGATTGCAATATCCAACAGGTTTGAAAGTAAACAATTATTCCAGGACACCAGCAATTCAATAGACAAGAACTGCAGCAGAACAACCCCAGGGGCCTTTAGGAACTCATGCCTGGGCTCCCTGATTCACACAACGTGTCTCCACTCTCCAAAGACACCCAAGACCCACGAGTGCTGATTATGTGCAAAAATTTGGGTTTGTCCTTATACACTCAGGAACTGATCTCATGTTTGAAAGCCCTGGCTGATGATATAAACATTTAAAGCAATTGCGTTAGAGAAAACTAATTTTAAATTTATAAATATGATACTTGATGTAGGTGTTGTATTGTCTTGTCTTCATCCCAAATTAGTAACCAGAATTTTTATGCCTAGGTATCCAAATAATGCCACCGAATTAACTCCTAACCCTTTTGTAATACCAAAGACTGTGATGCTAAAAATGTAGGTACAATTGAAAGTGTTGTGAAATGCCTTGAAAGCAGATATTCTTCTACAAATTTCAGTTTAGTTTTACAAGTAAGTGGCTCTCTGGGATATTTATCCTGTTTTTGGAAAGTACTCTGAATATAATCTTATTATGCTTAAGTATTCCTAATGAATGGAGACAGATTAAATACTGGGGTAAGTCTAGGTTACTATTTTGAGTAACACAAAGTGGGCTGCAAATCAGTCTGCCCATGCAAACAGTCACAATTTAATGAGACATAACAAGAACAAAGAGACAAAATATTGGATTTCAATTTACAGCAACTTTTCTGCATAGGAAGGTGATTCTTCTATTGCCTTTTTTTATTTTTAGGCCAACAAGTAGCTAAAGGTTGCACCAGAGGATCATTTCCTCTGATAACGATGAAGATGAGAAGCAAAGCCCATCGGTGCGTCTTTGGGAGGATGTGCATAGTCCAACTGCTGCACTATGTTCTCACTTGGGCTGCATCATGCCAGTTGCCGCTACTAGAGAGAGGCACAAGCAGCATTTGGATCCTTTAGTTATAAATACAAGAGTCAAAAAGAAAACCTACGAGCCTGCGCCTCTGCTCTCCAGCACCCCAGCCTTGTCTGGCAATTAGACTCACTTCATCTTTCTAAGGATGAGCACAGAGGAGTGAGGGCAACCAGAACCATGAAGGTTGGCTGTCACCTTTAAACAATACCAATGACAAAGTAATTCCTTCTCCCAGACTTTTATTCTGACCAAGCTCTGGATGCGAGGTATCAAGATCCTACCTCAGCCTTGCCTGCATTTCAACATATCCTGTCGACTGGCTTTTAGAGCAACATTTGCTTCTATGCTCAGTACAAACAGTGCAAGTTAACTGATGAGAAATCACTTCCACAGTCCATTTATACTCAAACTCCCTAGAGATGCCCCTGTGCTTTCAAACTGATCTTTTCAATAGAGCAACAACTGTTGAAACATCCTGTCATGTCTCCCCAATTCAAACATCTTCTCCTGTTTTACAAATAAAAATATAAAGAAAGAATAATGGCACACTTGTCTGTGACTGACATTTTCCAAGAAGAGTAGAGGAAATCTTTTCAGTCTCCTACACAACAGAAGCAACCACTGACTGTCAGTTTTAATCACTGTTCAGAGAACAACTGAACAGTAAGTCTTGATTTGTCTGGTGTGCATTGATGTGATATGCACAGGGAAGGATAAAAGTGAATCTAAAAGCAAAGCTGTATCAAATGAGATCAGGCAGAAGAATGAGCTGCTATGCTAATCTTAAAGACTATATAACTGTGTCAATCTCCCTTTTTCTTTGTCACTTCAATACTTTACCTTGCAGCTGATACTTTTTGAAGGGGCAGTCATCTTCATACATTGTACATAGTAACACAAAACAGCATCACCAGAAAAGTGTTACCTATAACTAAGCTCAACATTTGTTTCACTTCATGAACATGTAAAGAAAAAAACATGCTCAGACTATAATGGAATAGCAGCTGAGGTTTCCTAGGAAAATAATATTAACTATGAAGTCTGCATTTAACAAGTCAAGATTTTACTATAGGGCCAGAAGAGGGCACTCCAAACCTAGCAAAAGTTGGTTTTGTTTTGAATACCTTGGATAAACAGTCTGTTAGTTCATGCATAGGTTCAAAGAGAAGGACCAATCTGTCCGTCACTGTCTCCTCCTTTCAGGAAGGTTTCCCAGCGTGATTATGCCCAAAGCTCTTAATTTTACAAGGAAAATATTTATACATCTAACTTTGTCAATATGAGGGTTAGAAGTGCAAGAGCAAAGGTATTTTTAAACACCAAAATCTGTTCTATTTTCCTAGGCAGAAATCTGCAGTTCAGATGGTTAAACTTCACTAGGAACTCAGCTAAAACAACTCCTTGGGAATCTAACTACAGTCCAGACCCCCAGCGCTCTCCTGCTTGCAAGGACTGCTACCAAGTGCAGAGGTTTTAGCTACTCATTTCAGATGCTGACAAATGCTCTGTGGCTTTATCTATGGGCTGGGGACTGTTTGCAAGGCTGGGGACTGGGGAGAAATGGGCAGCTCCCTGTGGAAGTTGTTGTAAGACTCTAAGTCATTGCTGGAAAACACGAGACAGAACCTAGAGGCAAACTTGGAGGAGGCAGCTGGAGTGGAAATGCCTGTGTCAGCCCACCTGGAAACACTTTTAATCCATTGTAAACAGAAGAAAAATTAAGTAGCGCTTAAGACTTCCCCTTCCCAAAACACACAGTGCTTTTATCTGTCTAGAAAGGAGTGAAGTGGACTAGGAATTTTTGTGGAGGAAGAGCATGCCAAATGCTTTTTGTGGCTTACATCTGCGAGCTCCCTCAGAAGCTACACACACCATTAAAACCAAA
>JAUBOD010000320.1:0-14628 GCA_032353885.1 Nothura maculosa | reverse complement strand
CAGAAAGTACCATGTACATATATCAAAGTCAGATGACAACATTTAGTCATAGTATGTTTATGCCTAATGTTTGTCTATAGAGGAGCCTCAGAGATAAGCACAAACTTAAAGATTCTGATGTTACTATGTGGGTACTGCTCAGACAATACCTGGAAACTAGTAGATCCAAAAGGTAAAACATAAAGCTTCCTGAAACATAAAGTTTCCTGAACAGCTTGGCAGCGACAGGAGAAGGGAGATGAACTAAAACAAACCCTTCGTCCACCAAGACCGTGAAATCCCCCTGTATCCTCTCAGACACGTCTGGAGCAATCAGAGTCAACCAGCAACACTAACATATTTCTTCTGCACCTCCAGTATCCCCAGTCAGCACTGAGACCTTCATTTGTAGGCCAGTGCGCAGGGAGTTCCCTTGGATGTATTTTGTATGCACGTTGATTTACATTCCATCTGTAGCAGTAGCGGACACACCGTCACCTCCCTTAGGCAAACGAATGTTTGGGGACAGCATGGAAGGCAGTCGCGTCAAGTGGCAGAGAGAACGAGTGCCCCTCTGTTCAGGGTGCTTCTTTGCTCTAGCCCTAAACCTTTTCTGTAGCCGCCTTACTTGAAAATTGGTATTCAAGGGGAAGGGTACAGCCAACTGGAAGGTGATGAATCAGGTTAAAAGCCACGTCACAGAATCACGGAATCTTTAAGGTTGGAAGGGACCTCTAGAGGTCATCTGGTCCAACCTCCCTGCTCACGCAGGCTCACCTAGAGCATGGGGCACCGGGCTAGGCGAGATCTAGGTGAGATCTTCCAACCAGGTTTGGAAGGTCTCCAGAGAAGGAGACTCCACAACCCAGCTCTAGAATGAGATTACCCTGGGAAATGTACATGGGGAATATTAAAGATGTCCAGTAAACAAAAGATTTGTTACCTTTAGACTTCTATTGTACATCAACTCTCACTGGTTTAATCAAAGAGCTTGAAAAACCTGTTGGTTATTAAGCTAGAGAAGGACTTATTTTACGGAAATACAACTAACTAGGAGATGAGTGCTTAGGAAGAGGATTATAAACAGTGTACATGCAATTTTCAGGGAAATGTGCATCACACAGAAGAGGTCTTACTTCTGCTTATATGTCTTAAGAATTGCTATAAAGGAAGAGTTTTTCTGGCCAGCAGAATTGCAGGAATGCAAATGTGCCATTTTACCTGAGGCAATTTCCAATTGGACACGCTGTATTATGTCCAACTGGCTTGGTACAAGACATCACTTCTCCTTACAGCCCACGTCTGCAGAGAGAGAAGATGCTAGGTATAATGACAGCACCTCAAAATCAGTTAAATGCTGAAGGCCTTGCAGGGAAAATTGCTCTTGCAGTCAGCAGAAGTTTGGCCTAGTGGGACAAGTCAGGTGTTGGCTCTATGCTTCTAAAATAAAGCATTTCCCAAAAGATCTGAATCAAAATATCTATCAAAAATAGCTAGGATTAGTCAATAACATATTCATATATAAAACAGACAGAGGGGCACCCTTTGACCTGTCAGTAACAGACCCACTCAGAAACGCAAGGTCTTGCAGAACTGACCTCTTCATGCGCCAAGTGTGGGGCAGCAAGCCAGTGTAACATCTGCTCAGTATTCATTGCAAAGCAAATGTACAACGCTGACACCATTAATCAGCTTGTCCAAGTGAATAAAATGTCAAAAGCTGATGTAAGAAAGCTTGGCTTTAAAAGCAAACATTTCCTACAGATCTGCATGGGTCCATCTAATGATGGATTAGCTAACCCTGGAAGATGAAGAATGGCTCCAGCCTAATTTTAGGGGCGGAATGCATGTAAATCCAGCCCTGTGTGCAGAAAGATTGTAAAGAAAGTAGAAGCATCTAGTTCTACAAAAATCTATCTCCTGCCATTGGTGCCACAAACTTCAGGATGGGATATTAAGCAAAATGAATGAAAGCACTTTTGTTTTGGATCACACCTGCAGGTTGCAAGCTGTGCCTTGAAAATAAATCACTTCAATGCACAGAACTGCCAGAAAGCAGCTAGCATTTCCTTCTCCCTCCCTTCCCAGGCACAGGCAGGAGGAGTACCTAGAAGTTAGAAATTAGCTTCATCTAAGGTCAGTGGAATAGGGGCAAAGCAGTGCAAACAGTACTTGCAATTTGTGGTTAAATTATGGGTGAAAACTGAGGAGCAGTCAGTAAAGGGTACTGCTACTCCCCATTTAAGGAGGAGTAAAACATCTGTCAGAGAAAGAGGAGATAGGGAACATAGACACGTGTGTCAGGAGTCCTCTGGAAGTGAGCGCCAGGAAGCTAGAAATGGAAAAAATCTGTGCTAGCCAGCTTAAAAATGCAGGACACATTCTATTGCATTGTCAAATCTGCTTTTAAAAGTCCAAGGCTTTTGTGTTTCCAAGATTCCCTTTGGGAGATATTTCTTCTGGACTGCAGTGTATTTTAGCATCAATATGTTTTTCCTGATACGCTTTTATGCTACGCTTTTTACCTTTTTTTTTTTTTTCCCCACACAATTGCTAGTGCATCTTTCCTAATAGAATAAAAATTTCCCTGTTTCACAAAGTCTGTAGCCTTCACTTCTTTTAGGGTCATAATTCTGTTACGACTTCCCAGAATATCCTGTCTTTTACTGTAAACTAGCCCTATTGAAAAACATGGGGATTATTCAGGTTATAGAGGTCTAGCCTTAATGAATAAAGTGGGCACCACTGAATCAAGTATAATATGTCTTGAATCAATAGGATAAATGTTTTCCATTGTGAAGATAAGAGTATGGATTGAATGAAACAGTCTTCTCATAACTATAAATCAGAGACCTGCTAGACAGAGTTGCCTTCATGTGTACTGAAAGGACTCTACAGGACGTGCTGTTCTAATAGAAGGAATATATGATATTTCTGTTGTACTGTTTTTCAATTACCTTGGGGAAGTATCACGTTTGAGAATTTACTGTAAAGTGCTATCAACTAAACCCTGTGGGCTTCTGCTCCAACTAGCTAAAGAACAAAGGCAGCATATAAAAACAGTTTGAGTCAAGTGATTGTGAATGAATTCAGATCAATATACATGTTTACATGAAATTAATGTAAATTTTAAGTCATGCCAGAAAAAAAAGGAATGGAATTTGAATAATAAGAACTGTTTGGTAAAGTCTGCTGAGCTGAAGAGCGCAAAAGGCTGAACTGTGAGAAAATTTTGGAGCACTTGCAAGTGGGAGAGGCAAAATTCCTCTGTAACTTGAATCCCAAGTAAAGGAAAACACTTTTAGAGGAAGGCCCTAACTGTACTAAGTGTAGCTGCATGAACTGCTACCTAGAAAAATACATTATGGGTAAATATAAAGCCTTGAGAAATGGAAAAGGAAATTAATCTACTAAAACGGCTCTTCCTCAGAGGTTACAGAAGGGAGCAATAAAATGTGAGTTGCCAAAAATGCACAAAAAACACCCCAAACTTTAATCGTTAAAGAAAAAAAGGCTGGGTAAACTGCAATCAGAATATCAGAACAGAAATGAATGATTTTCTCCCTAAGATCCCAAAACACCTTTTTTTTTTTTTTTTTTTTTTTTTCATCTTGTACTGCAAACAGTACTTCTGTTTTTAACAAAACAGAGAAAATGTAATGAGGCATTTACAGACTTTAACAGTGTATAAGGCTTTAGAACATGCTGTGAAGGGGAAAAAATAGTAGATGACATAAAGGAAAATGAAAAAAATAAGACAAAATGTGGCCTGGGCTTACCAAGGATGGGCTGTAACACCTACATTTGGCATTGTTTCTGACAAGATAATCAATTTCTTTTATAGAAAGAGTATGAAGAAGATCTATCAGGACTGTAATAAAGCTCTCTTATACAATTCCATAGTATGGATGAATATTTAAAACGAGCACAGTGGTACCTAGCAGAGGAACCACTCGGCTATGGGAATACAAATTAGCCTGCCAATGACAAAAGGACTTGGCAAGGAGCTGAATGAGGGAATGAGAACAAGGGTTTATCATTGAGCATCTGAGGAAGTTTTCATGGAGACATCCTCAAGGATTGGCTATGACATCAATATTTTAAAATATTCTTTACCTATGGTCTTGGCACAAAGACCATATTAAAGAAATCTGTGGATGACATGAAGTTGGAGGCATTTTCAGTACAGTGGCAGAATACTGAATGAGGAGGAACAGAACATCATGCAGGAAACAGGGACTGATTTTAAAGACAAGAGTGAACGGAAAGCGAGGAACTGTAAAGTAAAGACAAGTAAGAATTTCAGCTTTAAGTTGCCAGTTTATCAGCTGGAGGCACCCAGGGACAAGGACCAGTTATGTTATGTGCCCAGCTACGAGATGTCACTATCATAAAGCCATGAAAAAGAGAAAATGTGATCCTTGTGTCCAGTAAGATATTTTAACAGACATAGGGAATTAATAATTCCATTTTACATGCAACAATAAGATCCCACCTGAAGTGCTAAGCACATTTCTACCTGTTATTATTTCGAAGATTAATTTGACCTGGATCATGTACACAGAGCACATTCAGAGACTGGGCACTAGTTTGGTCTTTAACTCTTGTTAAAGATGGCTAAAAGACTGAGGTTGTTCTAATGAGCAAGCTGATAAACAGGGACTTGACTGCAGGCCATGAATGCATCAAGGGATATGTATGGAAGAGGAATTGCTCTTCATTCCAAAAGAAGATACTGGCACGATGTCAGCGGAAGGAAGGTTTCTAAAGAGCAGATCGAAGACTTACTAAAGCAGCCTTCTGAGAGCTGTAATAGGAATGGGAAGTCCAATTAGATTTTAAAAGGATTGCCAGCATTTTGCAAGCAGATTTTTATTAAATGATTGTTTGCAGTATGAGATCATCGCACTTTGTGGACCTCAGGTCTGTTCTTTTTCCCCTCACTTTCTCCCAAAAGAGAAAAAATCAAGCCCAAAAAGCAAGGAGACATTTAAAGTTGCCACTATTGTTTAAGACTGAAGAATGTACTTTAATTCAGATAGTTTAGAAAACTCCCCCTGGGCTCAGAGCACTTTGAGCAGAGTTTAGATTCCCCTCACACTCTGCTGGATCAGTTCTCTTTCTCAGAGCCTTGACCAGCTCTCTGCCTCGTTCTCTAGGATTCCTGCTCTTTGCAACACTGCTCTTCTAAACTCAGCTTTTCCTGGTGAGGCTCAGGTAGCTCTCAGATTAGACTGGGTTTAGGTACAATCTCAACAGATTTGGGAAATCATATAACAAGATGTCTGGTCATGGCCCACCTTTGCCTGATCATGCCCTGTCTATGGAAAATGATGTACCCTTGGCTTGTTGCCTTCCCAAGATAGTCAGTTCCTCTGTCTCAGCTTTCTTTACTTACAATTTGTGTCCTGGTGGGATGCTGTCGCTGCAGTTTCTGTTCCAAACAATGCAAAGGGTAACGAACAAAAAGGTGTCAATACTGAAAGAAAATGATAAAAGAATGATCTAGGCTTCTGTTAATATTGCAAAATGCTATCCACGGAAAGTGTGAATGAGTCTTAGGCCTGTGCAATGGCAGCTAATTTTTTAACTATATGTTATAGCTATTTTAGGAAGTTGCCTTTAAATTGCATATAAAAACTCATTAGTACTTACACCAAAGGTAGCAGACTAGTTAGATACTTAGACAGGCAAGAAAAAAATAGTACCTTTAATTATAACTATACCAACACAAAAATAATAAGGGCTTCTTTAATTTTCACTGTCACCTCTGGCCTCATGGTATTTCCTTGAAGGAACTGTGTAGTGCTTAACTTTCATCAGGGAAAGCTCTTCAGCTTATGGAGACATTTCTAGAGCTGTAAAATAGCATATGCATAAATTATATTTTGCACATTAGAGAAAAAAAAAGTATAAAGTGCTTCTTTTTTTCCCCAGCTAAATTATCATCAGAGCATAACTTGGCCTATTTCAAAGACTATGGAATATGACCCATGTCACCAGGATTCAGATATGTTAATAATATTCATAATCCTAGGTGACTAGTAAAAAGTAATGATGCTGCTTCTAAATGAGCATCTTTCTTTTCTAAATTCCCTCCCCACACCATCCACTCCAGATGATGGGAGCTTATCCTCACAGCTAACATTAAAAGCATAGTTCCATACATGAAGGGTACTTGTCTGCCATTATGAAAGGTACATTAATGCTCATAAAGACAAAAAACCATATCTACTTTGTAAGCCTTTTTTTCTATAAATCACAGCAATTATGAAAGCTATTGTAATTAAAACCTTCTGGGGCATTTCATCCCGTAGCCTGCCTTAAGTTAGGGAAAGAGACTGCCATTTGCAGATGACTGCCAAGTACCCACTACGGAGGATCCCTGAAGGGCTTCCAGAATCCTTCTCCTATCCTTTCACATAGTATCTAATAATAAACAAGAGTCCAGACTGCAATTTTTCAGCAAATTCCATTGCTATGGAATCACGATATACACAAGGCCCCGATAATATTTTGTATTTGTATTTTGTACATAATTTTGATCCTAGACAACTGCACACAAGGTCAAGTGTCTTGGGAGTTTAGATCATTTTGTTTCCTATGCGTTATCTAAGTGAGAAATTGCATGCCAGCACAGAGTGCCTCATCTGTTATCAGGAAGCATCTGGAAACCTGACCTACATTTGAGAATGAAGTTCTCCATACCGAGTTTCAGATGTAAAAGTCCTGCTTGTTTACAGTATTTGTCATAAGACTTTATTATTAGATCCACTTTTTATCATCTTTTAAGATGTCACTGACGAGTTCATTTGGGGCCCTTTGTTTCAGTATAATCTTCACTCTTTTTCACTATACCAACTTGTCTATAATAAAATTTTGAGAGAACTCGGTACAACTCTCTGCTTTTCATGTATCAGACAGGATAGTGTCTGCAAAGGAGCATGCAACATACAGCACAGGCCTCATTCTCACTTCCTGTAAATTTGTAAAGCTGTACTAAAGTTGCTATAGATGCATAGATTTTCAAATCTGGTCATCTTTTTGCTTAGCGAGACCATAAGAACAGCATCAAAATATAGCAGTGTTGCTGTAGCTACAATAGCCTAAGGCTACAAGTGAGACAAAGAGGTAATCACCTTTTAGATCAGCTAATAGCACTAACACAACCCAGGCTTGTTTGCATATCACAAAGCTTATCTACAGTGAACAGTCTAATGAAAGATATGACTTTCTATAGACTATATCTAGTACTTTAAGGTAGCTCCTACCTCATGTTTTGGTCCAAAACTGATCACCCCTTCTGTGTCATCCGTTGCTGAGTGGTTTGAGAGTGTGGTGTGATGGGATTGCTGCGCTGATTCTTACTACGTGAGAACTTAGTTTGTTCAAACATTCCCATCCTGTGCTCCCATGTTTTGACCTTCTCTTCATATTCTGCTTTCCAGAGATAAATGCTCTGTTGCTATCTTACTTGCAAAAAATAGAAGTATTAGTGGTTACTGTCCCAGTGCTAAGTTAAATCCTAGATCAACCTTAAGTGTTTCTTGAATCAGAAGGTACTTTGGGGTACTCACCAGTGAGACTCTGAGGGATGCCAGAATAGAGTCAGCATGACTGGACATGCATATGCTGTCCTGATGTCTAAAGTATTTCAAGACACCCAGCTTATCGTCATCAATCCAAATGTTTACTTTAAAATTACTAGAAAATATTTCTTCACAAGAAAGCAGAGCGTGTTCTATGTTTATCAGGAACTAGCTGTCTTGTGGAATGTCTATTGCTGTGATTAGGAACACAGGAATGAATAGTTGCTTTTTTTTCTCCAAAGCATGCTTGCTTGTTTTCCTTCTTTTGGCTCAAGGAAGGTATTCACACCACTTGCTCATTGCTCCAGACAACTGCTGAATCCTGTACTCCAGTAAAAAAGAAACCATTTAATTGTAGAAAAACATGAACGTCAGGTGAGTTAAAAGGAGGCAATTACAAGACTATTTCATAGTTTTAATACTGTGCTATCAAATGAATATTGCCCATAACTTTTCAATCTGTAATTTTGAGAATATGGTTTCTGGATTAAGAAGAGAAGAGTCATATGATCATAGGAAGAGGACCAGACAATTTACGCATCTACATTTGGGAAAGCAATAGTCCTACACAGCAATTAGAAACATTTCCTCACTTAACTCACATCAGTTATCAGCCTAGAGGAGATGTCTGCAGCACTTGCTCCAAACAATCTGTTCCCCTTTGAGAAAGCAAACTTCTTCAAAACTTGTTAGTTCATATCAGATAACTTTTAGATAGGTTCCCAGCACAGATTCCCAGTGCTTTGTAGGTGGAGATTTGAATCTTGAGGAGAAATAATCAGGAAGCTGCAGAAATGATAAAATCTTTGAAAGGAAGGAAAGATGTAACCCAGACTGGGCGGGAATTAGAATGAGCTCCCTGCGACCACTCCACCTATTTCAGAAGTGGCCTCAGCTATTTCTCCTGTTTCACAACTTGACTTTTTGCTCTGCCGCTGGCAGGCAGCCAACATTCCACTTAGGCACAAGCTGGAAAACGGCCTGCAGGTCAACGCCTTCTGCTGCATTCAGATAAAATCTTCACTACATGCTGGCCAAGATCACACTGCAGCCATCATTTACTCTTTCTTGTCTTTCACACCGATGCAGCTGGGTTTGTGCATCTGAAAGATGGCAGATAATAATGTGTCCAGGTTGAGTGAACCTTTTCATATTGAAAACAACAGGGAAGAAGCTCTGTTGGAATATATGCGGCAAAAGTTTCTAACAGTAAACCACTACATTGTGCAAACAATAGTTTAGTGCCTGGGATTTTCATCATCAAAATGATTTAATCTCTTACAGCACCATCCTTTTTGTAAGTCCTAAGAAACATTGCAGACGATTTATTCACACAGCTACCACTGCAATTGAAACGTAGCATTGCCCTAATATTGCAGATGACAATGCAGAAGGAGAGACACTTAAAAATGACACAGAAACTGATGGCAGAGCTAGGACTGGATATTAAGAATACTGGATACTCAAATATTGTCCACATCTTAAGGTTATATCTTCCTTAGGTTAGGCCTATGCAGGTACTCCCCTAGACTCCACTTCATGAGCTGTTCAGTGTTGTAAAACAAGAAAATAACCTCATCCTGATGGACAGAAAGGGAATTGAAGTACCGGGATATTTTGTCACACAGGAAGTTGATGGAAAAGGCAGGAACTGAACCAGATGTTCTAAGGTCTGGCCCAGTGCCTTAAGGACAAAACAATTCTTTTAACTCATAAAACTGCACTAGACAAAACTGCTGCTTCTCACCTTTTATGATCTGGTTTAGCATTAGAATACAGAGAGACCATGAGGTGTGCTGTTAATCAAAAGTCTGCTCTGTGATAACAGAGCATCCTTTGATGAGTGCAGGATGTTATTTTGCTTTTATTTAAACCAGTAAAAAAAAAAAAAAAAAGAAGCATGTGTTTTGTGGAGAGTTCCTGACTTGGAACTGCTTTCTTCCTTTTACGCTATAAACTCCTTGTTTTTTGAACCATCTTTTCCAAAAGTGATCATTACTCACCCAAATGGATGGTACTGGGTAAGCAAGGTACCGTAAGCTTATTTTATACATTGTAAATTGTTGTGAAAAATTGACAGGCAAAATGCACAGCTCCATTATTGCTGCACTGGGGAAAAATCTGCTTTAAAAGCATTGTTTCTCTGGAACACGTAAATAAATTTGACTAGAGCAGCTGTGCAGATAAATACTGTTGTGCTGTCATCTCCATACCCCTCTGGATTCAACCTGGTCTTAATAATTAGCTTGGATTCCCATGGGAATATACATGGGCCGACTAAATGAATGTTCCTTTTATCCGGGTTTCCTACTGTGCTAGGAGATCTTTGCCTTAATTTCGTTAACTGCCTTATAGCTCAGCCATGTGCAGACTGTCATCTTCGTTTTTTTTTCCCCCTTCAACAAAATCTACATTAAGGTAAATGTGACTGTTTAAGAGCCAGTGGGGTGAAGCAAACAACAAGCTGCACAAGGGGTTCTTCCTATGAGCGAGCGCCTATTCAAATGTATTTAACTACTGTAAATGGATTTGCAGGCAGCACCAGATGTGCCGCTAGATTTCCATTTATTCCTCACAGAAAGTCAATGAAATGCATATTATCTGGAAATCATCCCAGTGAAGCAGATGTGATGTGTGTTCATCAAGGCTTTGACTAAAGACTAATTCCCGAAGCCTCAGATAGGAGTTAAGGGTGCTCAACATCCCACAAGAGATTTCCAGCATAATAACAGGCCACAACGTAAGTGGCATCTGCTTTGTTCAATACAGCATGCATTCTAAAAAAAAAAAAAAAAATTGAGTAATTCTCTGAACGGAAAACAACAATCAAATCAGAAATTTAAAATATAATAATGCCTCATAGCCTAGATGAGAAACTACCTGACTTCAATGGTCAGCATCATACCTCTCCAGTTCAATCTTTTCTTCTTCTGAAAAGTTCTTTTCTTGTGGACATTTTCAAAACCTCAACATTTACAGGAAACACCTTAAAGAGAGAACATTCCCACTGCTTACAGAAAGGTACTGAAAGGTACAAAAGTTCAAACATACTCAGCTGCAGATGAGCTCACCGATCCTCTGCAGCTGATTGTAATAAAAACATCACCTCCCATGTGACCTGCTCTCGCCATTGAAAAGCAATAATGTCATCTCCAGTGGGAACCTGGATAACATACAGCTAGTATTAAAACACAGATATTTCTCTAGATTACCCTACAGCCAGTAATTTCTTTTAGTGAAAGGACTAGAAGATTGAATAAACCTTAAATAGTTTAAAGGGGAAAAAGCACTCTATTAATATTTAAAAAAAGAGATGACCACCTCAGTAAACTCATGGTATTGTTCTGCCAATGAGAGTTGATTTTTATTGTTATTTATTATGTAGGAAAATAAATAGTTTTCAATAAAAAAGAGATGCTATTGGCATTTATTCCTTCAAGCTGCAGCTGTTCTTATCTGGTCCGATTAAATAGACCATGGAAACATTAGCTTCACTGGGCATTAGATCAAGCCATTTAAACAGAGCATCTGTAATACAAGAATTTTGCTTTTCCATGCAACAATGCCATTTCCAAGAAATATCACAGACTCCTCCTAAATTCCATTGTGCCTGATGGCCTCGAGGATGAGCAGAGCAGGAGGTCCTAGGAAAAAAGTAAAGAGCAAAATACTTGCTGAGTAACTGTCCTTGCTCAGTAAAGATGGGCAATTACTGGCCTAGTATTTAACTTGTAGCATTGTTTTTCTTCCTTTCTAGAAGAAAAAAAAAGATCATAATGTAGTGAATATTTGTCATGAAAGAAAAGACTGTTATTAAGAAACAAAAGAATTCAGATATCCCAAGGAACATCAGATAAGCATTACAATGTGCCTCAGAGTTTCCTTGGGACAACCAGAGCCATGGGGAGGCTATACAATTTCCAAACATTCCTCTGGGCTAGATTCCATCACAGAGCAGCGAGATATGTAATAATAAAAATATATTATTGTCCCTCACGTTCTGAAGAAATTATCTCCCATCTTTCTGCATAAACAGCATTTACACAAAACCAAGAAAGAAATCTCTTTAGAAATCTCCCACTCAACTTAGAGAGAGCCTGGAAAAATTGAATGCAATAAACATTCTCAGTAAATACTCATACTGTCTCAGATTCTTTTTATACACAGACAACTTCTTCAAAACAAAGAACCTAAAATATAGAATGCTATAAAAAAGGCATTATTTTTGCAGAGCAAGAGGAAAGGCTGTCATTGCAGACTGACCAGAATACTGGAAAGTGCTGAGTAGATACTGCTTTATCTTCACAAAAACCAAACAATCCTAAGAATGTGTATTAGGTGCTGACAGTCTCAATAACTTCTACATAGCTCTTCCTAGTTCATCACTGTTTCTCTGAAAAAAGATTATTAGGCTGCATGGACCTGAGCAGCTGCAAAACTTAAGAGTATACCATCTACCATCATTTTTTAAGATTACTGTTAGACAGTACAGAAAGCCAAGTGAGCCTTTACCTGACATGCAGCTCAAAGCAGGGTGGAGAGGGATTTGAAAAGAAGTCTTCAAGGTAAATCTGTGCTGTCCATATCACTGATGATAAGCCTATATTTAAGAGGATGCTTTAAAGCTATATAGGGCTATGAACATTAACAATCATTGGTAATAGCCTGAAAGACTCACCAGAGAAGCCAAGACTTCTCACCAGAAAGGCTGATCTACATCCTTTATCCTAATTCTCCAGACATCATCAGAAGATCTCAGTAATGTACATCTTCCATAAAATTATCTAGTACACTTTTATATATTCCTTTATACACAAATAATACTCTACTCTGTTTTAAAATTTGTTTTAAAATTATATTTACTGGTCCTACCACAATTTTTTATTAGGTACTTATGGAACATGGTTCTGTGTACAACCTGTATGACTTCAGCTGTTTTAGTATAAATTGACTTATGCTACGCTATACCTTGGATTGCTTTGAATACCAGTAACTCACTATGAGACATTTTTATGGGGTAATTTAGCCTGTGTGAAGTTTGCCTTCCTTCAGTGTTTTATACTCCAAGAGCGTTAAAATCCACCTAGAACCAAAATCTAGACATTTGTACGTAAAGCTAGTAATTCTCTATTCTGTTCTACAATATATATTTATTATTCAGATCCTGCTGAGCTCTTAATTAGTCCCCTGGTACTTTTATCTAAAAGAAAAATAGCTGGCATATATATACACAGTTAATTTGCTATGGTCTGTAGAAATGCTTAGCTTTGCTCTAACTTAATGGTGTTCATATCTTAAAACCTTCCTGCCATGAATTTTTTTTTCCTCTTTTTTGTTGGTGGAAGGAAATAGGAACATAAGTTGAAGAGAAGCTAGCCAAAAATGTGTGGAGACACAGCAATGTTTACCATAGCATAAAAGTTAAGGTGACATTATTGAGCAAATGACTGGTAATTATTTTTTATTTTTTACATTTCTATTTCTCTAAGGAATAACCAACTTCTACCAACTTCTAGCCACCTATGAAAGGGCCACCAAGAAATGACAGGCAGAGTGCTCAGTGCCTGTAAGGAAAACGTTGCATGCATCAAGTTTAAGCAGCTTTCATATACCTTGTTGACCCCAAACCAAAGATAAGAGAATGACATGGCCCAGCATCTTTAAAGTTGGCTACTGTATTCCTAGCTGCTTTGAAGATGAATCCTTCACAAACTAGCCAGTAGCATTCACTCACAAGGTAACAAAGGAAAAAGACAAAACTGCTTCAAGAACTTGGAGTCTTGGCATAAGTCTGTGTAGTGCCAGATTTTGGAGGAAATGGAAGGTTGTTTGAACACAAAACCTATCATAAGAAGGTCACAGTAAACCAACTTGTGTGGCTTATGATGGAGATATAAGAAAGCAGGAGGAATGATATCTCAAAAGTTACAGGTCTATCTGGTGGAAGATATTGGCTTTAATCTTTCTTTGTAATCTCACATTCTGTTGTCTGGATGTGGCCTTCCTGTAGGTTCAGTGGATTTTCCTAGCTTCTACAGCCAGGAAGTGTTGACTACAGTGTTGAATTTCTGGGCCAAAGAGCTTGAGAATAGATTTTGCAGGTCATAGAATAGTCCTTTAGGCTGAAAGAATGATATTAAAACTAACCATTGTGTCAGAATAGTCTGACTTGGAAACTCTCACCACTCATTAGAAAAAAGCAAAAGCTTAGACAACCATGACCCATGCAAGCCCAGGCACAAAAGAAAGCTTCAGTTTTTCTTTGCATCTTTCTTTTTACTGCCATTCTGATCTCCCCTTCACCAGGAGGAGGCTGTGTCAGGGTGCAATGAAGACCATCAGAGAGGCAGGAGCTGAGGATAGTAACAAGCCTGGCAGGGTGAAGGCCTCGCCAGCCCAGTCCCTTTTCAACTCCTGCTAAAGCTGGTGAGCAGGACTGGTCAGGATGGACAGCCAGGGCCAGCCTAAGCATCCAAATCACCTGTGGTGACAAGGCTGGCCGGAACTGATGCAAGATCTGAAATAATAGTGATGTTATATAGGGTCACTGCACCTTACAGGTAAGGCAGTTAAGTAAGCCCTACTGGTGAATTTGGAGCTAGAGAGTAAGTGCCCAGCATACCAGTTATCTCTTATGATCAGAAGTGAAGAATTTGCAGTGCTCTGTATTGACATGATTATCTCTCCCTGTCTAAAAGTGAACTAGATTAAAATATATCCAAGGACAAAGGTCCTGTTTTGCTGTGTGTTTCCTAAGGTACACTTCTGTGATTCCTGTCTTGCTCAGTTCATGGACAAATATTAAATAAATAGTGAACTACTGGCAAAACATTGCATTGGTCTCCATCATTCACAGTTTTACCTTCTGCATTGTCTGTGTCTGTGAAAGATGTTAGAAGGTCTTGCAGGCAAGAGGTACCCTGGAAGAAAGATAATTGTGGCACAACAGTGACTTTGTGAGCAGAGTGATGATTACACATTTCTGCTAATAACAGAACATACATTTATATTTGATTTGACTGCAAAATATTCAGTAATAGGACCAGGCATTCCACATGTG
>JAUBOD010000319.1:382281-403640 GCA_032353885.1 Nothura maculosa | reverse complement strand
GGGAGGGGCAGGATGAGCTTCAGGGGAAGCAGGCCCCACTAGTCCCATTGCCCATGACATCTCTTGGCCCTCAGGGTGCCTCTAGGTCCCCATGCGACCTCCCATCCCTTTCAGGCTGCTCTGCTCCTCATCTGCTTTCCTTGACCACTGCTCTGTGTCTCTGTCCTCCTCTACCTCCAAGAGCGCCCCATGGAGCTACACGTGTGAGGAAGTGTCGAGGGGATGAGGACACTTCTATCCCACATGGCATTCTGTGGGCTGCTGCTTCACTGCTACCTGCCACTCCCTGGGTACAAAGTGAAACTCAGGGTCCCCACTGATTACCTCGGTTCCCCAGGGCCCTCACACTCTCCTGGGCTCACTTAAGTCCTCCCAAACTCGAACTCCCCACAACTGGACTGGAGGCAGCTGGAGAGATTTGGGGATTTGTGTCTTTGCATGTGCCTCATGGTGCTGTTGGACCTTCCTCCCCAGTAAGGGGTATGGAATGGCAAATACAGGTTGCAGTGCAACCAAGGCCTGACAAGTGGCTTTTGGCCTCTAGAATAGGCTGCTTAATTCCTCTGCTACCTTCAAAGAAAATCAACAAGTTTCAGGGGTTGCAAAGAGAGATGCTTGCCATGCAAATGGAAACTTTTACCCTTGCTGCATTTCACCTGGAGACTCCTACTTCAGGGAGAGACTAATGCCAACTATTAATTTACAACAGAGCATCTGTAAACAGACTACTAGGAGAATAACTTACTATCAAGTCTGTCAGGGGAAGTGAAAATGACCTAAAAGTTGCAACAAATCCTATCTGGCAAGAAGATGAATTTCAGGGAGTCTTTTTGCTTTGTCCATTCACACACTTCCTAGCACAGAGTCTGTGATGTCCGGTCCATAACCCACAGCACAGACAAACCAAAGGCAGGGACACAAGCATACAGACATGCACCAGTGTGTACATGTGCTCTTAGCATGTTGGAGAGCTGTTGACTGCTCTACCTCAATACCCATTCCGAGTCCTCTCTGTCCCAGTGTCCACGTCCCGGGTGGCACAGGTGGACAGTAAGGCATGACAAAGGCAGGTGTGATGCTTCAGCAGCCAAAAGCTCCTACTGCAGCTGCCTCTCCCAGCCTGCAAGCACGGCAGCCATCTCCAGTAGTACCAAAGTTGGATTCCCATGTTCCTCTGAACAGCAGTCACATTCTCCCTGCAACTATAGCCACGTAAAGGGGGTGGGAACTAAGTCCTTCAGGATGCAGGTTGCCTTCCAGACCACACTGCCCCAGCTCATCGCATCGTGGCCTATTGAAGGTGTCACCAGCAGAGTAATGGAGGCTTCTCTAAATACATTTTGGATAAAGCTAGTGGTTTGGATGAATACATTTTGGATGAAGCCAAAATCTCCCCATGTTTGATGCTGATGTGCCCAGGGCCACGCTCATACTGCATTAAGCCAAAGCAAAAGAGAACTTGTGATGTAAGTCCAGTCAGCTACTGGAAATACGGTAACAGAGCGCTGTTCTGTCCAGTAGACTGCAATGTGTTAACCTCCACTCTCAATAGGTAAATCCAGACAAATGATTTTTTCTCAAATTACTCCTTATTCACATCAGACAGACAAAATATTTTCTCGATGTCCTGCTACCTTTGAAAATGAAAGGCCTGTATACACGGCTCAGCATCTTGCCTTCCTCCTACCCTGTGCCACCAAGAAACTTGCTGCACCTGTGTCTAGTTGTTCCTTGTCTCCACACCCATATGAAGGCCTTTGGCTGCAGCTGTACCTGCACCATGACCACCTTGATCTCCATCCCTGGTGTTGCAAATCCTCTGCACTTCTCAAAGTGTGCCTCCAAGGATCCTTTTTTCCTCCAGATGTTGCTTTAGTCAAGCACCAGCTTTGGGAGAGAGACACCATGTGTTGGCTGGACATATTTTCAGACCTTCATCACGTGCCCCATGCATGGGCATGCTTCAGGGTCTTGGTGGCAGCCTGGCAGGCCTGCTGGCTGCTTTCCAGATGCTCATAGAGACTCTGTGAGTGAGAGGAGCACACCCTGAGGACCCAGCTCCCACTTCCTCATCTCTGAGGCCTCATCTCAGGACAGGAATACCTCTGCATAAAATGCAGGGATGCCCAGAGAAGAGCAGAGCAGACACTCCAGGCTAGAGATGTCAATCTCTTCCCCCTCACATTTTTATAAAGAACACATACGCACACAAAAATTAAAGATTCTCACACAGCAGCCACTCACCTGCATTGGCAGCCTCCAGCCTCCCACCTTTAGTGGTGGTTCCTACTCCACAGCCTGGTGCAGTCGGTCTCTATTAGGGCAGTGAACCAGTGTTGATAGCCAAGTAGCTGCCCTGGGAGGGCAAGTCTTTGCTTCAGTAAAGCAGCTTTGCAACTGGTGTTAGATAGTCCAAAAGAAAGAGGTGCAGAATTGCACTTGCTGCCTCAATACTACACCAAGGCTTTGAAATGCTACATACGGCCCTGAAAACCTTCAGACGACAAACTTCAGTAAGCCCTGTCCTGGATGGCAAACATGGCATTTCCCAGAGAGAAATGAAAAAAATGGGCATTTCTTATCATGATACCAATCACATTTTTGCAGTCAATTTGGATAAAGTGGCTCTCTCTTAGCAGAGGAGCAGTAGGAAGGGGAAACAGAGGGAAGGGAAGAGAGGGAGTTCATCACCCGTAACCTTTTCCATCAAGAGAGAAGCCAGGTATAAGACTTTGATTACATTTTAATTACTGTGGTCTCCAAAACATAACTGGTAAGAGTAGAAAGTCCCGGAGGCTTGATACCAGCAGTCATCATGCCATGAAATTGGTATTCAATCCATCTTCTCCACATTCTTATTGATAGAGAAGGAGGGTTTAGCAGGCACTTGCACTGCGCACAACATGAAAGATCTGAGTAGTTCAATGATACAACCCTGTATAATCAGCATGCAGGAACTGCAGGAGCTTCAGACAACACTGGCATAATCTTGGGGAGCCCAGATGAAGGATCTGGGGGAAGCTGCAGGAGAAGGGACCTTGCAAGTTGGTCCCATCCTTGATGCATCAGAGGGACTTATGGCACCATTTGTGCATTTCAGGAGATCCACTCCATGCTGTGCTAGACTGGGGGCATTACCCCACCTGCAGAGCAGCTCGTAGCAGATGTGGCAGGAGAACGTGCAAGTTGGGGTCCTACTTCCCCTAGCCCTCTACAGGGATGAGCAAGAGTATTAGGAGCTGGTAATCTCTTTTTTCACAAGCCCTTGAGGTTACTTATCTTTTTGCTGTCATGAATACCTGCAAGATCTACCACATGCTGCAGCAGAGTTCCCCAAAGCTTCCTGCACTCCCCACTTGAGCTCAAACCTTACAATTTTCACTGACAATTTCCAATTTAAAAAGTTCCACAAAAAGCAATAGCCAGGTCAAATATGCCCAGTGGGAACAAACAACATCAGCGCATAGGTGGGGCCAGCACCGGGTCATGTTTCTCATGCCCAGGATTGGAGATTTTTGGTTTGTTTTTAATTTCAGAAAGGGGGCTGCAGCCATTCCTGCACGTCCCTGAAACAGTTGCCACTGTGTACTCTTACTACAAAGCCCTATCTTTATTTGAATAGCATGGGTATTAGCTAGACCATGCAATTTGGCAGGATATGCCTGCAACACCTTAGCTGTCCTTGTGAAAACCCCATTTTTGCTGGCACGAACCAAATGTGAAGCCCAATTGTAAAATCAGACACTCTACTAGGGACATGGCAATATTCAAATATGATGAGCATAACCCTGACAGTCAATGGTTGCCTTCAAGGGCTACAACGAATTCTTCTTGTCCCTAGTCCCCGTGCATTCAACACTCTTCTAGGGTGCTGAGAGCCCTCTGTGTGTGCAGCCACAGGGCCATGCAGCCACAGGGGCTGCCTTTTCAGCTGCTGATCATTGAATGCCAGACATGCTCACGTGCTCAAAGAGCTGGTACCTGGTGTTGCCCTTTCAGTGAAAGGAGTACAACGTGCTACTCGCCACCCTAGTGTCAGTGTTTGCGTGGCTCATCTGCTCCCCTTGCAGGAGGCAGAGCAGGAGGTAGCAAGAAAAACCCATCAAAATATCCCACTGTATCCACAGCCAGGTGCTTCCTGTAAGGCACCAGAGCACAAAAAGTACCAAGTTACCTCTCCCATCACCCTCACAAATTATTAATGAAGGAATTTGCCACAGGGCAGCAATTTCTGAGTTAAGGAAACTGAGTAAAAATAGCTTCAACTTTGGCAGAATTGGCTCCTCCATCCATCCTCCCTGCTTCCATCTGCCACCAGTCTCATTTCATTGCACAAGGAAAGCGCTTTGTGCAAAGACCCAAGTCTTTGAAGATCGTTGCCTGCTGCTAAGTGACCACCATGAAGCTCAGTGCAATATTCATGCCAAAATGCGACCTCAAGTTGGACTCATCCCTCCAACGGCAGCCAGAGGGACCAACTTGTTTAAGGAATAATCTTGAAGACACACGATCCTGCAAAACAAGGGCATACAGCTGCTTTGTGCAGTTGACTACATCATGAGGCTGGGCAAGGCCAAACACTGCGGGCTGCCGAAAAGCCCAGGCTTTTGCCAGAAGTTCAAGTCTGGTGCTGCTGCTGATCTCAACATACAAAAACAATGATGAAACTTAGCAATGATATAGAGCTCTTTATATTTTCAAATCTCTGTACAAACATTAATTAAACAAAGCCAGGTAGTATGCAAAACAGTCATCGTTTGGGTTAGTCAGTCGATGGATTGTGCTTCAGCAGTGATACAGGGTCATGTGCATGGGGGCCGTGAGGAAACCAACACCAGAGAGGTAAACTGAGGCCTCCTGACCGTCGAAGTAGAGAGTATGAGGAACGGGAAATAAGAATATATATTAATGAAAAGATTTGACAGTGTTCTTTAATAACCTTACATCATTTAGTAAAAGCTGAAGTCTTCACGCTATCACACAGATCGAAGGAAGAGTAACTGTTAAATGCAAATAATGTACAGCAATATATATATATTTATAAATATATCTTCACACACATTTGATCTTAAGTCTTTTAAAGATGTATCTGCTGAGCTAAAACAAAAATAGTATTTGTATGATAACAAAGATATTAAAAACATAAAAAACCACTGATGACCTAGACAGTAGATCTTCCTCTTTAGAGAACAGAAATTCTCTAAAATGTCACATCTACTGAGGCCAACTGGTCTTAGGTTTTGCAGCAATATACTTCTTAAATTCATTTTCCTGGACTAACAGAAGAAAAAAAAAAAAAACACAGAGCCACCCATAAAACTCCCTTCGCTGTTTGAAAATGCTATTGGCACAATTAAGTCCATGTATCAGTAGGCAACAGAACAGAAATTTAGTTGCAAATGTTGTGAAAAACACTATATGTCTACATGACACAAAGAGAAACTCTGGTCCTATTTGGTCTCTATCATCTTTGACCAATTTGGGATTTCAACCCTAATGTTTATGTTTAGACCCACTAAATTTGCACAGTCCTTATGGCAACCAATTCAACAAAACAAACGGGGCAGGGAAAGAAAAGTTGGATCAAAAACACTCTAACAGCTTAGGCACCTAATTCCACTCAAAATGCTCATGGAAAAGTGGGTGTTATCTGCCTGGCCTTTACCTGCAGGGCAGAAACATCTACCAAATGACAATGTATCGCACCTCCTGCTCAACCTTCCTCCACCGAGACCTCCATGACCTTATTCTCTGCACTTCTTACAAATTTTACACACTGTTTGCTTTCATAAATGAACAGTGGTAAAGCTGCCACCTCCTAGAAGCATCGGTTTTATGGCTCAGAGACATCCCTTGCATGTGCTGCCCACTCCTCACCTAACTTGGGATGTCTCCATCACTGCACAGGAGACATCTGCTGTTGAGCAATAATCCCCCCAGCCCACGGGCCTGGGCTCTTGGCCACAAAGCCTCTGAGGGCAGAGAGCACCGGGGAGCTGAAAGGCAGCTGCTCGTGTGCTGGCAACCCCATCCTCTCCGGTCATGTAGGAAGACAAAGCAACAACACTCTCCTGCCTCTGTCAGAATGTCCTTCAGCAACATCTGCCACCCAACAGACAAGCCAGCTGCCAACAACCAGCAATCCCACAGTAATCCAGCCCATGACGTGCAAAGGAATGTGGAATAAAGGTTTCCAACGCTACACATTTGCAAAGGCACGAAAGTGGGCAATCAAATGTGACCTGTCTGAAGCCCAATCAGGAGCATGCCACCCTGCAGAGTGGCCAGTGTATGAAAAGCTACAGGTAGATAAGTTGCCAAGAGCCAGGGTTGCAAGAAGGGCCTGGAGTTCCACCTGTCTCAAAAGTGTGATGGGTAACAGCCCTTTGAAAATTCCCTGAACGTCCCTTCCCAAAACAACTGATTTTACGTAAATTCTCGGTAGCGTTCAGAAAAGTGTCAGCTCATCCCAGAAAGCATCAAGTGCAGATGAGGAATTTTAAAGCAAATGAAATCACTTGATATTTTATAATAGCTTATAAATAAATAAATAATGAGCAATTCTGTAGGGGCAAGCCTTCCAAAGCATAGCAGCTTGCTCTAATTAACAAGATCTTTTTCCCTTCAGCTATTTAGAAAATGACAAATAAAAACAAATAAAACAAAGGAAATCACAGGCCTCAATGAAACATTAGTTACCTGTTGACCCAAACTCAACAATTCTTAGAAAGATGCCTTTTTTTTTTGAAAACATAGCTTGGTTTCATTGCGTGGTGCTACATTGAGCACCCACACTGCTTTTTGCGAGTCAAGATGCTTGTTCCTCATTATTGGCTTTAATCAATAATCAGCATAAATTTTCATGGATGAGATTTTTCTTGTTTCTTTTATTTGGCTAAATGGCATTCTGCAAAATCATAGATTTGATCTGATAAAATAAAATACCGGAGACCCAGCCCTAAGTCCCTCGAATTTTGGTGATGGATTATTTCAGCTTTCCATGAGGACATATAGAGTAACAGTGTGGAAAAATCTGAATTTCTTGTGTGATAATCATTACTGAAATGATTTCTCTAGCACGACAAGCTTGCTAAGCCTATAGAAAGTGCCTTGCTGCATGTTTCTAAGCTGCACGTACACATACGATCATCACTGACTACATGAAAGCGCGTGGGGGCTGAGAGCACGACAAGCATGTGGACATTCAGACCATTATGGGACAACCACCGCTAACCAACTCCTATAATCAGTTTGCTTCACACACTAACAGTAGGAAATATTCTAGAGTTATTATCAGGTCCTGAGTATACAGCCATAACCAGTATTTCAAGTGTTTCCTTTAGCCCCAAATTTTCTTAAGTGATCCTGCAGAATATATTTATATGTATTTTTACAAATCTCAAACATCTACATTTACAATGTTCTATTTTACTAACCTACAAACTGTATTATAGCTACAATGTCACCTGGACAGAAAGAAAAACAACCAAACTTTTATTTCAAGTATTCATTAAAGTTGTCACTCACTATTTAAATTCTTTGAAGATCCTGAGACAAACAGTTGTACTGATGCAAGAGAGGGAACAAAAAGAACCAAGCCAGCTCGCTGAATAGCATGGCGATTTCTTCTTCCTGCTTGAGTCTAGCAGCTCAGCCTAGGGAGGACAAGAGTTTCCAGAAAGACAACGCAAGCCTCCCTTGTGTGGAAGGAGCAGCCACCAAACCCAGCAGCTGCTGGTAGCCGAAGTGTCTTCTCCATTGCAGCCAGCAGAACTAAACCATCAACACTCACTCACACGCAGCGAGACAGGGATTTGGAAGGGATACGGGAGCACTGGCAGCCACAACTGCACCGGGCAGCCAGGCAAAGAGGGGGCACGAGCGAGGCTGCTGCACGGTCACTGTGTCGCGTCCTCAGGAGGAGTGAGGACTTTTCTCACAACCTCTTTTCGCTGCACAAAGGGAACAAGCAAGCAAGGGAAGCCAGGTAGTGCTTTATTAACTCCCAAGAAGACAGATATGGATTGGATATGACTCTGGAAAACATCTCCCTTGTTAAAATTCTGGCGTTATAAACAAGAGAATTCATTCCTCGTAATTAACCAGACATGACTCCATCAAAAGATTTTGGCATGGAACAGATTTCCTTTACAGGTAAATTGTAATAGTTCATTTCAGTAGCTTATAAAACTATGACTATAGTACTCAAATATATTGCTCATATTTGTGACTTCATAAAAAAAATAGTTTGAATTAACACTTTCCTAAGTCTTCAGAAAAAATCCAGATAGACATCAACCTTGATTGAAAACTTCAGAAGGATGAGCAAATTAATTTGCTTGAAATTATCAAAAGGCTTCATTTATCAATAGACTGAGTCCCTTAAAAATGCATACGTCTCTTTAAAAACAATAATAATCCCAAGAAAATCTACACTAAAGTGCGAGCACCCTTCTGTCCACCCTGCAACTGTGTATGCACACATTCAGTGACAACCACCAGAAGCATCTCAGCAACATTAATGACACCGTTTGCAGGACTGGCCTTTAAGGTAAATGCACAATTGCTTGCAACTTCTGTCCAAATTAAATTACAATTAAACTAGATTTGCAGCCAGCCTAAGCCTCTGTCAGACAAGGAGGGCAGAAGACATATTTACAAGCAGAAGGAGCTGCCCTATGGTCTGTGGCGGCTGCAGAGACCCCAGGCTGAATGCAGACGTGACAGGTTGGCCGGAGGTCCCAGAGCAGCTCATCCCACAGGGCCTGTCTCATTGCAGCCTACTACATGTGCTCCTCTGGTACAACACAAAGCACCTCGGAAGGGCAGGACCTCCTGGAAGCACCACAGGCATTTTGTTCTGAGGGAGTCTCTTGGTACCAGAATTGCTCACCGCCTGCGGCAGCACTCGCTCTCATCCTAAGCACATAAAAAAATGAGGGTCTCAATGCATTACCTGCAAGACACTAACCCAGGGGTTTAAACTAATGAACAAGTGATTTTCAGGCTCGATCAATTTTTCCTTCAGTCAGAAGTGGGTTTTTTTTTGTTGCTTTCTTTTTTTCTTTTTTTTTTTTTTTGTCTTTTGTTTGTTTGTTTCCAAGGGTCTCTCCTTGAGCAAAGACAAGGCAGTGCCTTTCTTGGGCATTTGTGATTGCCCAGGAGTGGTTTTAGATTGAAGTCTCCAATGCCTTGAGGAGTCACAAGTTGCCCAGCGACTCCTGGTTTGAGGTATGAGAACTTCAGCTGGAGTGTCACACTCCAGGACTTGGCAAGGAAGCTGAAGGGAAGCCCATGTCCTAGCTCACTGCCTCCTCAGCTGGGCCAGCGCAACGCTAAGCCAGCTCTCCAACCCAACTGGGTCTAAAAAAAAAAACCCCTACATTGAGTTTAAGCCATGGGCCAGCCTGTTGAGGACGTGGCAGGGGTGTGAGGTGCTGAAACAGGACGCAGCGGCAGCACCTAGGAGCAGGGTGCAGCAATGTCCTGGTTTGGTTCTGTCACTCTCACTCCAGTACCATGAAACGCCACCTCAGCAGTTCACCGCAGGGCAGCTCTGAAAGGCTTTCTGGAACAGGTACATGACATTTGGAGAGACACGAAGCACATGATGTTTTGGACACGTGCTACATAAGCACGGAAACCACACTGGGTAGCCTCTAATCCACTCCTAGACATCACTTATTAAAAAGTGTTTGTAAAAGTGCCAACAATACACCAGTTAATCAAATAGATCTTACACTATTTTCTTCCATTTTTATATAAAGGAGATCTGAAAATGTCCTCATGTTTGTGGGAGGAAAGGCAAACAGCTAACTAAAAGAAAAAAAAAACCCACAGGATCACACAATTTCCTAAATAACAGAGCAAATCAAAGCATATTTGAGAGCAACTTAGTCTCATAAAGACCACCATATATGTAAAGCCCAAAGGCAATGAAGAATCAGAAGGAAACTAACTCCAATGCACAGAGATATAACTCAAGATAGAAGATTTAACCACTTTTTTTCTGTCCATAAAGAGCTTTTCATTTCCTTGAGGAGAAAGCAAGTAATATTCAATGAGTGGATCGATTTTGGCAATTCAGGTTTTGTGCATTTAAAATGATAATAAAAATAAAATAATAAATCTTTGGGAAGTTTCCACTTTACTGTTACAGTTAGGATCATGTTCTGATGAGTTCCTGGGATAAACGTTATCACCTAGTGCTACACAGATTTCTGCACACTGGAGACTAAACTTCCTAACTTACAAATAAGTGTTGGGTTGTTTCCAGTTTACAATGGTAAAAAACAAAGACTTCACAATGTGTGTAAATGGGAGGTAAATGTATTTTTAAAAACAGAATTAAAAGCTGCATGTTAAAAACTGAGTCACAGACTAATAAATACATATATCAAAGACATGAAGTTTTCAGCAGCTGGTTTTAAAGAGCAAGGAAGTGAGGAAAATCTAGCTGTCCAGGCTCCATTCTGGCTTTGTGGTCTATATGGCAGAAATATTTGAAAAGAAATAAACAGAGGAGCAGAATCAACCTTGCAATCTATTTTTGTTTTTTTTTAAAAAATAAGCTACTTCCTAAAAGTGTGGCATAAAACCTAATTTAACTTACATTTTCTTTCATGCACTTGATGACACTGAATTAAAAAAAGGAAATTATTAATTTAACCCAGAAAAAAAAAGTCATGATGTCCTGTAAGGACAGCCTTACTGCCAACTTTGCACAGTAGAAGCATTTCTAGAAATACACCAAAAATGACTTTCCCATAACAAAATATAGAATTATGTATCAGATCATCATCAGGTTTCAATACTTAGGCAAAACAGAAATATGTACAATTTAAGTTAAAAAAAGGAGAGAGAAATGAAATAAAATAAAATAAAAAAAAACAGTAAAAAGATGTTTTGTCTGCTGTAGAGACAGCCAGAAAGTGATGCTGGACACCAGGATTTCCAGAACAACCTCCTTTCCGAAGTGATGTGCAGTCTGTGAATTAGACAGTAAGAGAAAACTGATCCTGCTCTATAGGTTTCTCCACCCAGGCTCCGAGTCCTGCCTTCAGGAACGCCTTGAACAAACACTCTTTGGCAGTTTGATACTCAGCGGCTCCTTGCTTCGTGTCGTGGTACAGGTTAGGCTTGGGGATCTTCGAGCGTAAGCTGGATGAAAGCTGCGGGGATCAAGAAACAAAACAATGTGAGAGAGAGAATTCCTGGGTTTTTTTGTTCCCTGGATGATCAGCTCACTTTGGTAGAAGAAATCTAGACATTGATAAAGCACCTGATACTGATTCTTCCTGGCATCTTGCCTTCCTAAGAAAGGGCACAATGAAATCCACTTCAACTATAATCAAACATATTGAGATCATCTTCCCAAATAACTTAAAATGATAAACAGGAGTTAACAGCCTTTGCTAACTTATGAGTAACAGGAATTTTTAGATACTTGCATATATTTGGGACTGAGTATTATAGAATTGAAGAAAAAGCCAACCAAAGACATCATCCTTTTTCACTGCTCCATGGCATGACACCTAACCCCAGGTAACACCAAGCTTCTAACAGACTTGCAAAGTGCTTTTTGGGCACAGAAAGCAGCACGCAGGACAGTGTTTTGCTGCGAGCAGAACTGCAGCAGAAAGCCTTGCAGTTGTGGGTACCTTGGCGTGGACGCGCATCCAGCGGCTGTACAGCGCGTGCTTGCAGAGGCGGGACGCGCGGCCCAGCTCATCCTTGCCGGTCGTAGCGTTGATAACTTCCAGGCCAGTGTCTCCTACTGTCCAGTTGACGCTGAAGTTTGGGGCTTTCCCTGGCTGACGGGCTTCTGCATTGCTGATACCTGAGAGAAAAGAATTATTCGGTGACAACAGTGTATATGAACTCCTGACTGCTCTTTTTAAAGAGGAATAGGTCAAGCATCAGTGTTATTGGAAACTTATTGCTAGCCAGTCTTAGAAGAATTCTTGATTATGAGAGCCTTCTCCTATTTATTATAAGGATGCTCTCTTACAGAATTTCAGCTGAATCCCAGGGATTTTGCCATGCAAACTGCCTTTTCGTGGGACCAGGACACTCACTTATTCATTCGGCAATTCCTAACAGAGCATGGCCAGAGCTCTGGGAAATCCTTCTTGGGCTTGGCAGGGAGAAATTAGGATGAGCTGGGCTGTAAGGAGCTCTACACAGAAAGCAACCTTGAGCCTTGCCACGTGAGAGCCTCTCAGGAGGCTCTGGCTTAGCTGATAGGACAAAGAAATGAGCCAGGGATCAAGCTGCAGATAAGCATGAAATAAAGTTGCTCTGTTCCTGCCCAAAAAGCACTGATGTCAAAATCAGTGCTCTAGGTAATGGCACTAGCCAAATATAGGAAAGAGCAGATTTAACAAAGTTTTGCCAGTTGTAATATCCTAAACATTTTCTTTACCCTGAATTGTTGTAGCAGTTCAGGCATGTGCTTAAATTCATTCTAAATGAACAAAGACCCATCACAGTTCCTGTAAAAATATGAATCCTGGCAATGCTTCAACATACGTAATTACAATTTGGTCAATAAATTCCCACTGCAGCTTTAATTGAAGACATCATACATATTTAGAAGTGTCCAAAATGTGCTTTTTCAATTTTTTTCCTTCATAAGGAATACAGTGAGGCCTGTTGCTTTGCAAACCAAGGTGGGAGGATGTCAACATTTCATTTAATTTAGAGTGACACTGATTTTAAATGCATTTCATTAAAAGATACCCATCCATTGCTACAAAAGTCTGACTCTCTTCAAAGGCCTGTCTTGAAAACTCAGTTAAGTAACAACTAGGAAGTGGCAAAACCAAAGAATTTCACTCTAATTTCTTCCTTTCCCCTGTGTTTGCAGACGTTTGGGAGCACAGTGATTACTACACGTTACTTTTGTCACAGTACTTCTAACTCATTCAGGATTCATCAAGAGGCAAAGACAGTCTGGTCTGGCAAAGTGGATTCTATATCAAACCTGCTGCAGCCTTTTTGTGATCAATTTGCTGGGCAGTTTACGGAGACACCCTTAAAGTGCCAAGCTTTGATGTGAGCCTCAGTGCCCAAGAGGCAAGCCGAGAACCAGGAATGCTCAATTCTGTCTTGGTATTTATTCACCTATTTCTGATCTGTCCTTGCAGACTGCAAAAGAATGAGCCCTTGGCGGGGGATCTGACCTACTTGGCCATTTCTCACTGATGCTGAAGCATCTCCTTCTGCTATCCAGGGACCAGCACCCGACCAGCAACGATGCTGTGGGGGCCTAAGTTAGACAAAGCGAACTGCAATCTCAGCAGCTTGGGCAAAAAAAGTAAAACCAGCAGACGCTCCAATCTTTCAGCTTTAACCTGGTTAGGCTGCCGTTATCTGCCTGCTTAACCTGACCTGTGAAGCTTTGCCCACTCAGGCCTAAAATGTCCAGAAATGTTCATCTGCTGGACCCAAGTTTTTAGGAGAAAAATCCAGACTACTTTGCTCCAATGCTTTGCTCCTGGAGCAGCATTAGTGCCCCACATGTGCTATGTGGCCACCTTGCTGCTGATACGTGGTGGCATCCACAGGCAACATCGCTCCCCGAAAACCTCATGGGTTATAAATTGAAAACCTAATGGGTTATAAATCAGGAATCTGACCTCTTCAAGTGAGTCTCAAAAGGCACAGGGAATTTCCATGAAGGTTACACAAAAAGGAGCTATATGTTGAAGATGCTAGAGTGACAATACTCTTCACCCACAACCCATTTATGAAAACTACTCAGGCAAGGGGGTTAAAATTTGCTGCTGTATCACAAGGGGGTTGGTCCTACTTTGTACTTAACTTTTAAAAAAAAAAAAAATCTCTCTATGCTTACCTTGGCTTTTGTTTCGTATACTACTGAAGAAGCAAAGTGATCAGATATCATTTATGAAGCACTGCCAAAGAGCTTTTTTTCTCCCCTTTAAAGATCATTCATTCCATTCCAGAAAGAGAAAATCAGTTGCCTTAATTTTTTCTTTGGTGAATTTCTTTATTTCAATAAACAATAGTTTACATCTAGTAGAGGGCTTGTTCACATGATGAATGCTACAGATGCTATTTGCCAACAAAGACAAGGAAGCTGGATACTCAAGTAGTACGCATTACGTTTCCATGGCCATTATAATTTATAGGCACATCAGTCACCACAATAAATGCTTCTTCTGTGCATTTTACTAGCAAAATATGAGATAAAACGAGTGAAAGTGATTTCAGCAAAGAGGCAACAAGGCTCCTACCCCGCGAAGCCATGGTACCAAATTCAGAACAGGGGTATGCTCAGTTCCCCTAAATATTAGTGAAAAAGGTCCTACCAGACCTCTACAAGGTACCTACACACTTTGGGATCCAAAGTGCAAATATAGCCTGACTTCCAAATTAAAGCCCACAAATACTTCGGAGTACACTAAGGTTCCTACAGCATTTTTGAGCTGATTGAGTCATTGGGCAATAAAACAGCAGGTGAAATTTATGGTAGATAAATATAAGGAAGTACACATGAGGCAAGAAAAGAAAAACTCAGTTCTATCAAAATGCCAGGTTAATGATCATTTAAAAATGATCTTAAAAAGTTAAGTATTTTAAATTAAAATTAAACTTAAAACATTAAATTAAATTAAAATTAATAATAAATTAAATTAAATTAATAGATTAAATTAAAATTAAACTTAAAGCATTTAAAGTTAAAAAGGCAAAGGAAATGTTAGGAAGAATTATTTAAAAGAACACAGAACAAAAGAGAACATTACAATGCAGCCACAGAAACCAATACTGCTGCCTTGTTATGATTTTTAGGGGCTGCACTGTTCTAACTTAAAAAGACTATGGAAAAATGGAAAGGATGATTCTTATGTGGTAGAGCTTCCATGCAAGACACTTTGTGCACAACAAAGTGCACAACAAACTGAAAACAACATAGAGGTCTAGAAAACTGAACATCACAATGTAAATGACACGGAAAAACTGCTTATTGCCCTTTTTGAGCAAAGAATTATGGAACATCTAATTATATTAGCAGAAAATCAATTCCATTGCACGTGTCTTAACACATCCTATGGAGCATCTCAGTGAAGACACTTGGATGCTAAGGAGTTCACAGCAGCCCAACAAGCACATACAGGAGTTCATGAGTGCAAGATCCATTAAGATCCATGGATTAAACAACTCCTGCTCTTCTCTACAGGCTTAGCATTTATTTCTACTTTTCACTATATAACTACTGGTGAGAGAGTAGTACTAGCCTAGACAGGCCTTACATCAGTCTTACTTAAACAGTTTATATGCTGGAGATGGATAATTGCCACATATGATGTTGCTCCAAGATGTTTCATCCAAGACACAAAATGGAGAAGGACCATGGTAGTAGCACCAGGAATTGGTCATAACCCCCAACAACTTTATTTCTGATAATATATTGGTAAAAAACAGGACACTAAGCAGAAGAAATTCTATTAACTGACTAGACCTTAAAAAAGGGAGAAGTTAGGCCATGTTAAATATTTTATTCAAAGTTAAGAAAAAATGCATTGTCCAGACAAGCAGAGACTCCTGCTTGTTTCTGCTTAGTAGCCTTCCTGGAAAGAAAGGAGTGACAGACACCAGCAACAGGAACAATGAGACAGACATTTAACAAACTTCTCATACTAATTGCCTCTGCTACAAAAAAGTTTTCCTTTTTATGCAAAAACTCCTTCTTATCAAGGATTTTCAAGGGCTCGTTTTCTAAATTTGCCAAGTTCTGTTCCTGTATTTTTTCTGTGCTTGGAAACATCTCCATGCCAATCTCCACCAATGACTCCCAAAAGAATCTGTGCAGAAGGTCCTGCCTGCCTGCAATTTACCAATCACACTTTTAAAACTTAATCCAAAAAAGGTCCCTTTTCAGATTACTCTAAAAATTCAGAATAATCCTAGTTGTCCTCTCTCAAAATGAAAAGTACTCTTTTTTTTTGTTGTTTTGTTTGGTGAAACTTATGATACTTCTGTGCCATGGGCAGGACTTTTCTACCAACATATGGGTTTCCTGCATTCACTAAGTGCACAGCTGCTTTGCATGTGTATATTTAACTTATTTAGCTTACTAAAAAAAGAAAAGAAAAAAAAGGAAGCATAGGCAGAAAATCCTTTATGGAGAAAGAAAGAATATTTGATGCAAAGTCATTTTTTTATAGGACAATAGATAACAATAACTCAGTTTGACCTTAACTCAGTGTAACTATCCTTGCAGATGTAAAAATAATCTTAAAGACCAAAAAAAAAGAAAAAAACCTCAGTTTTTAGTGGTTTCTCTGATAATTAGGTGAAACAGTGGGGAAAGGCAAAATATGATAAACAGACATTATTTCATTTCATATCCCTATTAGAAATGAACAATTATTACAGAATTGCCTATGTAAGATCAGGGGCAACGAAGAATTGGTGCTTCAGCAGTATTTCCAAATAGGAAGCCCATGGACAAGGTGTGAAAGTGTGAACCTGTAGCAACACAAGTTGCCCAGATGAATCCACTAGCAGGGATAAGAGAACAGGCTTTGAAGCCTAATCCTCTCAGTAAAAAACAAACAAATCCCATCAGACTTTTAAAACAGGCAATATTATTTCATATCAAATAGATGAAGACATTTTTCCAGCTTTGTATTTTAAGAAGTCAAGGTGCCGTCAAATGCTCTGAAATCAACAACACAGAAATTGTCCCATGCAAGCTGCTGTTTTGAAGAATTGATAAAAAAAATCCCCAAACTAGGCTGCTAATCTGCTGCTGTGCTCATAAACAAGTTGTATATGTGGAATCACAACTATTGTAACTGTTTCTTACATATTAATACATGGACAGATCCATCACTTAACATTTTAGTGTGTCCTGAGTTCAGTGCATCCTTATTGTACTTCCTTTTCTAAAGAATTGCTGGCTGTTTGATATTCCTTCTCCCCACTCCCTACATCTATTTGTAAAATTCATGTCATACTTTATACATGCTTAAAAATAGTGTATTTATCCCCCTGGAAAATAAACAAACACACGCCAGAAGCCAAGCTCTACAGAACAAAGCAGGGCATACAATGATAAGGAAGATAAGAGAGTTGGGTTTTGAAACTTCCATATAACTGTAAGTAGTAGTTTTATTTTAAAGAGCGTTCCTTTAGGTCATGGCTCAACTAGAAGAGAAGATTTGCCAATTCAAATGCCTGTCCTCTTCCCCCCACTGATTTCCAAAACCATCACTTAAGAAGAGAACTTAAAGGCTCCATAGCAGCTGCAGAAGACACCTGCCACCTGTACCTGCTGGGGATTGCTGTCTTGGCGTTGGTCAGAGACATTTAATGCTCTGTGAAAACCTTCCTAAAGGATATGCCACCTTCTCTGAAGGCAGCATTAAACTACAAAGTAGAAATGAAAATATTACAATAATTGGGTCATGCAAACAAGTTGGGTTCCATGCTAATTAGAGCCAAAGCTGCATCCAACAGAAACTGAGGACAGAAAGGAAATACAACCAACTGCAACTGAGAAGTTCTCTCCATCCATTTTTAGTTGGCTATTGAGCTAGCTATTGTGACTCTAATGTATGTACCTTGGGGCACTGCTAAATGATGCAACCATTCAACAAATATCTGCAAGGGCAAGAGAAGAAATGGTGACATCTAAAGCTGTTCTGTATTGGGGAAGTGATTTTTCTAAGTCCAGGCTTTCAACCTGCCTCATGTGTCACTAGCACACATTCCAGACAGCAATTACATGAAACCATATAAAAAGGATGACACTCCAATTCTTTCTTGGACCTCTTAACTCAGGAAGACTCCCTGCTCTCTTGTGCTTCTGACTAAACATCTGATTTAAGTTTGGACCATAGCTTCTGTGTTGTAACCACAAAGCAATTTACTCACAGTACATAATTTGCAAGGTTTTTGAGAAGTGCAAAATCACAATGCTACTAGAAGAGACTTAGTTACCCGTACGGCCTTCTCCATTAGATACTTGCCACTAAGTAAAGGTCTGTTGAGTGTATAAAGAGGTGGTAGATCTTCTATCTCTGCTATCCTCTGGTAAACGGCTCTGGATAGATGATCCCCATGATATAAACTCCCCAAGATGATGCTAGAGAAGTAAATTGGCTCCACAAAGAGGCTAAGTAAGGCTCCTTGAATACCCAATACGTTCCACCTAAGAGGGAGGGAGAAACAAAACAAAAAACAAAAACAAAAAAACACTTTCTTTTTAATGGAACAAGTAACATCTGCCAGACATATTAGCAGTCAATCATAACAGACTAGACTTCAAACTCTTCCAACTAGAGCATGACTATGGCAGCAAAGCTGTGACACCTGAGAGAATGTGAGATACCAGCTTATGGGATGCTCAGTGATGTCCTGACTCTGACCACAGGTCTACAACAGTCAGCACCCAGGTCAGGAGTAGACTCCTTAACCTCACTTCCCCACTAACTTATCTGGTGATGCATTTTTTGAACCCCCTAGTATCAAACATAGACAGTATCACTTAGAGAAAGAACCAAATGGTAAGGTCCTCAGGCAGAAACAGCAGCTAATGTCTCCAAAATGTACCTGGCAGTGAGCAAACCCTCTTTCCCAGCACACAAGGACTGGGTCTTTCCCAGACCTCATCCTCACAGAAGGGTGTTTTTCCTATACATCCTAGACAAGCTGTCCACATACCACTGCCAAAAAGAGTATTTGCTTTTTGCTTACAATATCCAAAGGCAAAGAGAAAACTGAATCTCCACAAATCCAGCTGCACTTATTCTTTTCTCATCTTAGCGATTTCAAATTTCAATCATAAATCCCTGCCTGCCCCATTACAGCCTACACTGGTAGATGTTTGGTGCAGGCACCCAGCATGTACTGGAGCAACACACTGAATGGTTTTAGTAGCTGTGTTCACCGTACTCTGTACATGACAATCATGAAAACTTTTGCTGAACTTCAAAGCTTATGGCTGGGTATTTCCACTGTCCTCTTTTTTGAGGTACACTTGCAAGCAGTTTTGCACAATTAACACAGCATATTTAACTAACACTTAGAAAACTAGATGCAAAAGAAGCAGGAAAATTTCTTTTGGTAAAATAAATGCTTGGAAAAGTAAAAAATAGCACAATGGAAGCTCTTACATGGAGTGGTCACTGCCAGCAAAAGTCCCATTCTAATAAGGGCTGCAAAGTTCTATGAAAACAGAGGGAAATCTGGTGCTTACTAGAAGTGTTTCTTGGAGCTTGGGTTGGGACAACACAGCTCCCCATCACCAGCAGCTTAGGCCGGAAACTGCAGCCCATCTGTTTACTGCTAGAAACTAGACTGCACAGTTTGGCTACCAGATTTGAAAAATAAAAGAAAAAAAGAAAAAAAAAAAAGAAAAATTGTAGTCCAATTAAACAATTTATTTGCAAACCTTTACTGATTATGAAAACACAGGCAATGTGCATAGGCTTACTCACCTGTCATTAAAAAATTTGGTTTAATCAAAGAGCAGAAACACTGTACTTCAAAAATTTAAGGCATACTTTACACTGAATAAAGGCATATTTCCATAAAACTGAAAAAGCAATCAACAGCCAAACAATCAAAAAGTCATCAGATTAAAGGTATCAGGTGAAAAATTATTGCTTACCAGGGCCTAGATGCCTCTCTAAGGACTTTATCATGACTAGAATTTTGTAAGCACAGTCACGCATTTCAAGTGCCAAATAAATCTCAAGGGCATTTTCTTGTTATTTGCAGTATTACCTACATCAAGAATAGAGAAGCATATGGACTACTACAGATACAAATAATATTATGGAAGAAACATCTGGAAAGAATTCAAGTCTAAGCATTGCACATAGTGGTCTATCCACTGTACCTGAAAGTTGCAGATGCACAAAATAAGCTTCCTCAAGTTAAGCCTACTGCATTTTATTTTTCAGGAGCAGCACTTGAGTGATGGATGAATCTTTTATAAAGGGCAAAATGTTCTTCTGGCAACCCCGAGTTCCCCCCAAAAAACCTTTGCAAGCTTTGCAGGGGCTTTTTGTTGTTGTTATCATCAATTTCAGAATTTCTAGAGCTTGTATTTTGCAGTTTTTCCTCCCACCTCCCAGACTCGGTGCCCTTCCCTGGCACAAAAGTATGAAAAGCTGAAGGTTGTTTTAGTAAAATTATTTTGATTAAATCAAAAAGAGGAGTTTGTACCTAAACAAACCTCTGTAGGACAAACTATATGAGCTTGCATTAGAATTGTATGAGATTGCATTAGAATATTACTACCCTGCAGAAACTGCCCACGTGACTATTCGTTTTGCTGAGGACACTTGTGTCACATTTACTATTTTAAGTGCATGCTCGGGGACACTGGATTTGGAGCAGTTGGCTTGCTGCAAGCACAGTGTTTGCAGAACTCATTTACATGACCAAAATCTTATGCTTTTAAAAGCACTTAGGCAGAGTTGAATGGTCATTAAGGCTTTTAATTTGCAAATGCTACCACAAGATAACATGTAATTTTCTGTAGGAATTCATATCTGTATCAGAATACTTTTATCTGGTATATACCTATACCAGCTAGCTTCTATATTAGAAATCACCTGCAGATATATTGCAAAGTGGCTAAGTAGTTTTGCATCAAAACGGTTGGCAGTAACTCAGAGAGAAAAACGAAACCCAAATAAAGAATTGTAGATTGCAAAGGAGCCCAAAAGGCAGGATTGTACAAAGATTTTTCTAGATCCTTTCCATACTTTCTCTTGGCCAACAACAGCTTCTCACTTCCATTAGCACATGTGCTAGACCTGAGGCTCTTGGATACAAACTGAAAGCCTCCCTATATTATTACCACATATCTATTTTCAAAAGACCACAAACATTGTTTGGTGAGATCACAAGCTATTTTTCAAGTTAATGGGCCAAGTTCTGCACAGGTTCATCACGAACTGAGATGCAGGGCAAGAAGAATAGCATTTGTTCCAGGAAATTTTAATCAAGTCACTATTGCCTCTTGAGTCAAGCCAGTGAAAATAACTAAGTTTTTTTTTTTCCCCTTAATATTAAAACATAAAATAATACCAGAAAAGGTTAAGTAGCTGAACTTAAATTTAGTGCAAATTCCAGTCTTCCAATTCTTAGACTGAGTTTATAACAAATGAACCTTCCCACTGTCATGCTGTAGCAGAGCATGCAGACCCTGGCCAAGGTGTAACACTTATTTCAGAGCACTTGAGAGCTCAAGAAAGTGATGTTGGAAGTTGACTCAGTCATCTCCTGGAAAGGAGCAACACACTAGTCTTGCAGAGAATAAAATCGGTGTCTCCTATCACTATTTGACTTATTCTCAAGTCAATTAGTTTGGG
>JAUBOD010000319.1:311765-329343 GCA_032353885.1 Nothura maculosa | reverse complement strand
CGGAGCCGGGGGCGGGGCGCGGCGCTGCGGCGCGGGCAGGTGCAGGGGGCGGGGGCAGCGCAGCCGAAAGGCGGCGGTTTGACAGAAAAGCGGGGCCGGTGCCGAGGGAAACGTTTCATTGTTTGTTTTTCGGGGAAGGGTTAAAATAGAAGCTGCGTTGCACACGGCAGCTCGCACACCCAGCCGCCACCTGGTATGACCCTTGCTGTGCTTTAGCACAGGCACAGCAAGAACACGCATGGGTCTAGAGGTGCAATAAAACCGGGAGCGTGAACCAAAGTGGAATAAAAAAGGGAGTCGGACCAAGGTGGGGCCCCTAAAAACGTCTGGGCCTTGTTCTGAGTGCCGGTTTTATTTTGCCCAGGGCTGGTTTTATTTTGCCCAGGACCATGAGCAGGCGGCTCAGCAAGAGCTGCAGCCTTAGGACAAGGCCAGGCCGCAGCACAGAGGCCCTGGCGCCCTTGCCCAGGGCAAGCGAGGCCCCCGAACTGCCCTGGGGTCAGCCGCGGGCTCACATGCCCCTAAACACGCCCCAGATTCCCAGCACAAAGAGCTCGTCTAATCTGAACCCGCCTCCTGGCTGCAGCCTTGTCCCAAACCCTCCCACGAGACCGGCTCAGTTGCCTCAGGGTTTCGCTTTAGGCCAGGCCTTGGGTGGTCCTAGCCTTGGTTCTCCCCATATACACAGCTCTTCCGAGGTGTCCAGCCACCCTATCTTACCCTGTATTGACAAAGTTACTGCACTTTAATAAAGGTACCTCGGTTGACATAACACACTGGGGCACCTCCAAGGCGCTAGAGCTGGCCCTGCAGAACACACTCGTTCAAACAAGTGGTGTTTTTACGAGTAATAAGGTGTCGAGCACAGCATTTCTCATGGGTCTGAGCAGCGAGTGCTCCTCAGCCTCATTTTATCCAGCGTTACCAGCAATCCGAAATAAATCCAGGCACAGCTCATGACTGGAAGGTGAAACCAAGGAATGGGGTTTGGCTGCAGGTCCCCAGAGCTCTTCCCCACACAGGACAACGTGACCAGCTTTCTGCAGGGTCAGATAGTGCTGCATCCCCACGGCACGGCTGGTAGTTGCCTCCCTCATTGCAAACACGTAATGGAACAGTTAGTTCGTACCCTTGCCTTTCAGGTGAAAAACATAAAGCCAGAAGTTTTCAGCTTCTGCCTGAAACATCTCCAGAAGAACCTTCCTCCAAGGCAGCGCTAGGACATGGATCCATCCGAACGCCTCAGAAGTGGGTCAGAGGAGACAGACAGTGGGGAAGGGCAGGAGCGGCGGAGGGAGAGGCTGCCGAGCGCCCCGCGCCTCCTCACGCAGCAACAAGAGCCGCTCTGTGCTCGGCGGCCGTGGCGCAGGCCGCGCTGACCACAGGAAATAGTTTGGGCACCCGGCGCGTAACTTGGCCACGGAGCCGCAAGCCCCGGCACGCGGCTAGCACGGGCTGCCCGCAAAGCACAGGGAGAAAAAGAAAAGCCAGAACTGCAGGGTTAACAGCTAAAACCAAAATGGGTATTTTTTCCCTTAAAGTTTACTACTTTGTAGTTTAAGTGCCCAGGTCCCCCAAAATTACTGCTTTGTAGTTGACAAGTGCCCAGTTCACAGGAGTGTTTGCAGTCCCCAGTGCAGGACTCAGTGCTTTGCACTACCCTGTCCCTTGCCATTTCTACCAGGCCAGGTGGCCGTCACCTAAACCCTTTTGCCTGATGACTGGACTCCTTGGGATGAAACTTCTCAAGCAAAAGACCTTGTCTCCTAAAGGATCAATTTTTCATACTATTTTCCTCCAGCTTGTGTGACCTTCCACCCCAAATTCCCTTCAGGGGCTGAGTTTTCACTCAGCAACAGCCTCTGGGTTTGACCCAGCAGGCGTCAGAGCTGCTGTTTACAATGGGGCAGGCACCACTGCAGCTCGATGTTGCCTTGTCCCACCTATGGTCCTCCGGGAATCAGTCCAAATCTGCAGCACAGCTGCCCTCTGGCTGGCACAGCAAGGCCAGCAGATGTCTGCAGCACTCAGCTAGCTCTGGAAATCACAAGCAGGCTGAGAAATCTCCACCAGCCATGTCCCATGCACCAGACCACCCAAAGGAGTTTTTCAGAGCTGCTTCCAGGACTCTTTACCCCATGAAAGGAAGGACATTCAGCCTTTTGCTGTTATAGGCAGGAACATCAGCTCTTTTTAACCAGGTTCAGAAACCTCAAGGAGAGAGATCCTCCATCCCTGGGGACCTGTCCCAATGCTGCTCTGTTCCCGGGAAAGGAGACTTGCTCAGTGCTCGACCCGAACTCCCCATCTCCGAGTTCAGCCAGTGCCCTTTACTGCAACATCTGTGACCATCCAGCCTGCAAAACAAGTGGTTGCTCCTGGCTTGCGGTGCGGACAAGCTACATAAGTGGCCATGCAAGAACCGGGAAGCCCAAGGTGCTGCCAACCTTGTATTGCAGAGCGTTATCACGCCCAAAGCTCTGGCACCCGGCCCCGCTTTTCCCTGCAAATCCTGCCCAGGTATCAGAGCAGCCGGGTATCAGATAAGAATAATAAATCTGCTGATATTAAACAATGTAGCTTGATATGATTAAAAGGTATTCCTAAGAGCTTGTGTTTCCTCATCTATGTCTATAGTATTTAAGCAGTAACAAATGGATATTACACTGTATTAAGGTTTCTTCCATACTTTCCACCTTCTAAATACAGCACAAGCAAAATGAAGCTCTTTGTTGAGCTGCTCTTCTATTTACATTTAAGTTTGCTCCCTCACACTGTTTCTTCCTGGTAGCATAAAAACTCATATACACACTCTTGAAGCGGATAAAACGGGCCGTCACGAAAGCCTGCACTGGAATCAACAACCTATTTTTAAACTTCCTCTTCTGGAAAGGCAATAATCCGCCCTCGGCGCAGCGCTGCGGTCAGCCCGCTCCGGGCTGGTGAAGCCTCGCGGCACCAGAACCGGGCAAGACGCAAATGCTGTTTGCTCCATCCCACCCGGTGTCGCGAGCCAAAGCGGCCAGGCCTTTGCTAGGGAAACACCTGTGAAATTCCCGCTGATGCTGCTCCAATGTGTCAGGAAACCCTCAGACATTGTGGAAAGCTCTTAGCAGCACCGGAGAGGGAAGAGCTGAGGGTTAATTCTCATCTGATAATGCTCATGGTGATGGAGAGCGCAAAACATAAGGGTTTTGCTCCTGATTAGCTCAGTTCCCTCCCTATCTCCACAGACAAAAACTTGCTTTTCCCTGTTAAAGCCTTGCAGAGCTATCCAAGCCCCAGCAAATCTGGCAGGGCCAGGATCGGGGCTCACCATATGGGATGGCAGAGAGTGCAGGTCAGCACCACTCCCGACTCCTCAGGAGAAACTTCTCCATTCTCCCCAGCATGACAAAACCTGCTCACCTTTTATTTCCCCCCATAGAAAACAATCTAGTTCTAAAAGTCAAACCTAAGACATTTCATGGTGCTTAGGGAATACCACTTTCTTCCAAAGAACTTCCTCTTTTTCTTCTTCTTTTTATCAAAATGTTTTGTTTAAACAACTTTTTTTTTTAGATTGCTTCCCCCTACTCACTTTAACAAAGGAACGCTTTGGTTTTTCCTTTCTTTCCAAAATTTTTATAAGTTCTGGGAAACTCAGAAGATTGGGCTGCTGCTTGTAAAACAGAGTGGTGCCTTTCAAACGCTGCAAGCCCAAAGCAGCTTTACAGTTTTCCAGGTCGTAAAACTGTTTTCTGCTTTGGGGCTGCTTGATTTACAGAGCGGCTGCAGCCGGGCCGGGGCTCTCAGGCCGTCGGCTCCGTCTCGCTTGGCGTGAGGCCACTGGCCGGACACGGCGCCTGCTTTGCCATGGCTGGCTCATCTGCAGGCCACCACGAGGCCTTCAGCGAGGTCTGTCCCTCCTTCGAGGTCCCTGGGGAATGTGGTGGGGTTTCAGGAACTGGGAGGGTTGTGGGAGTGCCAGAGCCACAGATTTGGGAAGCGAGAAGCCCTTCCCAGAACTGCTGCTTATGATTTCAGGGAATTTCTTCTTGAAGTCCTGCCTTACTCTTGCATTTCACTATTGTTCCTGCGAGCAGCTGAAAGCTCCTACTGTTTTAATAGCTCTGCCTGCATGTGCTCTGCACACTGTGCGTTAATATCTTTTGCAAGCAACTTGCTCGCAAGCTCTGAGCTCAAGAGAGCAGCCCGAGCTGAACAGCACATGTTACCGTGTCCAGACAGCCTTCATTGGAGGCACTGAACTCCTCCATGCACATCTGTCCAATTCAAAATCAGTCTGTGCTCAACTCCAATCCACGACACGAACACGGGCTGTGGGTGCAGCAAAGAAAGCTGTGGGTCCCCAGATCAGAAAGATCATCAAAACTCTCACGCACACAAGTATCCTCATCCAGGAACCTTAGTCTACGTTATCTGAAATGTAGCAGAAAAAGCAATCAAACTGCAGTAGGTTCTAGTGCAACTCCAGGCTGTCTGGCTAGGGTCCAGGCCTTAGCTACATGGGCACATGGACACACAGCTTTCTTAGGGAAAATCAATAGGAAATTTTGGCTCCCTCTCAGTAAGATACCTAGGAAACACTGAATAGATTCCAGAGAGTCTTCGACTCTTGAGCTGAGGAGTAGTGACTACCAAAAGCAACTCGGCAGTTCCCATTAGGCCCTACCCTGCGTAGAACTCTCTGTGCCCTGGCACAAGGGCAAAGAGTTGTCTCGAGAATCCTCATCTATTTAATCTCCCTGTTAAAATATTTACAGTAGGGCTGATTCTCTGCCATCAACATGGGGCAGCGTTCTTCTGGCCAGTTTTGACCCTAGCTGTAACATACCCACTCTGCAGTTGGTTTGAAACAAAGAGGATGAAAACACTGTGCTAGTAGAAAGACAAGATTTGGAAAAATCTTGGGAAAACTCTGTTTTTTTTCCTTAGAAAAGGGAAAAATGTAGGGAAAATGCTCAAAAGCAAACAGCATTCAGTACATTTACCTAAAAGAGAAGTCCCTGCCCACTTGCAGCAGTAGCAGATGCAGAGAGCAGGAACCGTGCAGGGAAGCTCTGGTCCCTCTGCCACAGAAGGACGGGAAGCAGTGGGAATGGGCTCACAGCAGAGGAATGCCATCGCTCCATCACCTCCGATGTTCCTGCGACTTTCCCAGCCCAAGGCAAGACGGTGCTACCTGCCTCAGAGCATCTCCCCTGATCCAGGTTGCCTGTCAATCTGAACCAAGAATCAGCTGGCCAAGGTCTAGTGACTTCCTCGGCCAAGGCCTAGTGACTTTGGAGCTCCTGAGGTACCTGGCACAGAGCAAGGGCTGCACTGGCCCCATAGATGCTCCCAGACGGAGCCTCAGCAAGCCTCACGGACCAGCAGTGGCAAGCAGCATCACCGGCCCATCCCGAGAGCCAGCACCTATTTTTACAGGCAGCAGGGCAGTGTTTTATGCTCCTATGGATGCCAACTGAAAGGCCCTGCCAGGCCTCCCCCAGCCGGCACAGCCCTTACGTGGGGAGAACTGCCTTGTTTGTTCCCCTCGCCATGACGACTCCTTAGGCCTCCCTTGTGGCCCCGCATTGCTCCAGGCTTGCTCAGCGCCCCGCACAGGCCCAGCTTTGCCCCCAGGGGACCGAGAAGACACGGGCAGCACAGAGGGGCACCTCATTCCCCCACTGCTCGGGGCAGGGAGATGCTCTTGGAGCTGGGGGGAGACAGGGCCTCTCCCATTGCTCTCCCACCAGTGACTCCCCTCAATGAGGCCCGGGCTCCCTGCACAGCTGCTGTTGGGGCCATGGGCCCGCGCAGCACCACTGGCTCGCTCCGTGCTGTGACACACTGTGGAAAATGCGTTAATTAACACCGTGCACCACAACACAGGGCCCGGTGCAGAAAGCAGAAGTTATATTTAGATACGAGTGAATAATCTGCAAAGAATGATCTCTTCACCAAAGGCTGCCTCCCTTTCTGCGCCTGGCTCTCCCCGCTAGCCCCCTGATGCCTTTCAGAAGGTGCTTGTGTTCCAATTTATTCACCAAATCACCTTCCCGCCACACTGCCCAGTGGGACAAGGTGTAGGGCTGGTTCCTCCAGCACACCCAGACACAGGAGCTCAGGGTGCGGCACCCTCCAGCTGGAAGGGGCTGCTCCACCTTCAAACACGGTGCTGACTGTCCCCGTCCTGCACGAGCAGTCCCTCCTTGTGCCCCCTAAACGTGCCCAGATCAACCGGGGTGTCCTGGGGCCGAGCAAGAGAGGGGTCTGGGCCTGGCAGCCAGGGCATCGATCCCTGTACAAGTGTGATGTCCCTATCCTGCATGGCCCATGAGCACGCGTGCTTGCAGGTCACTCCTGTAGCCGTTTCCCACAGTAGAGCTGGATTCACAGAAGACCCCAGCCCAGCTGGGCAGCCATCCCTGACCATGATGACTGGACTGTGGAGCCTTCTGACTTCATTTGTTCACCAGCAGTGACCAGGCACCATCCCTGCCCAGCAGTTCATCCATTACTCAGTATCTAATTCGAGGGGATCTTCTTAGTCTTGGGTTCACAGGAGCTCACTGGGCTCTGGGCACCGTGTCCCATTGGATGCCTGCCTGGGAAGGGGCACACTCTGTACCCAAGGCCTCTACAGAGACAGCAAAGCCAAAATACCCATCTCTTTGCTTGTGCAGCCCTCCCTGCTGAGCTTGCCAAGCTCTAAAACCCTTCCTAGAGCTCAGCGCTGGCCATCAACACACGCTGTGTGACCCTGCAGACACATACAATGTATTTCCCAGCAGAGTTTCACTATGGAGCATGTAATTTCACTCTCTCATAAAAATCATCAATGTTTCAATTATTCATCACACTCACTCCACTGCCCAAGCTCACCTCATGATGTTTCCATGCTACTGAGATATCAAATTTTTTTTTGTTCTATAATTGGTGCTGGTTGCAAGGACAGATGCATGAAAAATGGAGCCTGTAACTTAGAGAAATGAGTTCAGTGGCCTGCAATATACACAGGCTGTCCCGTGCTGGGGACATCATAAAACCCAATTCCTGTCTTCTAATATCCATGAGCCTGTAGTCTAGCCACTGTGTTTTTATGTGATTGATTTCACATGCTCACAGATAACAGCACACCAGAAAACTACTTTGTATGCAGCATACACATGCTCTGTAAAATGAACTTGAGTGCATAGTACGATACAGACTGTAAGGCCTGTACACAAGGCAACACAGTTCAGCAGAGCCATGGTACCACCCAGCATCAGCTCGTTTATGCAAACAGTTCAGTGACACCAAGGCACAGACAACCAATGTACTTACACGATGGCCTGCACTTGTCCAAGAGAGCTGTGCCTGCAGACAAGACAGTGATGTTGGATTAGGAAGGTCCTAGCTTAGTCACATCGACCTATAGCCTGCAGTGAGAGCCTCCAAGCTCTCTATAGCCCTGGGACAGGTCCTCAGAGATGGGAAAACACATGCAGCCTGTCTGTCTCATGCAGCACATGCATTTTCAAGCTACGGTACGGTAAGGAGCTGTAATTTATTCAGGAACATAATTTCTGGATTCCCATCTGACTATTTAGCACTGAGACTTTGGCCGCTGCCCCATCACTCACCAAAGGGGATGTCCAGCTGAAAACACTGCCTCCTTGTGCAGCACAAACTGATTCCCAGAAGATCCTACTCAGCCCACACAAACTGGACGCTGTGGAGCAAACAGCACGTTTCTGATATGCACTCATGTTATTTATTCACAGACATCCAAACCTTGGCTAATATAAACAGAGGGAGCCACGGAGGCACAAAGTTGGATCGTGGGAGGAACCAGTAGGGTTCCTGGCCTCTGGAAGCTCAAAGTTCACAGCTGCTGGCTCATGGTCCAAGAAAGGACAAATTCACATCAAGGCAATTTCACACCAGTGGCAACAATCCTGCCTCTTCACCCTAGCAGGGATTCCTTCTGCGGATGAGAGTTGAGCTAAGGTCGGCTCTGGCCTCTCTTCATGGTCTGCCTGTGCCTCGTGGGAATGCTCTCTGATTTGGTGTTAAGCTGGATGTCCAAAAGTCTCAGGTCAAGCGAGGTGGCTGTGGGCACGGGGCTGTGTTCCTCCGCAGCAAGAGGGACAGTCTTCCCTACAGCTGGATAATGATATTGCCTCCCTGATAATATCTCAATGCCTAGAGGCATCCTAGGATACTTCCATGTTCCTCCTAGGAAATACAGAGAATGGTCCCTATGGGTCATTAGGAAGGCAGGATGTGGAGGGAAATACAGGCTGCTACATAAGAAGCCGAAGTGCAGGATGGTCTCCAAATAGTGATGGTCTCCAAAATCCCCAGAGGTGACTGTGTGACTGGCAGAGGCACAGAAAACTAAGTGAGGTTCTGTATTTCTGTTCCTTGTGAAAGAGCTGGGTGGGTCTGGTTTCCTTCTGTCAAACTGTCTTTTATGGGTTAAGAATCATAAGAGGATCTGTAGCAAAGGAGAAGTTCTCCAAGAAGACAGCACAAAGACCAAGAGGGTGTCACCCAAGCGCTACAAAGTGATGCCAGGATAAAACAGTTGCACTAATAACCAGATTGTCTAACCTCTCATTGAAACTATGTGGCAATTAATACAACGCCAATTTTGCAAACATGAACATCTGGAGAACTGCAGGACCATGCCTGGTATCTGCAGCGGGCAAATCTGCACAAACTATTTCTAAAGAACAGAATTAATGGGTTCATGAATAAACATGACATGCTGGGGAAGTCATGCAACACAAAACCCCTGGAAGTCTTCACACATGGACCAGGGAGATCAATTGATGCAGACTACTTGGATTTCTAAAGGCTTTCAACAGGGATATTCACCACTGCTTTCAAGGTTGCTAAGCTGCAATGGGATAAGAGTGCAGCTCTTCACAGCAATAAATCATTGGGCACAAACACAGGAACAGAGGGTAGAAGCAAAGAGGGAAACAGTTTTCATGGGGAATTCCCAGGAGATCTGTGGCGCACCCATCTTCTCTGATACATTCACAACAATCCGGGGAGAGCAACAAGGGACAAAGGTCACTGGTGAGACCACGTTCAAGACAGGACAGTTAGGGCCAGCTGGGAAGAACGGCCAAAAAAAATGTAGGGTGGATTGGTGGGCTCAGGAGAAAATAGGTGGGTGAAATGTAGTGAAGGGGGATACTCCAGGAGAAACCAGCCCCACAGCCCTGAGCTGACACTGCTGCGCAGCAGGTAGGGCCGGCATTTTGGCACATGCAGCTGATTTTTCATGGGGCTATACCAAAAAGAGGTCAGAAAAAAAGCACAAAGGGAATGTTAGGAATTATAAGGAGAAAACAATGGAAGAAAGACACAGCAAGGCTTACAAAACACAAAAAAAAATCTCTGGTTCAGTAATCACAAGATTCAAACTGCAGGAGATTGGAAAAAATGGGAAATGTGGGAGGAAGCATTGCTTGAATCGTTTTGCTACTTTCCCGAGGTTGCCCACTCTCAGCAAGAGGATGCAGAGACAGAGAGGCCTCGGGTCTAAGCCCCGTGTCCGCACGGCATTCCCACATCTGCCTGATGCAGCTTACATTGCACTAGGAGTGACCTAGATCTTCCTGAATGTCGCAACAGAGCTAGTAATCAAAACGAGAAGTCCACGTGAAGCAACACGAGTTCTTACCAGAAGGACAGGCCGCTATTGCCACTTTCAAGGGCTGTTTTGTAGCTTTTCTCACAAGTTTTCTCTCTTAAAACACGGGCAGCCTGTCCCTTATGCAGAGGCCAGTTCTCAAAAGGAACATGGAGGAGCATTAATGGCTTTGTAAGAGTTAACTGCTTTACCTCCCTGCTCCTGAATCACCAGAACAAGTGAGTTCATGAGACAGGCAGCAGTTGTTTTATCAAGTGAAGTGGAAGGTGTTTAGATTAACCTCCACATTGGCGAGTAGAGATTAAATGTATCTAAAACAGCTGTAAACACAGTCATTTCTTGTTCTCCCGGTATATCAACATTGCCTTCAGAGAGGGGTTTACACTGCTGGAGGAGCGTGTGGCTCTCGCTGCCGCTCAGGGCCAGGCCTTCACTGAAGTGCTCACAAAGCCACCAACTGCGGCCAGGCAGCCCTTGGAAGCTGTAGGAAACATCAATTTGTTCTCGGTGGCAACATCCCAATGCAGTCACCTCAAATACACAAGTACTTTCACTGCGTCACCAGCAGTCACCGTTCTCTAGGGCATGGGGGCTCCCACTAGCGTCGCCCACAGTATCTCCCAAGTCCTGGCAACTGGGAGGGAGGTCGTGTGGCGGGGGACATGGGTTCACCTCCCAGCCGGGACTGTGCCTCGTGGATGGAGAGCATCTTGGAGAGAGGTGGCCTCAGCATCACCTTGCAGGGGGAAGGTGGAGCACCCTCACCATAACCTGCATCCAATGTAGCTTCTGTCGGCAGGAGGTTTCTTACCTGTGTTTCTAGCCTTGATGTCTCTAGCCTGTGTCTCTTGATCTGACCTTAGCTGAAGAAGAGACCATGCACTTCCATGCTTCAATGCTCAACAGTGTCAAGCGGTTGCAAAGATGCCACCCGAGAACGATACAAGACAAGAGGGGCCTAAGGTCCCTCCTTGGTGCGAGATGGGCACCACGCTTGGCTGCCCCAGCCTCGAGGCCTGACAGGCATAGGGAGCTACCAGGTCTTCGAATGCCACATTGTGCTGTACTTGGGAAATGGCAGCAGAGACAGGCACAGCTGGTCATCTTTAAACACATCGTTCCCCTGGGATATACGAGTTCTGTCTGCTGCCAGGCAGGTCCTCCCAAGCCTCCCTCGGCTACTTGCCCCATTCTCTAGCCTGCACCAGGTTATCCCGGAGGAGGACTATCTTTCTGAGCAACCCGTCATGATAAGGTGGTGAAAAGGGACCACAAAGAGCAGTGCCCAAGGAGATGCACAGCGAGGATATGGACACCCACCACAGCTGCAGCAGGGTCAAGAGATGCACTGCTCTAGAGCTGGAGGCCAAGGCGGGTGGATCCCTGAAATCTGGACATCCCTCACATCCCATTCGCACATTTGCCCTGGGAAATCACACCAAGAACGGCAGCACCAACAGAAACAGCTCCGGGGACTGCTGCTTTTCCCCTTGTAAAATGTGGGGAAAACACATGGTGCCTTCAGCTATGTCCCTTCCCAGGCAGGAATGAAAATTGTGACTCAGAGGCCAGCAGCCGCGTTCCTGTGGCTACTGACTTTAGCCATATACTTTTAAAATAACCTAGCTGTCTATCCAAGAGATGAGAGACTCCACGTAAGTAACCAAGATGAAACAAACACATTGCAGTTGCACCAGACTGACCCACGAGGTGATAATTTTGCTGCCCAGCTACCACCTTCACCATGCCAGTCTGTCAGGAACCAGCATTGGAAGTGCAATTCCTCCCCTTCCCAGCTACAGCACAGTCAGGAGATGCCAGCAGAATCTTGGAGATTAGCACATGCATTTCACAAAGTCTTTTTTTTTATTTATTGGCCAAATTCATCAAGATTTCCCCCTCATAAAGAAAGCCTAAACACTGATTAGCAAACACTGCGGAGAAGCTCTGTGTTTTAAGGCACTGTCAACTGAACAGCCTCCTCCACTCACCACAAATCAGTGACAAAATAGGGAGAGTGACTGGGAAGAGCTGAGAAGACGACTGCTCTCCGGGCGCCCTGCAGCCCAGCCAGCTCTGATCAACCTCCCTCCTGCTTCCTGCAAGAGTCAGGAAAGCCCAGAGAGAACCGGGGGCTGGAAACCTCACCACCTTCCAAGCAAGCAGTTCTTCTTGCCCCTGCCCCACGATACCTAAGGCAGTATGTGGAAAAGCCGGATAAACAGCATGCTCAAATGCAGTTCGAAGTTTTGGGCTGTGGGAACAGCGTGTCCTCACGGCTGCTTCTGCAGCCTGTCCCTCCAAGCTGGCTGAGCATGGGACAAAAGGGACGTGCACGGAGGCCGTTATCTCTTCCTCCATCTTCTTCCTCCACGAGGATATTCTGGCATCACTTGCCTTCACCTCGCTGAGCCCTTCCCACACTGACCTTTGTTCCCTTCCCAGCAGCTTCCTGTTTTGGGTATTTTCTTGGTCACGGCTTCCTCTCCCACTTGTGCCACTGACAGCGAGGTCCCCAGTGTGTCCCCAGGACCATCAAGCAAACCCTTCACGTGCCCTATTTTACACTGTTAAGATCACAGCCAGGGAACTGCCTCCCAAAGGCCTGTCTAGCGCATGTGCCAGCTTCCAATCCTTTACAGCAACAACACTGGACAATAAACCAACCCCGGGTATTGAAGCTTCATTAATGTCACGCAAGAGATGTCACCACTTGCTGCTCCAATGCTCAGCTGTTACTCGCTAGCAGCTACAGCCACAAGAGCCCTCCGGGACATCTCACCCAGTTCCTGCTCTCCGAGCCACAACTTGCTTTCCGTGAACAGGGTCTGTACTTGATTAAAGCATAAAAATCTGCTCCTTATTAAAGCTGATTGCACCAGACTGAATCAGGAGTCTGGATCGGACTGTCCCAGGGACCCACCCTCCTGCTGTGGGTCAGCACAGAAACCCCTCCATCCAACAGCATCAGAAAGCAAACACAGTCCCAGTCTATCCCCGGCAAAGATTTATCACAGAATGGACACACATGGATCTGCACAATGATGGGAATGTTTCACATACAAATCACAGCAAGTTCAAGGAGGGTAAGTGAAATGAACCCACAACCGGGGCACACCCCTCCTGGCACGAAACAAGGAGCATTAAAAGCAGAGAAACCCTTAGATTATATTTTTATGTGCCCTACTTGAGATCAAGTGATCTGGAAAATCCCAGAGCACTTGGACACAGAGGCCCAAATCTTAACAACGCGGCTGGCAAAGTCGTGTGTTTTGTTTTTGCTGTTTAACACCTTCTTCATAAGGAAACAATTGACTTGGTGAAGGGGGAAAAAATGACTTAAAAATATTGCCCTGCTGTGTGACTGATAAAGCTCCATTGCGAAAGTCACTCTTGAAACTGGGCCCAGTTTGGGTTCTTGCAATTCCAGCACCCATAAAAGCTCCTAAGTGCTGGGCTGAGAAAAATCTCAGAGCTGCACTCAGCGACTCTGGCTGCTCTGGGTGCCAAGAAGGCACTGGCCTCAGGGAAATAAAGGGAAATAACAACAACCATTTATTTTTCCTTATTTTTAGAAACATTCCCTTACCCCTTCCTTTATTTTTTCTTTTTTATTTCTTTCTTAAGAGCATGAAGGCAATTGCTTCTTGCCCTGTTGGATTGAGCAGCTCAGCCCTGACAATCGATCTGCAGCAGGTGGCCTGCCCAGCACGGTCCCCATGCAGAGAACGCTCCTTTCGTTGCCACACACAAGTCAGGAAGAGACATCCCACAAGGCTCAAGAAACCAAAGGAACTGGGATTTGCAGTTTCCCATTTGCACTGGGCTCTCTCCCCTTGCTGCTCCTGTGCCAGGCCAGCTCTCTCCTTACGCAACGTCCCTCAAGCAGCAGGTCCCACCCAGGCGCTGCTGAGTTTCCACCCTGGAACAGAGCTCACCACTTCCAAAAAAAGCAGAGTCTCTAGCTGAGAAAATGGCTGAACGGCATTAAATTGTTTGCCAATATCAAAACACAAAGCCAGGGACCAGATTGCTAACGTCTTGCACAGAAGCGAAGTGCAGTTAAGAGCAAAAGCAGCAGACACATTCAGATAATTATCACGTCGGAGAACAGTTCGGATTGCAGGGCACGCTCTTCCCCCGGCAAGGAAACAGTAAGCATGGAGATAAGGGTGATCCAATTAACAAGGCTTTACTTGGATTGCCAAATGGCATGTGGCAATGCTCTTAAGCTCTTAAAGAATGCCCCAAAGCTCTTACAGAAACCGAACCTCCATGAGATAAGAGGTAGAGGCCCCCCATGGATTAATAACCGGTTAAAGGTTAGGAGGCAGAGAGCAGGAATAAGACTCAGTTTCTCACCAGTGGAGTCCCACGGAGGTCTGCCCTGTTCTGCATCTCCCTAAATGGTCTACAGAAAGGCAGGGCACAGCAAGACAATGAAGTCACCTCTCTGGACAGTTACCAAGAGCAGTCAAAGCAAAGGCCAAAGGATGCTGCATAAAAGCTGTGCTGAAATCCACACTCTGAGGCAGCGACACATCACTTTGCACTCAACAACAAACGTTTCATCAGGTGGTTTGCCTCTCCCTTCACTTAAGCAATATGTAGATGAAAGCAGAGGTGCCAGTGCCAATCTCACCTGCTTCCAAAACCAGCAAGCAGCTCTGAGTCACACACTTCACTACTCACCAGGTTCCCTGCGGCTGCTCCCACCACATCTGCAGGAACCCACTTTGGGTTGGTTTCTGCTGTGCTCATGCTGCAGACAAGTGGAAAAGAAGCCAACATAAGTGTGCAAGAGACGGCCTAAAGCATAGGAAATGGAGCCCTCCTGCAAGGATCCTCTAGGGAACACAGCAGTGGGGAGGGAGAAGTAACTGTGCAAGGAGAAGGTTCGCAGCAGGACCTGAGAGAGGGCCACTAGTGCCAGATCGCTGCTGTGCAGCTCATATAAAAGCTTAGCCCTTGTCCTTGCTTGGCCAGAAGAAGCAGTTGCTGCAGCTCACACTCCCCAGTTCCCCAGGGGCACTGGGTCAGTCAGGCACCCCATGGGGAGCTGAGTGTCCTACAAGCCTGGAGGCAGTTGTTCGGTCCCCACGTTGAGCGCCATGGTCACACAGCCGGCACGCTGCCCTGAGCACAGCGTGCAGGAACAGCGAGGAAGGAAGGAAGTTCAGCACTACTTGATACCGAAAGGAAAAAGGTGGCTTCCTAGTGCCTCAGGATCTCCATTTTTGTCAGGAATTCTCCTCCCTGGGCAGTCAGCTTGTCAGTGGTGGAGCTGGACAGACGTTCCAGGTCGCGCAGAGGCAGCCAGCGAGGGGCTGCTCAGCACGGACACACATTGTGAGGCCGAGTCACCCAGCAGCCGCCTCTCCCAGCAAGGTGTGACTCAGCCCTCCAGAAAGGCCGCCCCAGCTCCTGGCCCATCCCTGGTGATGGGCTCCTGGGGAGGTGAGCAGTTCATGGGTTTTTGTTTAAGCTGGACAGACTTCTTTGTCCCTAGACAGCAATCCTAGGCATGCACTCTCAAATGACTCATGAGTTCAAGGAGGAGCTCAACATAGTCTTGGGGATAGCTCCACCACTGGCCACAAAGACAAATCTTCTGTCCCTTGTAGCCAGCAGGGCCATGACAGCACAGTAGGAGATCAGGAATATACTCACCCCTCCTCACACCCTGCTGTCCCGTAGTGCAGACCGAAGTCTTGCTGCGCTTTGGAAGCTCTTCCTGGGTCTGGCACAGTTGTGACCAGTGCCAGAGGTTAGGAGTAAGCCAGAGGATCTGCAGGTTAAGCTCTGCAGAGCTGCAAAACAAAGTGCCCCTGCAATTATGCATCCAGCTATTCCTCTCTAACCTCTAGCAAGAGAGGGCTTCATTCCCACGCGACTACACTGCAGGGACGGAGGGAAGGTAGGATGTCGGTCAGTTGTAGCAATCCAAACACAGACTATTCACCCAGCTAGAGTCTCTCTGCCAGGGTCTTGGGATCTCTTCACTGTTCCCGCAGGAGAAAACAAATCAATCTGTCACGCTGCCTTTCTCCTCCTCCGCAAACCGGTGCTGGTCTGAGGAGGTGGCGCCAAGAGAAACTTGGCAGTGAGAGGTTGGTTGTAACGGGTCCAAGCTGCAAGCCCTTGCTCCAGCCCTCCTCCAACTGGCTGCAGAAGTTCCACCTTTCAGTCCAAGTGCCGAGGAGCTGAAGCTCCCAAATGACTCTGCCTTTGGGGACTGTTTTCTTCTCCAGTGTTAACTCAGTTTAACTTAGAAGCTGTGCAAAGCTAAGTTTGGGCTAGAGAGCTCCAGAGATCCCTTCCAGGCTAAATTACTGTCATTTTGAGTGTGGATGAGAGAGCACAGGATCCTCTGTTTCCCCACTGAAGCAGTACAACCAGAGCTGCTGAATTATTTTTATGAATTACAGAGCAGTAGACCAGCCTGTGGATTGGTATGATCTTCGGCACTCTTGAAACACCAACAGCAATCAAAAGTGTTATTTCATTTGCAAGCTACTTCCAGGCAGCAGGTAGTACTGACCCTTTCACTCCCCAGTAAGCACCAGGACACACAAAGCACAGGGTGACACTGGGACATTTTGCCCAAGCCATGAACCAGTCCAGGTCCTCCTCTATTTTGCTGTTTTCCTGCAACAGGATCAATTTCCTCAACAAATGTCAAGTATTTTTGGAAAAGGCTGTAATTCAAATGATGAAGGGAACGAAGTAAAGTTCATTTTTGTGTAAAGCAGGAAACAGACTTCACTGTCCTGTTGTCTAAGAAAAGTTATTACCAACACCTGCTCACAGCCCCATGCCTGTATCCTGCAGTGATAACACCCTCTTGACTCCTCTCAGATTTGCCATCCCAAAGGTTTTGATTATGGAGATAGCAAAAAAACAAACAAAAAAATCACACAGAAATAAAGAGCAGGAGAAAAGCAGTGTGCATCAGCCCTTTTTTACAGAATCCAGTACAGACTATATTTACCAAGAAGTTACAGATCCACTGAAGAACAGGAGATGCCGCCTTCCACAGCTTAGTTCCCAGTCATAGGCTACCTGCTGCTATGGCAGGGAGCTGCCAGATGTGCCGGACTAGCTGCTTCCCTCTTCCATGCAGAACCCAGCTACTGCGGTGCTAATTGCCTCCAAGCCTGAGCTGGCAGGAGTTGTACCGGTAAAAGCCATCAAACGGGCTTAGCTGCAGGAAAAGAGAAGCCATGGGGCCAGCACAGCTCATAGCTTCAACTGAAGTATGAGCAAAAGCATTCTGCCTCTGGCATAAGTCATATTTTCCATAAGAGAAAACAACTGGGGGACTCCCTTGCGCAAGGTCTGTTAGGAAAGTTTTCAGTGCAGACAGGCCAGAAAGCAGAAGGAAAGAGTAAGGACTCTGTACACTCGCTCCAAGGTCTGCCTTGGGTCAAGTGAAGGGTCGGGCCAGGTCTCTGTGACGCACCAAACTTTTACGATGTGCCCAGGTGGCCTGATGCAACCCTTAAATCTAGGAGCAACAAAACATGACGTGGTGCCATCACTGGCACTGCGACAGGAAAGAAAGAAAAAAGGAAGTTGCAACAGGTGCTCTAACAAAATTCCTTTGAAAGTTGTGAAGCCAGGACACTAGCCATGAGCTGCTGGTAAAGGAGAATCCCCACTCCACCCCAAAAACACATTTGGGAGCTTTACGTGGAACAGATAGTATCTGCTGGCACCACAAGACGGACAGGACATCCGGGACTTTACTTGCAGATAGGCTTCGGTTCACAGCCTTCAAGGGCAGAAACACCAACAAGAAAAATAAAAGTTGCAAAAAACAGCCTGAAACCTTCCCAGTCCTGAATACGCAGCACATTTGCTGCTTACTCCCTTCTTGCTAAGCCTAGAGCTGCCAGGTCAGGCCCCCACCCTTCCCTCCAGCACAACTGCTCTCTG
>JAUBOD010000319.1:274059-301458 GCA_032353885.1 Nothura maculosa | reverse complement strand
ATATATATATATATAGACAGAGACAGACAGAGACAGACAGAAGTATATACTAAATATAATAGTATAGATTATAGATAGGAGTATAGAGCAAATTCAGTGCAATTTCCAACTAGAGGAGAAAACATATAGTAAGGAGGCTCCTGGCAAGGCCAAAATGACTCTTCTCTTTCAGTAAAATAAATAGAAAGGAAATATCATCTATCTCTTCTTGTCCAAAGTCATGTTCCAAGCCAATAGGGCAAATAAAGAATCTGGCCACGGATAAAGCTGTGCTCAAGGGTTTCAAACTGCCTCAGCAGAAAGCCTGAAGGTTTGGAAGGACAGAACAGCAGGCTGCACCGTGGCCAGAGGCCCATGTGGGAAGGAAGCCAAAAACCCTAGCAGGCAGCAGCACTCTTCCCAAACCTGGCTCCCCAGGTCCACGGCCCCCTCTTGCACCACAGCTGTGTGAATTAGGCAAGTCAAACTCCTTTGCTTTTACTCTTGCAAAACAAAAACCACCTTAGATTCCTTTAAATGCGTCATCTATGACCTGCTAGAAAAGAAAGGATTTCTCTTATTTTTTCTTTTTTTTCTCCTCCTGAAGGTGACATTCAGGCCATTTTTCATTATAAAACACACTTCAAGTGCAAGTTCTCACTCTGGATGCTTGTGTGTCAACCCTGCAGCTCCTACGAGGTTGGTTGCTCCCAGCCTGTCTGCTGCTAAGCTGCATCCGAGAAAACAGTTCCCCTCTTACCTGCACATTCAGAAGCACATTCAGGCTTTTTCTTGTGGCCAGTAAAACACAAAGCTGAGCATGAGGCCCTGCTCTCCTGACACTGAGCTTCCCTTGCCTGTAGCTACAGACTGAGCTGCAGGACATTTTATCCTGCATGAAGGAGAAAGACAGATGACTCATCCCCAAACAACACATACCTCTTAGGTGGCTTCTTGTCCCTGCCACCCGTGGTCAAGTCAAAGAGCTCAGGAAGGGCTTCCATTAGTGGCTGCATGTCTCCCACCACAGGCGTTGCTTTCCGCTTCGCTTCAGCTTTCTGCTTCTGCTTGGCCAGCTTCACACTTTCTATTTCTGAGTCAGAAACAGGACATTAGTTGGGGGGAAGGGGAAGCGTTTCCAAGAGATACTCCTTGATCCATGATATTTCTAAGTCCCAACCTCCCCCTCTGTTTGCCTCTGACTGATGCACCCATCTCTATCAGCATTTACAGTAGGAAAGGGCATGCTCAGAATGACGTTGTCTGAACTGTTTCCATCCCTTGCATTATGGCACGAGACATTCACTGCTCGCAGCAACCCAGCACAGGAGGCTGCTAGGAGCCTCCAGCTGACCTTCAGGATGCACCAATCTGTCCTAAACGCACCAGAATATCACCGGGAACAGCCAGAGCTCAGCATGTTCTTTCCTTCTGCCAACCACCAGGCCTGGAAATGAGCTTCGTTGCCTTGACACCATTAGGTGTGCCAGAATGGTAGAGGGCATGATGGAGAACTCTGCTTCTCCCATGGCGCACTCGGTTACGGCCTCCCCTGACAGCCCTGAATGAACGTGCTCGGTGCCCCTCTTGGAAAACCAGACCCTCTGACCAAGGCCAGGCAGCCTGTCAGCCCTGTGCTGCCTTCCCCGTGGCCACCTCTCTTCTCCTTGAGCAGGCACACACCTCTGGAAAGCACCTTGAGGGCAAGCGTCAGCTCTAAGCTGGGAGCTCCTCATATGGACGTTATGGAGCACAGGGACAGCAATCCTGCTGCCAAATTAGTCCGTTCAGGAAGGACTATGGCTGTCAATGCCTCACAGCCACAAACGGAGGCCTGTGATCATCAAAAGTATTTGTGGTGGGAACAGGAAAACACTCAGTGTCACCCTGCAGACCCACCCTGCAGACCCTGCAGTGTCACCCTGCAGACCCACTGCAGAGGCCTGTGATCATCAAAAGTATTTGTGGTGGGAACAGGAAAACACTCAGTGTCACCCTGCAGACCCACTGACAAGATGTCACCTTGGTCTAATCCTGTTCCATTCAATAAAGCAGAGCTCAAATGCATTGGATAACTGGTTGCTCCTTTAATATTTTTTGCCTTGTTCACTCCTCAACTTCAGCCGAGTCAAACGACAACCGTTCTCCATGAACTGCAATTTTTGCTGTACATGGATGTTTGTGACAAATCGGGATTGTAAATGCTTCTCCTCACAGGAATCCCTGCCAAGAACACAGCTTTCTGTTCTGCATCACTTCTTTTTTTGGTCTGGCTTTATGAAGCTGGCTACTTTAGAGCTTTCATAAACACTATGTGCTTAAAATTTTCAGACACCTGATTCTGAGCAAACATCCCAAATTCTTCTCCTATGAGGTCTTCATCCTTGGGGCCACACGATATATATATATTTTTAAACGCACATACTTCTAATGTCTAACACATTGCATAACCTTTTTCCCTGCTCCGGTCTTTCCTGAGATGATTTATTGGAATGGAAGAAATTTCCAAGTTTTGCATTTGCACTACTGGACTGAACTTTAGTTCCCAGGGTCTTGGCATCCAATGTCAAAAAAGCAGGCCCGGGATAACAAGAAATAACAAACTCCTGGGAAGATTTAGGAAAACAGAGATTTCAAGATAACCATTTCAGTAAAGTTGGGTTCTCTTTTTGGGTGGCAAGGGGAGAGGAACAAGCAAATATTGGAAGCTCACAGTAAAGGACAAGTTATATGCATGAGGCAAAAGAAGGAGCTTCAGTTTTAACTCACTGCAGCTCTTTGGCCTCGGTTAGGACGGTGCTGAAGTGCTCAGTGCCACTGAAAAAAGCATCATCTTGGGAAATATGAGTTCATTTTACTCCAGCAACTTAATAATATCAGGTTCTTTACTGATATGAATATAAGCTCTTTACAGTTAATCAGTTTTTGTCTTGATAAAAAGCAAGCTGCACACCTGGAACCAACATTTGCTGTTTTTTTTTTTTTTTTTTTTTTAAACACAGACCTCTTATGGGACTTGGCTAAGCCTTAGTGCAGCATTTCCTAGGGAATGGTGATATTTGCCAACTGGCGTCAAGTTTAGCAAGAGCACAAAGCAAGCCAGCAAGCAGGTATTTCTGTATCTGTAAAGCATTTCCAATACTCTGTAAAGCATTTCCAATAGCGGGTACCTTCTTGGACAGATAATTTGGGTAGAAATTTTCTATCTTTGAATTTTCCTCAAAGCAAAGCCTGTTCATTTCATTTCTATTCATTCAGTTCAGTAATTTTAGAGTGAAGAGAGGGAAAAGGAGTCTATGTTAGAGCCAAAACATGTGGGATCTTAAGAAAGTCTTTACTGTTGCTGTGAAGACATCCCTGCAGGAGGGCAGGTTGGAAAGCACGAGAGCCTTCTCCTGGATTCTCCTCTATATTCAACACGACTGACCTTGAATAGGGGAGCAGTAATGCCACCAAAATCCACGAGCTTGGCCTCCGTTTCTTGCATGAAATGCAAGGCATGAACTCTGTGTACCCCATTTTTTGTGAAATAACTATCATGAAGATGTTGCTGAGAGTAGAGCATCTGCTACCAGTCACGATGAGTAACAGGATATTAGGCTAGGGAAAGCTGAGGAAAGGCCTGCTGGAGCACAACTATGTTCCCACGATAGTATCGAGTACGCACATGGAGAGAACACTTAAGGAGCACTGAAATTGCAGCCAGCAGGCCAGATGTCAGGACTAGCACAATCCACTGTGTGTTGTGCTCGACCGAGGGCTGAGCATGAATAGCTTGGAAGTTTCGTGTTATAAAGGAAGCTTTCCTTAGCACTCTTTGTGTTAAACTACCACCTTTTTATGTAAGGGAAGTCAGAAACACCTTCATTGTGACAGGTGAAATCACAAGCTGATGGACTCAGGCTCAGAGATCAATGAGAGCTTGGGAGCAGAGAACATATGGCACAGCAGAAAGATGCACCGCTCCATCCCACATACAGTCTGTCAGCAATTCTGCTAGGAAAAAGGTATTAAGGGAACAGCGTGCCCCAAGAAAACTCCAGGTGGCAAGAGGAATTTTCCTTTACGCCCCCGCTTTGAAATCTTCTTAGGCTCCTTCTGCTGAAAATGTAGAGCTACTAGTTGCAGAGAAGCTGCCATGTTCCTCGTTGCACTCGAAGTGGCAGTCATCTCACCTGCCCTCCAAAGGTCCCCTAGATGAGACCACCTTCAACTGCTTTGAGAATGAGGTCCCTCATGTGCAACTCCCTGCACCCCCTGGTCCCTGTGAGGGGATACCAGTGCAACAAAAGCAAGACTAGGGCTTTTACATAATTCAGTTCATGAGGACAGGCAGTGCATAACTAATATAAAGGCAGGGCACCTAAGTGTACCACAGCTGAAAGTCTTACCGTGTTGAGCAACTAGAAATGCAAATACAGATGCACTTCCCACAGGAAGCAGGAGCACTTGGGCCATGGGCTGGTTTTGTTTGGCTCTTATTTCACAGCCACTAGACAGTCAGCGCTGCCTGGTCGGTGGGTTCACTGACTCATGGCGTATGGGAGAGAGCAGCAGCACAGCCAGACTCCCCAGAGGTTTTCCTTGTCAAGGGGCATTCAGCCCCACTGCATCCTCCCAGCTCTGCTCAGAGGGATGGGGGATTAGCTGGCAGCTGTGTGAGGCCCAGCTCCAGCTCTCCTACCCTGCCCACAGCTCTTCAGCAGCCATTTAGCTCATGCTGTACAGCCAGCAGTGTCTGTACTGCAGCCTTAACGGAACAGGACAACAAGCTAAACCTTGCAGAGGCCCGGGGTCTTACCTGGAGGCCACGCAAACGGCTTTATGGAGCCTCTTGTATCACATGTGGAGGAAGATCAAAAATAGCTTTGAGGCAAAGACTCCATCTGAGCTTTAAAAGCCCTCTGGAAGGACAGGCAAAACCTGAGGCTTCTATCTCATGTACTGGAGAATAAACCTGAGAGGCATTCAACCTCCACAGCCTATAACCCTTGCTCTGACAGTGCCCAGTACTTCCAGCCACCAAATATGCCTCATTTAGAGAGAAATACAGAAAAATCGTCCAGCGAGATGCATGTGATACAGTTGTTTTTCAGGTGTACTTACTCTGTAGCCATCTTTCTTTCCTCAGTTTCATTTTTTCTTTTTTTGAAAGAATTGTTTTCTCTTCTATACCTAGAAGCAGAAGAAAAAAAGAAAAAGACATTAAGAAAACAGAGCCTAGCTACTGCATACAACTTCTACGTCAAACATTTCATAAAGATAACGCTGCAAAGCCCATAAAATTTTGTTCAGGCTTTTCCAATTTTGATTTTGTCAGTATGGCAGACAGGCTGCATTTCAACCCAGAGCTGAACAAATCCAAACTGGCTCCCTGTCAACAGAGAAATAAGAAATAAGGAACAAGATTAGATAAGTGGCAGCAGCATGAGTCCTGCTTTCTCAGGCTAAGGAGCTGTTCTTGAGATCAGCTTTTCAAGAGAACTTTCCTTCCAGTCTGCTACATTCCTATGGGAACCTGGCCTGAACAGACTGGTGTTTTCTTCTGAAAACTAGTCTATATGAAAAGATGAGTAGCCACAGTGATCTAAAATAGGCCCAGTCTGACTTTCCTTTTGAGGTTGTGTGAAATCAGGAAAAATCCACATAAATGGCATCCATAGAGAGCAGTCAGATATTAGACAGCTTGTAAATAAAGGCTAGCACCAACTAAACACTGATTTCACTACTTGGAAACGAGATGTGAGATCCAATACCAAGGCAAATAAAGACACAAATATTTTTACTGGAGATTTGGTTACAGACACTGTAAAATTTTATCTCATCTTTGGTGTTTTTAAAAAAGAGGGAAAAAATAAAGACTTCAGTCTCTGAAAATGTCCTGGGAATATTGGCCCAAGAATGTTAATAGAGGACAAATCTCCCTAAACACTGCTCCTCTCACCTTAGACTATTCTTAAGCATGGTAAAGCAGAAACGCTTTTTTCTCCCCCTTCAAACAGAAATCAAACAGGATAAAGGAATTCAACATAACTCAGAAAACAGTTCGCTGCAGACAACATCTCTGAAGCTTCAGATCTTTCAGGATGATTTAAATAAAAGCCGGTGCATAATTTAATCACTTCAATGACTTAAGATTGGAACAAGCCTGCTTAGGGCAGGGGGTCTTTTTCATAACACTAAAGACAACAAAATGGTTTGAGTTTCCAGATGACAAGGAGGATGAAGCTGGAGTTGTCATCACCTCTTATTCCAGAAAATAAAAATTAAAAATTCTACTCATTTTAAGCCAATTTCTGCCGCAGGCAGGATACACTCTGCAGAGACCCAGGCAAAGGAGACCAGGAGCAAGCAGGGCCAGGCCCCAACTCCAACCCACCCACTGCCCCCAAAGCAGTGGGTTTTCCCTCCACGGTTTTCCTCATAATTGTGTTTCCCCATCTCCCCAATATCCCGAATCCCACGACTCTGCTGCCTGTGGAGCAAGGATTTGGCACACAGAGAGGTCAAAACACAGGGCACAGCCCCATAGGCTCTAAGACACAGCCCAGGCCAGCAACTTGCCCTCTTTCTGGCTCACACAGAGTGCTTCCAGCTTTCGGGGATGATGCTGGTGCTGGGGGATGTCTCCCCTCTTTGTCTGACAACATGTTCATTGCTTCATTGGGAAAACAGCGCCTGGCATGATCTGCTAATGAAAAAAAATAAAATAAAGTCCGTGGCCAGCTGGCCAACTCTAGTAATAACATCAATTCCAATATTTATTTTTTTCCAAACAGCAGCAGAATATTTAAGGAAACGCGAAAGCTGCTTTCTTGGCGAGAGCCCAAGGGCGGCGCGGCAGGAAGACGGACACGACGGACACCCCGGCAGCGGGGCCTTAAGCTGCAGCTTAAGCGCAGGAGGAAGGGCTGCTGCGGAGGGCAGCAGGACGGGTGGACCCAGGGTCTGCTGGGGAACAAGTCCCATGGGGGCAATATGAAACTTCAAGATGTGTCTGGGATTTTAGCACAGGGATGATCAAGTTGATGCGTGCTGGACAGCTGTCAAAAATACTGAAGCTAGTTCAAAGCCCCCAGTGCCAGTGATTGCTGAGCAGTGCCCAGGCCCATCTCCAAAGGCACCTGAGTGGAACGGGCTGCTGCAGAGGGGCCCGTCAGGGCTTCAGCATCCTGCACACATAAGAGCCAGCAGAACCCTGGCATTAGGCCTCACCTAGAGGGGTAAGCAAGACTTGGAGGATGGTCCTCCAGTCTGTCCCACAAAAAAAACAACGCTGCAGAGAAGCCACCAACCAGAGAAGACACCCCTGCTCCTCTCATCATTGCCCATCATCTCCCATCAAGATATCCCACCACAACACAGATGCAAACTGGTCCAATTCTGCCCTTCTGCACCAAACTCTGGAAGTCAGAGCCACACAAGAGTCACACGGCCCCTTCTACAGACATTTTCAATTTTACATCCCTCCCTGCCCAGGAGAAGCTTTTCCACTCGCTGGAAGTTGCCAAGTTGCATTTGGCATCTTCCCCTTCAAGCTCAGCACGCCAAGGCCGCTGGAGACTGGCGGGCGAGCGCTTCGCACGCAGGAGGCAGCTCCAGTTAGTTAATTAACAGCACACGCTGTCCCAAGGTGGTCTTTATTTTTATTTAGCTCACAAGCACCTCTGAGATCAAAGGCAGACAGCAGCTCTGCTTTAGTTTTTTCCTGTGAAATGAGGAGGGCTCGGGTCCCCCCGTCAGCGTCTGCACGTGGAACTGAAGCACCACTTGCCTTTGAAATCTTGCTCACAGGGAAGAGGGGTGGCAAAACCCTCACGCCTTAGCTCTGGGTAATTCAGATCTTGTAAACTCGACAATTATTCCTGTTAGCAAGGATGTGTTTATTTTCTCTGATCTGTGCGGTACAAAACGTCTTAAACACAAACAGATTAGAAAGGAAAAAAGAAGACTTTCTGCTCCCACATCAAATGCTTGTTACTACTCGTGACAGTTCTCAGAACCTGGCTTTTGAGGCAGACAAGCAGAATTTCTCTGTGCTTCCTCCTTCAGTTCAAAATGATGGTATGAGTTTTTTGGTAAAGGACTGCAGTCATAGGCTTTATATATGCATGTGTGTGTAGAGATATATGTATGAATATATATACACACACACATCCATATATATGCATCAGTCTAAAGTATACTTGTGCGTACATATAGATATATGAATAAATATATCCTACCTTAAAAGGATATCCATTTTAGCACTTCCAGGCGTGCAGGAGCAAGCCTTGCTCAACCAAGACACTAGGTTAAAGCCTTAGTACTCTACACTTCCCTCTACAAGATATCACTTTTTAAGCTGGGCTGCACAGTCAAAAGGGCCAAAAAACATGGACTTCACCTCTATATTGGAAGAGCTCCAGCACCTGCAAAGACTCTGCCAGAAGCACAAACACTGGTCATAAACCTGCTCCTGCACCATGCTGTGCTGTAGAAGGGGAGGATGCTTTAACACCACCCATCTACTTGCCCTGTCTCCTCGTCCCAAGCTTCCTTTTGGTCAGAACTATCAAATGTATCACGTGGTGTTTGAGTCTTATTCCCAGCAGGCTGGTGATACACAGCAGTGCGGGTGTTGCTGCTTGAAACACGCTGTTTTGGCAAAGCAGGGTACCATCTAAATTGAAGTTAAACAACAACAGATGTGTTATTTTTAGCCTCGGTTGTATAATAGGAAGGGAAAAAAGCAGCCTGTGCCTACAGCTGTGCAATGCTGAATTCACTAAGGAAATGCAAGGAATATAGTGAAGAGCAAACATTTTTTTCCTCTTAAATTACATAAAGAGCCATTTTTTTCCTCTTGAATTACATAGAGAGCCATTTTTTTCCTCTTGAATTACATAGAGAGACATTTTTCAATTGCCTCAGACCATTTTACACTGAAAGGAATGGGGAAGCTGGAAGCCACAGTTGAGTTTCCCCTAATCCCTTGCAGGAGCTGACAGGCGCCAATGCAGGAATTCCAAAGGTACCATTTTCCTCTTGGAAAAGAGCTCACGGATGACACAAGCTGGGCAGAAGGCCAGCCAAGACATCCTGCAGCAGAGTGCTACCTGCCAGAGCAGGCATCCACGGGAGTCAAGGAGCTTATTGGGCTCATCCCCACTCGCCACCTAAAAGCCCAGCTCTCCTGCTCCTCAGCCCTGAAGGCAAGGCTGCACAAGTGTCCTTGGAGCCAGGATCGTGTGGGACTATCGGGAGCTGGGGCTGCTGTCATGGCTCTCTTTGCCTTGCTCCCAGCAGCAGCCTGGTGCACAGGGACCGCAGCCAGGCTCCACCCGCTCCAAGCCCTGCTGCTCCGGGGAGGCTTGGAGACCAGTGCTGGAAGAGACGGTGCCAGCCCCTGCAGGCCTGCTGGGACAGGGCAGCTTCCACCACGGATACGGCATTTGCTTTTCTCTTCAGAAGCAAGCCTCATTTTCAATAGCATTTAATCATTCCTCCAGCACAAAAAAGGCTCCTCCTTCCCCTAACGAAGGATTAAAACGGGATATCCATTCTCTCCGAGTCACGAATCACCCAATTATTTAAAAGGGAGCACCCTGCCAAGGCCTGCTTCACCACCAGAGAGGCAGAGGAGCAGCGTGACTCGTGTCCTCACAGCAAGGTCAGGCCTCCATCAGGCCTGGTAAACATCCTCGGGCTCTGACCCGCTGCAGCAAGGGCACGAGTCCCCCCGCCGCGGAACGAGCCGCGATTCAGCTCCAGTTAGCCGCATAAGCGCACAAGTGACATGCCAGCTGAAGCTGGAGCAGATGCCCTCGGGAGGTTATGGAGAAGTCACAATTTGCTCTGCAGTCTGCAAAAGGCAATGCAAGGGACAAATTCTGTCCTCCCCAGTAATATTTTAAGGTGCTACAGTCACAGCCACAATGTATGAAACTATCCATTCAGAAGCACCCAGTGCTCTGCTTGAAGCATTTCTCACTCTTCAAGGGGCCTTAGTTCCTTCCTCTTCCCATCCACACTTGCTATAGCAGCTTCTCCAGCATAAATATTAATATTTGAAGGGTTAGTCTCTGTTATGCACACAGGATACTCAGCGGGGTCCAGTGAGTCAGTGTCCTTAAACCCACTTCTGCAGATTGCCTGCAAGGAAGATGCCACAAGCCTGAGAGAGCAACACAAGTCATTCTCCTTACCAGGGCAGAAGCAGGTTACATGTCACCAGAAGACTAAATTGAGAGAGTGCCACCAAGATCACAAAATGCCTTGTGAGCCAGGTGCTTGACCGTGACAGCTCATGGTATGGACTGATCTCAGGAACCACCTTGCACGTGGGTGTCACAAGAAGCAATTCTCATCTCAGACTTCCTCTTGAAAAAAGTATTTTGTGTCTCAAAGTCTGCTTATTTCAGGGGCTAACATCTTCTTTGGCAAGTAAAAACATGGTGGGAGCACAAGGATAAATACCTTCTTCCATATCACGTAGCTGGCTTACAGGAAAGATTCCCAACGAGTCGCACTGAGGGACAGAGAGCCAGGTGGCCTCTGCTCCCTTTTGTTCATGGATTTCTGCTGCAGCTTTGACTTTATAACCTCCCTCTCGCTGCTAACATCCTGGGGGCAGCAAATCAGGTCAGATGTATCACTAGGACAAGACTACGAGAGAGGAAAAAAAAATCACCAAGCCCTGCTTTTTGCTACATATATTCTGTTCACCTTGGAAAGTTTCTTTAAAAAAAGAAAAAGAAAAAAGAAAAGCTGACGATCAGCACATCCTGCTGAGTCACTGGCCTGAGGTGGGAAGATGCTGAGGAGGGATATGAGACACAGGATACCAGACAGACAGACAGTGCTTCTGTCTGCTCCAGACAGACCACGCTGAGGTTCTCCTTCCCCAAGCACGGGAGCATTATGAGATGCAGCCTGTGAAGAGGAGGCAGCTACAGAAGCACATTGACTAGCACTGACAGCAAAAGGAAGACTTGCTTGAAGCGGGCAACCCTCAAAGTCCTGAATGCACCTTCCAAGAAGCCTTGCTTGAAGCCAAGCACAGAGCAGAAGTGCTGTCACTCGGCATCCTCCTCTCCTGCACCTCTGCTGAGAGGAGCCCCGTTCCGGGTTGCGCGCCAGCCGGCGAGGCCACCTGGCTCAGCTGCTGGCGCCGCGCGCTCCAGCTGCTGTCCCAAGTGGAATGTGTTCTACACAGCTTGGTCACTTGTGGCCAGCTCTGTGTGAAGGACAGGGGCACGAGGCCCACAGAAGCAAGTCAAAAGTTGCACTGGGCCAGACCTTGGGAGGAGAACCAGCTCTTCTCAGGACAGGAGCTCCCTGCAGCCCACGTGCAAATCCTGCTTTGAGCACACTGTCAGGATCAAGCGCCACTGCAATATTCTACCTGTAGAGGCCACAGGGACCTCTACCTTTCTTGTGCTATCAAACGGAGCAGCATCTTGTCATCCAGTCAGAACCAAAGCACATGAGGGAAACAGAAAAGCCAATTTCCAAAAGCTACTTCCTCACAGAGGCAGATTTGAAGTTGCCTTCAAATCATACAGAGAGCAGCACAGAAGGTGTGTGCGCCATGTCTGCAGGCAAGGGCAAAACAAGGGGCAAAGTCTTCCTGAGATCAAGCTGATCTGTGGAACCTCAGGTTTGCACCTGAGACTTGGTTCTTGCCCACTCAATCAAGAAAAGAAATCTGACCATTTCCAATCTCCCACCTTCCCTACAACAAGCACACAAACCCCTTCAGCCTGCCTCACAGTAGGAAGCTCTAGGTGGTAGCCCGTGCATTAGCAGCCTAGGTTGGAGCTGGTGTAAGCCAGGGCTGAGAGCAGCCTCATCACCATGTTCTTGGCTCTGGTGCAGACACTTCCGACCTAGTTTTCTCTTCCCCTCCAGTTTTGCACAATTTCACATTTCTTCAAATACAACAGAAAAAATTCTGCTCCCTTCAGCAAGAAGCCTGGCACTTGCTCCCTGGAGAGAAAATGATTTCCCAAAAAATCCCCAGAGATCTGGGAGTTCAGGCCCTTGGCTCTTATTAGCACAGTCTCAAACATCAGCCATAAAGTGGAATAAACAAAAATTAAACAGCCACATCGCTTTCCAGTTTGCCTGTTGAGGCACAAAAAAGACTAAATTGAGACCTCATTTTCTAGGCTTCCCTTGTGCAAACACGACTGACAAATGCAATTATGCCTCCTGCATGGAGAAAGAGCACAACAGACACACACAAGAAGAAAACTCTGGGCACTGTGATATGCTGGGTATAGAAAGGCCGCAAGACTCGAGTCCAGGTAAAACACAAGTGCAGAGAAGTATTCTGAAAAGGCTTGGCAGCACCTCGGAGGCTACGGGGAAACAAGCAGCAGCTTCACATGCATGATGTGGTGTGAGGAAGGGAGCACTACAGAAGAGTTTTCACCCCTGCTCTCAGCTGCTGTCAACACGGCTTCACACTACGCTGGTAAAGCACACTAGCTTATCGCATCGCAGCCCTCAACTCCAGCTTCAAGTCCATCATTCTAGCTCTAACATGAGGAAACTGAAATAAAGGACTGCAGGAGCTTCCCAGCTGCCCTGGCATTCCTGACCAGTTGGTGCAAATGGATGGCTCTAGCCCCCTTTGGAGCCTGCCTGCCCTCACTTTCTGTGAGGAGAGGCAATCAGCCTGAGCTGCGGCTCCTCTGCCACAGCAGACCTGCTCCTGCAAAAACAGTATTTGGAAAATCACCTTGGCAACAGAGTTCCTTGGAGCCGCATCTGCAAGGCGGTGACTCACCCGTCTGTCACCACATCTCACCGAGGGGCACCAAGGGACACAGGGAGGTGCAGCTCGGAGCTGCCTTCCCCTCCTGCAGGCTGTAGGGTTGGACACAAGGAGGGAGCTCGGCACGATGCAGGAGCCCTGAGTCTGTAGCTCCCCAAATACCACTGGCCTCTACAAAGCGCTTTTGTTTGGCCCAGTTAGTGGTCAGTCACTGGGAGGGATGATGACTGTTCTACCTGATCATCCAGGCTTTGGAGATCTCCAGGAAGCTCAGGGCACAGCATGCTCTGGAGTCAAACAAGTCCCCATTTAAGAAAGAATAAAGCTTCTATTTCAACAATAAAAAAAAAACAGAGCAGCAATATTGCAGTTTGGATGCAAAGCAGTGGGTACAAGAGAGGAAGCAAATAAAATATGTCTCTAAAAGCTTAAATAATAGCAAGTACGGACAGTAAGATTTATTCTGAGCCCAAAAGTAATCCATATTCATCAATGGGTAAATTCCCTCCTTTGGACTTATTAAGAGAGACAGAAGAGTGAAAAATCTCTATGCTTTTTGACAATGCCTTGCAGGCTTGTATTTTTAAGAGATCTGCCCAAAATATCCTTTCTATTCCTACTAATAAGATTACATTTGACTTCATTCACTTTTGAAAAGTTTAAGGAAATCAAGAGTTCAATAACTTTCTGTAGTGTTAAATCTTCAAAGGAACAGATCTGAAAAGGCTCTTGTAATCTTACCTGGGACTTATGATTTATGGGGTACAAAAAGAAAAAGTATTTTACCTCCATTTCCTTGTCTTTTTATGGTATATTAGCTAGAAAGTAACTAATTGGAGATTTTGTAGGCAAGTTTTGATATCACCCAAAAAAAGAAAAAGGTCCACAGGAAAGTTTGAGCACCCGATCCTTCTGTTCACATAAATGCTGCTGTATTTCATCCTTACTCAGATAAAGCCCCCAACTCAGGATCAAATGCCCGTGCTTAGTTATGTGGTCATTACCCGAGCTTTGAATCTGGGCATTGCCAGTCTTGCACCCAATTGTCTGAAACTCCATCTTCAGCTCTTCATTATTAGCTAATACCTCAAAACCTGGAAATGAGCAGACCTGAACTCACTGTGAAGTCATCACTATCCCAAACAGCTACATCACCTAGAGCTGAGCGTGGGCCAGCAAGCCAAAAATCCCCACTGTGTGCAAAGATTCAAGATATTTCTTGACCCAGGAGGCACAAAACCTTTTTCCCCATGGACATCTGAGCTTTGTTTGCTCTGAGGACGCCCACAGAAGTGAAGCAGCAGCCTGTGGGGAGAACTCGGGCATCAGAGAGCACTAACGGGCTTCTGGACCTGCCTGGTCAAAGCTGCACAACGGAGGGATCCCAACTCTCCATATTCTCCCAAGAGGTAGAACCACTTGGATATGGAGATTGGATGCAAGTGCGCTCCTGGAATCTAAAGGGTTCTTTTCTGTTCTCTCTCCATATTCTGTTTCAAACTCTTGGTAGAGGCAATGTTCTGCAGACAGACAGAAAAGGAAACTGCTCAGGAGTATCACACACACACACAGTCAATTTTTGTGTGTGAAAAAAAATCTAAAATCATTAGATTTAGAATAGAAGAAATTACACGCACCTTCTTCGTATGATTTCTTATTTTCACTCTTGTGCTGAGCTTTAATAAAAGTACCCAGTTTACAAGGGCCATCTAAAAACATTCCCCAAGAGAGAGGCAGTATTTCCTGTACAGTTTGCTTCTTTGATAAGTTATCTTACTTTGTGACTAGTTTCCAGTTTCAGTTGTTTTCCATTTCCAGTCTCTGGCTCCTATTACCTCTCTTACATCTCTTTTGGGACCTGGCATTTTTTTCCCCAAAATTATCACTTCATTTAATGCTATTCAGCTCCTTAGAGAAGCCAGTTCTGTTCAGCTGTATTCTTATAGCAGTCTCAATGCATGGATTTAGTAGTGACTACCAAGCCCTCTCTGAAACTCCTTCCCTAGGTTCCTTTGATGGCCAAGCAGACAAGAGATTTCTGGTTTTAACCAAAACAGAGATTTCACTATTTGGCAGCCTGATGCAGTTGAATCCACTCCTCTCTCAGACAGTTTTGTAACTTGTGCAGTTTGGGCATGAGCGATTCAGACGTGCACAGACATTCACACCTTCTCATGCTTATAAACCCACTCATATATTCTCTATAACTGTTTTACCCATAGATATTGGGGTTTCTGAAAAATATGCAGTACAGACCCTCATTGCTCTCAATGCTAAAAAAAGAAGCTGATAGAAGAGAGCAGAGAAATACTGGAAAGATGGGGTAAAAAAGGGTATTTAAAGATGCACAGAAACAGTAAAGTACTGAGAAGGAAACTTCCCAAGCAGATGAGACAAATATTTAACTTTCAGCTGCCATGGCAGCACTGAAACTAGACCAACGAAGGCAGGATTTGTGTGAAAATCCCCAGGAGGAGCTGTGAAGTCCTTTCCTGCTATTCAGCAATTATGGAGCTTTTCAGGGCAATATTCTTTAATGGCTAGTCTGTCTGTTTTTATTTTTTTTTCCTTCCTCCACTGGCAGAACAGGGGACAGACAGGAGATACAAAGTTGTCTTTTGCAGTGTTCTTTAACGCACCTCAGACTGGACAGCGTTCACACGAGGTGACTCAGTGAAACAAGCTCCTGCAAGAACCTTTGGCTCACCTGCAGGTTAAGTCATGGGAAAGAAATCATTAGAGCTGCAGCTCAGCCTATTCTCAGAGGGGAATGGAGAAAAGTCAAGAATCTCACAGTTCTGCTATTCCAGCACTGCAGAGGGAGAGCAGCAGCGTGCTCTACCCGGCACAGAGAGCTGTGGAAAGATCAGGCACAAATAAATCATAAGGTTAAATGTTCTATAAAAACCTCAATGCGGCTCTGGTCCCCCCTCCAAACCCTGCTAGGTGCATGCACATAAGTGCAGCACGCTGTACAAGAGATGCTGTTTCCCAAATAACACGTAGCTTTGCCTCCTGAAGGCCTCAAATCCCGTTCCATCCCTCCTGCACCACAAATCTACTGGAGAACGGCAGAGCAAGCTGAGGCTGCCACAACAAGCTGCACGTTTAGACGTGCCGCAGAGTGGCCAGGACAGCGGCTGGCGCCCGCGGGTCACGCAGGCTGCAGCCAGGCAAGGCAGCAGCATTTGCTGCACAGCAGCGAGCCCCTGGGCTGACCTCCAGGGCCCTGCGTTCGCCCCATTCAGCCACGGGCAGTACTTGGTTATTTTGGCTTTGTGGGGAGCCTCAGCACACCCCAAAACCTGCACAGGTCCAGTATGCGAGGGAGCATTAGCAAAGATCATAAAACTATCTGAATTTAAAAAAAAAACCAACATTTTCATGCTTTTTTATTTCAACATATTCACTTTGAAAACACAATGTTGGAAAATGCCACCATTAAAAAAAATAATTAAATAAACAAAAGAAAAAAAAACAGGTCCATTTGGATCCTCTAATCTGCCAAAAATGGATACTGGAAGAGAGATCAGCAGTAGATGTTTTAATATCTAACTGTGTTTAGGGGTGATCAGGCACTTGCTATGGTAAATGCTAGTTTGGTAAATGCTAGTAAATGGTTGCCTAGTTTAACATTGAAATCCTCAATATCTTAAAACCTTGCTAACCAAACAGTTCAGCTCCTCAGCAGCCCTGAACAGCAGAGCAGGGGGGACACAGAGGGGAAAGCTCAGCCCCTGTCCCCCCTTCGCCTGAGGGTTTTGCCCTCTCGAGCAGCACTTGGCCAGCCAGCGAGCACAGTCTCAGGTTTGAAGGCCGTCTTTGATCAGAGCTTTTCACACCTTCCCCCTGGACAGCATCCAGAAGGAATCGGTACCGAGGCTTCCCAGCAAAGAAACACTGTTCTTCCCTGGGTGCTTCTTGAGCAGCGGACACACCGTGGCTCTCTGTAGCACCTGGAGTCTACCAGGGAGCCCAGAGGACAAGTTTCATGGATTTGCACCCTCCATGACGGGCACAAGGGGCAGATGCGGGGCCCAGTGAACCACTACCCAGCTCCTGTATCAGGTCAGTGACCGACAGACTCTGCTCTGCTTGAATGTGGGAGGAGATGCCATTTTCCAGGAAGCTCCGAGGACTGTTTCTTAACAGGCTGCATTGAAACCCATCTTCCAGCAAACTGGGCAATAACCACAGAGGTAGCACAGGAGCATCTCCTGGAAATTCATGAAAAGCAGAGACCAAATAACAAGCTAGAGCATGCCAGAAACAACAGCACCAGTAAACCAGCAATGCCCAGGCTATCCCTATTAAAAAGACAAGATAAGGAAAATATAGGCATCTATGCACAGATTTCTTCCTTTGCCTTAACTGGTAGGTACCAAACATAATTGGAATGACACACTGTTGTACATAATACATTAATTTGCCTGCTTCTGCACAATGATCAATAGTTTCATTATATTTCCAGGCAATACAACTATCCTGGGCAGCAATTGAATTGAGCAGACACTAGGCACATAACTTCAGGGTACAAAAGCCCAGCCAAATAAAGAACAGCTCCTAAGTGCAGCAATAACTGGGGCTCATGCAGGAGTCTCTGCAGCTCATGTAGACAACAGATAATAATATATCATATCACAGATGTTTTCCACAGGGAAGGCAGCAGCAAGATTGAGCTGTGAAGGTCAAGAGAAGAATGTCCAAACCGCCTGAAATTATAGATTCCAATGGCAGGAAGGAGAAGTCAGTGCTCCTGTCCAGAGAAGGGGAAAAAAAAGCAAGGACACCTAGTGAAGAGAAAGGAAGGTGGCTATTGATGCAGGCAGCCATCCACAAGATACCATTAAACATACAATGAGGTTTGCATTGTGACAGACAGGTCCCTAGGCAGCTGATACCACAGCAAAGTCAACGAACACAAAATCCACCTGGGCAGAGAGAGGAGATGCTTGCAGAGACAGAAGGACCGTTTCAGTCGGCAGCTCTGGAACTCCAAGAGCCCATCTGCTCTGCCTTCCCTTCCCCACGGGGCATGAGGCAGATAAACTTAATCCTGCCCTTTCTTTGGTCGTTAAGGAATAAGCATAGACAGAAAAAAAAGAGAATGCAGGGAGGAGCTGGGAGAGGTTCTTCTCCCCCAAATATTTCCTCAGTCTCTAGCATGGTGCTGCTTTAGCAGCATTAGATACTTAGATTCCATATTTTACTTTTCAGAAATAACTGCTCAGACTACCAAATTTGTTGAAAAAAAGGTCTGTTTTTCTTATTTCAGAGACAGAAATGCCTTCCAAAAGTAACATCCAAGGCTGATCTCTGCATGCCAGTTGTTTCCCAGGCCACTCACTCTTCCAGCAGCAATGAGGACTACAGACCTGAGCTTGCCACAAGCAGGGGCAGACAGCCTGGTTTATCCCGGAGGTCCCCACACTGCTTCACATATATCCATAAGTACAAGTATTCAGTCGAGCTCTCTGTCTCAGTAAGCAATACAGAAAGCACATATGGGGAAAAAGCCAGGAGAAATCTTAGGAAAATTCTTCAAAATCCACACAAATGTTCTTCTCAGCTAACAACTTCCCTGATGCTCCTTGGGATGTTCATAAAATTCCCATATAAAATCTACATTGCCTCCCAGGTGCATGAAAGATCTGCCCTACACATTGCAATGGAGCCTTAAGGCATCTGCTAGGTGGTCGTAACCAAATAGTTCCTTTAACAGTGGCCTGGTATCTATCTCTGGGTGACTTTTTACCAGGTTTGCTCTCTCAGAAGAGAGAGGAGACCATTGAGCTGCAGGAAACAGCATCTTTTTTGCATGGTCCACGTAGCCTCTTGGTCAGTCTACCATCAAGTTTTGAGCACAGCAGCAAACGAGCTATGAGGAAGGTGAAGTTGAACTCTACTGCTTTACCACCCCAAAGGTCCCCTCATGAACAGAATCTCTAAGTGTTTACCAACATGAGCTTCTACCAAAATCTTTACTCTAGAAAAACATGTCAGGCAACAGGCAGCCAGTCTGGAGCCTGGAGCCACACCTCAGCTATGCAAGCAGCAGCATCTGCTAGATTTAAGCACGAGAGAAAGAGGCTTGACTTAATTTAATAAACTCTGTTCAGTAAATCCAATTTCCTGGCACACTGGCAGCATTTCCCACTACATGCTTGGACAAGTAATGTTTGCAGTGTACCATTTTGAGGTATATGTATGCCAATGCCCAGCTCCCATCAAAAGAATTGCGCCCATCAGTCAGGAACCACAGATCAGTACAGTGAGAGCACCTGCATCTGCACAAAGCTCAGGGCCCTCACACTCACTTTGAACATCAGGGTAACTTACTTTCAACATATGGAAAGAAAGAGATAAATGTCTTCAGCGTGGCTTTCTGCCAAGAGTCCAAGCCTACGAATAAAAGAAGAGACACCCATCTTATACTGACCTTCTTGCTGTAAGGCAGAAAGCTCGGTGATAATTTGGGGAGAAGGGAAAGGTCTGGAAGGCAGTGAATTGCTTCAGGAAATAGTGAATGGAATATTGTATTGCTCGTCTCTAATGGAAGTAGCAGGGGAAAAAAAAAAAATCAATTCATTATTCTATCAGTGACAAAGAGACCGGGCTGTTTCCTCTGGAAAGATCGACATGGGATGTGCAGGGGTGTTGGGACCAGTGGCATTATCAACACATGACATCTGGAAACTTGGCACAGACACAAGAGCAGGCGGGCGCCAGGACAGGGCAGCTCGGGGCACACGCAAAGGGGTTCAGCCTGTCCAAACACTTGGTGCTGCAATGGGGGGACAGGAGTCTTGACTACTCCCCCCCTGTTATCTCTGCTGTGCACCTGCAGCAGTAACATCTGATTCGCTTCTACCTGGGTTAGTCGTCTGCTGGCTTGGGCAGCTGATCTGAAACAGGTTGGCAGCAGGACCAGGGACACCACGTGGTGAACACAAGCAGGGAGCAAGCCGGCTATTTTTCAGCAGTGCAGGTTGCTTGAGACAGCTGAACTGCTCTTTCAGATTTCATCCCAGACCTAAAATTTCCAGTCTATTTTACACCCATGTTAAAAAAAAAGACCAATAGCAGCCCTTTTCTAGGCCAACTTTTGTCTTTATTCCAGTCCAACTTGACTTTGCATGAGAGCTTTCTACCTTCCTCAAATGGGTTCCCAAGCAGAGAGAAAGAGAGAAAATATCTATAGAAATTCTTGTGGCTGGGGGAAGCGAGGGCTCCAAGGGTTTGGCACTCGCAGGACCTACAGTTTTTCACTGCTTGAGCTCATTAGTTTGCTTTTCATAATAGTTATTAGGCCCTGGAGGCCTTAAGTGCCCAGCTGCAGTACAATAATACACATGATACATGATTCATGGAGTTGCCTTTTCAATACATGTCTGATAGGGCTGCTTGAGGAAATAATCCTTCTGCAAAGCCAGCCATTACTCACTTATCTCGGGGATGCTACTCACTTTGGGGAAGCAGCCCCATCACACAGCCCCACAGCACTGGGATCTGCTAAATGAGGGTTGCAGGGAGAACTACATCACCCACCAGACCATGGAAGGACCTGGCCGAGCTGCTCTCCATACCTCCTTGCCAGGCAGAGCTCCTCGCCCAAGCGAGCCACAGAAATGGGAGCTTCTGGCCGTCGAGCACAGAGATGAAGAAAGGAAGCTCCTGATCAGACACAGCAGCTGCAATTCCTGACAGTGGCAGCTCAAAATCATGAAACAGAAACAGGTTCAGAAGCACTTCAGGGCCTCAGCATCAAATCAGCTGCTTTTAACCTGCCTTAATACCACCATAGTTTGAAAAATCTCCTTCTCCAATTCACTTTTTCCCCTTAACGTTTCTGGCTACAGGTTCTTGGTCTGAGCTCTGCTGTTTCCAGAGAGCGAAAGCAGACAAACAGCCACACAGGCTCTACCACTCCAGCAGGGAAGAAGGGCACATGGCATGGGACAAACCAAGTTACCAGGGGAAGAATAACCAGAGAAGTCACCAGAGAGAGATGTGGCAGGACCTGAGATGACACTGGCTTCCCCATTCCTGGTCCTGACTCCAGAAGAGTCATCCTGGTAGACGATGGGACAACTAGGGAGAGGGCAGCAGCTGGCAGAGGAATCCTAACAGGAATATTTGGATGCACAAACAGAGATTTGGAGGGCAGTCAGGTCATACGTCTCAGAAGATCTATCTGTTGAACAGTTATGACAAACTCTGCTATAGGGCCAACTCCCTCCTCTCCCACAGATTACCTGCGTGGCAGCTGAGGAGCTCAGTCCCCACGGCACAAGTGCCTCTCCTCTGCCCCTAGGGACCCAGCACTGTCCTACAGAAGAGCTTTCTGCTATCCCTGCAGAGCACATTCACAGAGTGCCACAGGCACAGAGGGCAGAACAAATGCAAGACTTTGCAATGGGCAGACACTGAGTGTCAGACTACATTTATCAGAGTGACCGTGTGGACAACTGCTGGGTCAGCTACTTTAGGCAGCTTCTTATTCCTTTAGTCATTGCTTGTGTAAAACAGGTTAAAAATCTAGCCCCACATAATCCTGTATAAAATTGGGATAACAAGTCGAGACTTCGTGACTGTTAAAGCTAGCAGAGAACATGACCATGGAAACAGTGACGCTGAAGGGCAATTCCCACCTCCGGCTTGATGCTGGAGAGACACTAAGCGAGGCTGCACTGCAGGCTCCGGGAAGGGCCAGCCTCACAGGTAAACCAGCCAGATCATTGCACAGAGAAAGGGGCAGGAAGAAAGTTCCTTTTGTACAAGCTGGAAGGAAGCTCCAGTGTCTGCTCCTGGGTGAGACTAAACAATAAAGAAAAAAAAAAGGCTTTCCCCGTCTTATTTTCATTAGGGAAGCGCTTGAATAATAGACAGTAGCTTTTGGCTTTCAGCACCACTGTAGTTAATCCAGCCCATCCATCTCTGCCCTGCTCAAGTGAATCAAACAGTTGTTTCTCAGCAACTTGGGCTCAAGATATCCTTTTCTCCAGCTGGTAGCATCAGCATTTCTATCGTCCTCTATATGTTCCTCTTTGTTTAAAGGCAGGCACTCCTCTCCTCCCCAGCGCTACAGTAGCTGACATTCCCAATCTTGGCCATAGGCCTCATTTTCCAGACAAAACCCACACAATCAGCCTTTCAGCAGGAAGCATGGAGCAGATGCAGCCTTTCCTCAAGGCTTAACTGAAACTGTGTGTGTGAGCAAGTTACCACTTCTCCACTGCTGCGGAACAGACTGGGAAAATTAAACAATTTTCAGCCATAAGATCATCATGGATGGAAGAGAAGAAAGCAGCCTCAAATGTAGCTATAACGTAAGGGCACTTCAAGGGCTTCAGTTGGAGCCCTGGTGTCCAGTTCTACCACTTAGTGATAGTACCAGCAGGATACCAACATGCCAGGCCTAAGCAAAGACACATGTAGACAACATCACACTTCCAACAGGCCCAACTACCAACATCTGAGTTTAGAGAGAACATCTTTAGGATCCCAATGTATTTTTTTTTCTGGAGAAATTTGACCAGTTGCTTTGAAATCTACCTGAACACCAGAAATTTGCAACAAGGACTTTTAGAGATCCTTAGTCTGAAAGACCTTTGTACATCCTGAGTCCAGACTCTTAAAACTGACTTGAGTTACTCTGGTTATCTCACTGGAAGAGCCTGGCTCTACTCATGACAATCAAGATTTTGCAAACCTTCACCAGCTGCTCTATTTCCAGACAGGGAAAAACAGCCTCAAATCACTGCTCCTATTCCATGCCTTGAACATGAACGCTGAAAAGCTGAACTGCAGATGAATCTGAAGGCACAGGACTGTGTTTGACTGCAAACACTGTTAGGAGCTTCCACCTCTAGGCTGGCTAATGGCTTTTCCCTTCGAGGTGATCAAAGCACATGTATTTTTCCATCCCTGTGCTAAAGATGTTCAGCAGTCCCCAAAATCACCTTCTGTGCATTTGCAGCCACACGGGCTCAGACAGTGCTGAAGGCCCACTGGAATTAAAGCAAAGTTTCCACTGATGTTTCCATACTGCTCCCATCCAAATTGTCATGAAGTAATTACTCAAACTTACGCAGAGCTCCTTAGGATCACAGCAAAATTTCCACTAGGTTATTTTAACTGTTGATTAATTCTACTTTCCTGGCAGATTTCCGTGAATTCCTTAACATGTCTGGTCTTAGACTCCCTATATTACGGCCTTTTCTTTTTTTTTCCACTACTAACTCTCCATGCATCAACAGGGAAATGAAAAAAGTAATCACATGTCAGAGCTTACCCTTGGTTTTTAAGTCTTTGTTGTAGATTAGTGCGCTGCGCTGCCGCGCCTGGCCTATCTATTGCACAACCATACGTCAAGGGCTAATCCAGCCAGCTGCAGCTCTCGGAGCCCTGCACATCAGGACACCCAAACACCTAACAGCTTGGGAGCACCAAGGGGCTGGGAAGGCAACTACAGCAGCTATTTTATAGTTTTTACCATTTAGCTTCTCCTGCCTGCCTGTCTGCTCAGGCAACATGAGGATTTTGACCTCTAGGCGTGGAAAAGTCAGCCCATGTGCTGCCTGGGTACTGTCATGATTTACACAGTCTAAGATTCATTAGCCAGATTCTGATCACATTTTGAGCTGGCAATTGTAACCCCGCTTGCAGAAGTGGCTTTAGAAGCTGCTGCGCTGTGTGGACTGAAGCACTGACATAAATATGAAGGAGGGCGGAAGCACCTGGGAAAGCTTCCCAAATTGTTTGTCCCAGGCTCCGAGTTGGCCTCCTCTGGCCCCTAATTCCTCAGTGAGCTTTGCCCACGTGCAGCCAGCACAAAAATGAGTAACCCAAGACACTCAGGCTCTGCAGTGGGGTCAAGGGGCATCTTGATCCCAGTTTCCAAGCATCTATTTCCAAGCATCCATGTTAGCATCTGTTGTGCCAGTGTATCTTCTCTGGGCAGACCCTGGCAGCTGAAGGAGGAGGTAAATTGCATCCAGGCCAGAAACACAGTGTCTTTTCTGTGCAGGCCAAGAGAACTGATTAGCAGCTCAAAGTAAATGCTTCCCCATGAGATCAAGATCGGGTATGTCAAGCAGATGTCCCTAAAGGACAGGCACAGGTAATCCAGTGTCGGTATTAAGATCACTATAATGTACCTTTAACCTCACAAAGCTGTTCTAGTATTCTGAATCTCTGAATTCTAGTACTTAGAAGCCTCCTATTTTGCCATTGTTGAATACACACTCGGGCAAACCTAATCCATACCACCCTCATATGGGTAAACTGGAATTCATTATGAAAACCCTCATCCCAGGAGGTGCCCAAGCTCACACCAAGCCTCTCTCCCTTCTCACTGGTACCCAGGCTCTCCCACAGGAAGAATTGGTCTAAATCCTGCCTCACCACTTTTGCCAGGCACCACCTCTGGCTGCTGCTGGTTTTGCTCTGTCTCCACCAATGTTCTGCTCAAGCAAACAATTCCGGGCTCCCAAATGCCCAGAGGCTTCGGGACGCTCGCTGCCTCTGCCACGTTACGTAACCTGCTGGAGCCTCCCAAGGTCTTCCAGTCCCGCCAGCCCTTTATTCTCCCTCGCACTTCTCTCTCCTGCCTGGCTCCAAGAAAAACATGGGCATCGTCCCACAGCTTTACCAAATCCTTCAACCAGCCACTGTGATCATGACATCATCACACAACTCTTCCAGGATTCTTCATCTTCTGCCAAAAGTTGGACTTTATGACCCTGCCGAGGACTCTTCATCTTTCCCATAACGATTCTCACACAAGACAATTTACTTTTTTTTCAAACAAATCTTAAATTAGAGCAAGCCACGCGGCTCAAATATGCCTGTCTGGCTCACCAAAACAGAGATGAAACTTTTATGAGAAAAATAAACCCTGGTTGCCTCTAGGAAAGGCAGAATCGCTTTTATTTTTCTCCACGTCACCATCTGCTCCCTTCCCATTAACTTGAAGTTTGCAAAGCAGGATCAGTCACCATTCTGGAAACGACGTCCTCTCATACCAGATCTGTTTATTAAAAAGCAAGGGCTGCACCACTTCCCATAGCAGCTCTCCCTGCCCCTGTGCCAGGAAAACAGGCCCCTGGAAGCGGCCGCGCTGCTTCCCTACCCCGCGCTCAGGGATCGGCTGAGGGCTCCTGCAAAAACACCCCTGTTGCTAACAGAAAGTGTGTGTGGGTTTGGGGGAGAGGGACCAAACACAGGAGATGCTTATCCAGCACACCAGCGGTGTGCAGAGCTGCCAGACTGTTGGCACTGCCTTGATCTTCACAGATCTGAGAGTGCAGCACCAAAACAGAGTCCTGAAATCTCTCGGCTCTGGAGCATCAGGAATCACTTCATTTCTCTGCCTCTCAGCATCCTCCACTCTAACAGGGAACTTTGTCCCTTAAAAAGTATTTGAGGCACCTGGCAGATGCCAACCAGTAAGATTCCATCACCAGGAGTTGCTTCTATAATTAAAGTAATCCTTGAAAAACAAACACCAAACAAACCACACTACACACTCCTTCCTTAATGAGCATCTTAAGATCTTTGGCCCTTGAAGCAGACCTGCTGAGAACCCTCCCTTCTCTCTCCTCACCATCCTGTCCCTCCCAATACATACCCCTAGGTAGTTCAGAAGAAATAGACTCTTCTTTCTGAAAAAACGGCCCAGCAGAAGGCCTCTCCATAGTGCACTGAAAACACTGGCCTGAAGAGAACTGCTCGGGGAAAAGGATGCTAGAACAACCCTTGTGCCTGCTAATTGCATCTAATAAGGACCAAGCAGTCAAATGAGCTCAGATCCATACACAGCACTTCTACAGAGCCACCACTAGTGTATCTTCACTTGATTTTAGACTGATTTTAGTTTAATCTTTTTATCCCAATGACAGCATAGGATTGCAGATCAAACCACAGCGCAGTGTCCAACAAAATGCCCTGGTGGTTGGGGAGAGGGATTGAAAACGTGCAAAATACACAAGTATCCAACAGGTTTTTCCATCCTGCAGCCAATCCTCCAACATGATCAACCATCCCAGGTCACAAACTTTCAGAAAGAGGAAGATTCTGCACAGGGTCTCAATTTAGAAGACCCATCAGTACCTCTTTTGAAATATTCATTCTCTTCTTGTTAATGCAGTTGGTTTCTGAAGACCTTGCAAAATCAGAGCCATCTGTCGAAAATCAATGGTGGATGCTGCTAAAACTGGAATACAGTGTTTTCCTGCTATTCCAGCTGCCTTGGACCAACTCACACTCCCTTGGAGAGGTCAATAGTGTGTAAAATATCACTATCAAATAAAAACGTGCGCTGAAATGCTCATGCCCAGCCAGAATTTCTGTACAGCTTTTTCCTAAGCCAGAAATACACTAGCTGCAAAGCCAAGCAGCACTACAGGCTTCTTCTGTGAGTGTTACATAATAAATAATGTATTAAGTATCGTGATGTTGGGCTCCAAATCCAAGCCTCGCTTAGCCTTTAAAGACTATGCCACAATTACTTACAGGATTTATATTACAGAGCATGGGGGTGGGGAAAGGGGTGCTAGCAGATCTCATTTAAAGATTACTTTCATATCTAAAAGGGAGGCTGGTTCTTTAGTGTTTTCTTCAAGCAGAAAAAGGCAGCGGTGGCAGCTGGGGTAGAGCACACAATCAATAGATGCATATGGACATATAGGTCAAAGAAGAATTAGGCTGAGGGGGAAAAAAAAAAAGTTAGCTAGCTGTGAAATGTTCCTTTGGATGCTTTTCCACATATGGTGCTAGCTGTTCAGGGTTTAATCCTGAAGAAGCTGCATCTCCCTTGACGGAGCAACACTTCCAAGCAGCAAGTTTCCACTGTTATTGCTTTATGCTCATTTAGACTGGATGAAGATTTTATATGAACGTTGCTGTTTTCTGCACTTCATGCGCTAAGAAAAAGTGAAGGGAGAACTGGAAAATCTTGTTTGCATGTCCTGTGAAGCAGAAAAGCATCATTCAAAAATACAGAACTGACCTAGAAAAAACAGCGAGTTCTGCTGCTGCCCTCTAATGCGGGCATCTAACATCCAAAAAAGAGCACTCAACAAAAGCTGCTCTGCTCTGCAGACACCTCCTCCCTGCTCCTGCGCCAGCGCTCACAGCTGGAGCAAGACACAGCAAAGACATCACAACAAGTACATGGATGGATCCAAGGTCTAATCTAGATGTTTCTAAGCTTATATACAGGGGCATATATCACCATCCCCTGTCCTATATCTCTCTTTCCCTTCCTCAAATATCAGGGGGAAAGGAGAAGCTCCTAATTCAGACTTTTTTGGGTTTTTTTTTTTTTTTAAACATTTTAAGTCTCAGCAAGCACACAATCTACCTCTGCAGCTTCCATGAGGAATGTGCTTTTTGCATTCAGCTTTTGCATCCCATCCTTGGGTCCTGGAAGGACCGATGACTTGGGAGGTAACTGTGGGTGCTTTTCACTTGCCATTATAGTCACCTGGACCTGGGATTAGAACTAACTGTTTTATGAGCATCTGATCCAAACACATGAATGACCCAACTCTGAACAACTGGGACACAACAAAAGCAACTCCTTCTGTCCTTCAGTTCCACCTCCATTTCTTAAGGCTGTAAGAGGGCACAAGAGATGGGCTACGAAAGAAGAA
>JAUBOD010000319.1:233079-246424 GCA_032353885.1 Nothura maculosa | reverse complement strand
CTGGTCTCGCCAAAGTACCTCATTTGGAGCTCTTGGTCTTCTACCTCCATCAGGGACTTGAAGCCCATGCACTGGGCTGTCACAAAGATGCTTTTTGTCTTGCAGAAAATGCCCCGTGACTGCTACCTCCAGCAGCTGTTGATGACCTGGGCGTTGCTGGTCTCGCCAACAGGTGAGTCCTACCTGGCTTTCCTTGCCGTCTTCCCTCTCATCACTTTATATGGACAGTAAAACAGTGGTAGAGGGGGAGAAGACCAAATACAACAGTGTGAATGTGACCCTGAGGATGACATGGAAGGCTGGAAGGTGGCATATTGCCCCTCAGATGCCAAGGGACAGAAATGCTGGTGAGGGTTTTGATATGGCCTGCTGCAAGGGCTTGGGAGGTTATAGGTAGACCGAGCTCAGGCCAGTAAGGCAATATCATGCTTCTTGCTGGGTGTCAGAGCATCCTGTGGCTGCCACCAATGTGGATTGGGACTCTCTAGAGGTGTCGCAGCAAGTCTCTGTTTTGTCTCCCTTTCAGCTTTTGCCATGGAATGCATCAAGACCAAGGTGGGGACGTGCAATGACTGCATCCAGTCTGGCCCAGGATGTGCCTGGTGCAAGAAGCTGGTAGGTCTGCGTAGCCTCTCATGCCATCAGCATCCAGCTATCCTGCCCGCTCCATTAATGGGACCGTGCCTTGTGGTGACGAGAGAAGATAGCATCTCAGCTTGTGCCTCAGTGTCATGCTCCAGCAGCTCTGGAGGCAGAGTTCTGCTAGTGGCAATGAGCCCATGTTTCCCATATCTCCCATGTTGCTTAGGTCCAGAGGGAGTGACCCAAAGCTCTGCAAGCTGCATGGAGGGAGATTGTGGCCCCTGTGCCCATGCCAGCACCCATGACCATTTGGTAGGCAGCAGGAGCAACCATCTGCCCTTGTCAGACACTATTGCTTGCTTACCTACTCTTTAAAAGCAAAACGGTCTTTCATGCTCTACCTGGTAGATGGGGCCAAGAAAGACCTGACAGGCAAGACCTCTTCAATCTCACTTTTTCCATCAATAGTTCAGAGCTGTTTCAGAGCTAGTTTGGGAGCAGGATTATCTAGCAACATGTCTGTCTACCTCCTATTCCTGATTTTTCCTGTTGATTTTACAACATGCAGAACTTCACCAAAGCTGGAGAGCCAGACTCTATCCGCTGTGACACCATAGAGCAGTTGGAGCAGAAGGGATGTTCACGTGACGACATTGAGTTTCCAATCAATGATATTAGAGTGACAAAAGACAGTGCTTTAAGCGACAAGATACAGCTGACTCCCCAACAGGTTCATCTGAAATTAAGGACAGGTATGGTTTGCCTGGCTCCATAAAGACCTTGCAGCTCATCCCTCAGTCTTCACGAAGTAGCAACCAGAGTTGGCTAGTAGTTGTTGCACGTGTTAGTCATGCAGAACTGAAGTGACTAATATTAAGAGTTCATCATAGGGGAACTTAGTCATCACTCCAAGGCTGAAAAAAAGGTTAAGCACTGGAACAGGCAGAGGAGTTATCCACCTTGAGACAGTGACCGAATTCGTGTGGATGGGGAAGATGGCCTGACACAAAACATAGAGGGAGAGAGCAGGTCTTGGGGTGAAAAGGGCGAGTAGGCCTGAGGGTAAATGGAAAAAGCAGGCCTAAGGGTAGAGAGGTCAGGTAGGCTTCAGGATAAACAAGATGAGTAGGCCTGAGAGTAAACGGGGCGAGTAGGCCTAAGGATAAACAGGGCAAGTAGGGTAAACAGGGCAAGTAGGCCTGACGAGAAAGAGGTCAGGTAGGCCTGAGGCTAAAGAAGTCACTAGGCCTGAGTGAAAAGAAGTCAGGTAGGCCTGAGGCTAAAGAGGGTGAGTAGGCCTGAAGGTAAACAGAGACAGTAGGTCTGGGGGTAAACAGAGGTTAAAAAGGCAGGTTAAGAGTGATAAAATTATTGGAATCTCATAGATTATTAAAAGTCTTAGAAGTTACAGAGAAATGCCCTTAATTTGCTTTACATTTCCCCAAATCTTTTTCAATATTTTTGTGAAATATTTTTGAGAGAATATAGAATTTTTTTGAGTTATGTCTTTGGAAAGAAAACATGGTCCTTAAGATATCTCCCGCATATTTGAGAGCTGTTGCTGTCCCTACTTCGTAGCAAGGTCATTTCTGTCACTATTATCCAGATGCCTGGGGGTCTCTCTAAATATGGTTTTCTCTGTGAGCAGGACCCGATTCTGGTGCCTTCACCTCCCTTTGCTCCCACTGTTCTCCTCCCACTGCTTTTCAGCATATTTTTCTTGATTCAACTCTCATTCCATCTGTTTATGGAATTCCATCAGTTTATCTCCAAAAGGAAACAAAGCACGTAGGCCCACTCCAAAGTACTGCTGTTTGATTTTTCTTGTTTTAACTATGTTTGAATGGGTCTAGGTATTTGTAATATTTGTCTTAAGCAGTATTTTGATGTGTAGAAGGCACAAAAAATCAAACTGTAGGTGAGCTTGCCATATATCTCCTGAATATCTACTGAGCAAGAGTAGGGTGAGAGTAAAGAGCAGAGATCTTCCAAATCTATCTAGATCTGACCCTGTGCCACATGCTCTAGGTTTCCCTGTTTGGGCAGGAGGGTTGGTACTACATGATCTCTAGAGGTCCCTTCCAACCTCAACCATTCTGTGAGGGGAGGATGCAAGAAAGGAGAAAGACATGAAAGCTCGGGGAAGCCAGGTGAGGATGTGAGAACAAGTGACAACTCTGGGACGACAAGGTGGAAAATCCGGCTCTTAGCTTCATCTAGAAGGTAGTCTGTGAAGAGGGAGAGGCAGGATTGGAGAACTCTAAAGAAGAAGTGAGAGGAGGTGGAGGGGGCGGAGGGGAAGATATTCCTGGCAGGCTATAGACAGTTCGTGATAAAGGGACACAAACAGAGAGGTAGGTTGTGGTCTTCTGCAGGCTCCAGCGTGGCTCTCCTGTGCGATAGGAGAAAGCGTGAGGCCACCAGGAGGGAAGAGCTGCCTGCAGACCGCAGCAGAGTATCAGGGGATCCTAGACAAGACAGTAATAGGAGGTGAGAGATGAGGGGGAAGAAGGTAGGTTTCTTTCAGAGGAAATGGGTGTGTTCCTCAGAGCAGAAGCCAAGAGGAGCTGGATTACAGGCTGAGTTATAGTCTGCAACTGGAGCACCAGAGAGACAGAAGTGCTGTGTTGGAAAGTTGGCTAAACTGAAGAAGAAGAGACAAAATTTGTCAGAGAGAGGGTTGACCAGGCTGGAGCCACCTTCTTGGGAAAGGGTAGATGAGATTAGTTTCTCTCAGCAGCAGGGCGGGTCTTCTGTCTGTTTGGGGACACGCTACACACCACGCTTCATCCTGATTTCCTCCTGAAGACACGAAGCTCCAAAGAGAGGGTTGAGGTGGGGTGAGATGTGAGACATGGCAGAGTGACCTTGGTGTTTGGGCTGTGGTATCTCCATCCTGCAGGCCAGACGGCTACATTTGAGGTGAAGTTTCGTCGTGCCACGGGTTATCCCATTGATCTCTATTATCTCATGGACCTCTCCTACTCCATGCTGGATGATCTGGAGAAGGTGAAGAAGCTGGGAGGGGAACTGCTCAGAGCACTGGAAGCCACCACTCCATCTCGCCGCATAGGTGAGTATTTCCTTAGTACAAGACTCTAGCCTGGTCTCTTTTGAACCTCAAAGAACCACTAGACCAGAAGAGAGCATGGGGACAGAGCAGGACACAGACAGTGGGCAGTATAACCTGTCCTCTTCCAGGCTGGAGAGGCCACCAGTGCCAGGAACTGGCCATTTGGGAACTATGCATGGACAAACATGCAACTCTCCATATTGGAGTCAAGAGGTGACCCACAATGGGCTGCCTTGCAGGGACACCTACCCCACCTCCACTCACCTTTCCTTCTAACATTGCTATTCTTGAACACCCTAGGATTCGGCTCATTTGTGGATAAGACAGTGCTGCCCTTTGTGAACACACATCCGGAGAAGCTGCAGAACCCCTGCCCCAAAAAAACTGATAACTGCCAGCCCCCCTTTGCTTTCAAGCACATCCTTTCACTGACCAATGATGCTGAAAAATTTGAGAGTGAAGTGGGGAAGCAGTTCATCTCAGGGAACCTGGATGCCCCAGAGGGAGGGCTGGACGCAATGATGCAAGCAGCAGTGTGTGGGGTGAGTCTTTTCCTCAGTGTTGTGGTCCTATATCCTTTTCACTGCTAATAGAACTACTCGACAGACACAAGGGATGCTTAACTGTGTTTCAAGGCCTGTCTGTCAGGAGTTGACATTGTCTCTCTCCAGGCAGACTCAGGCCCATGAAATCTTCAAGTCTGTTATCCACATAAAAACCTAATTCAGGTTTGTCTGTAAGGAGATACAGACAGAGTCTCTGAACCCCAGAGCCTCCATCTCTAATCTGTGACCTGCCTCCTCTGGCCAGTCAGCCTTCAGCTGCACATGTGCAGCACACTCAGTGTGAGGACTTAACTGTTCTTTGGAAATGCTGTGCATTCTCCTCAGGCAAGGGTGAAGCCTAAGGCCGTATCCTGCCTGGCTGTCCGTGTCTCCCTCCAGGGACACGTTCAGGGACACGTTTGAGTGCTGTCCTTGCTGCTTTCAGGACTTGATCGGCTGGCGCAACGTAACCCGCTTGCTGGTGTATGCGACTGATGATGGCTTCCACTTCGCTGGCGATGGCAAACTTGGGGGCATCCTCACCCCCAACGATGGCGAGTGCCATTTGGAAAATAACATGTATGCAAAGAGCAATGAGTTTGTAAGTACCCTGGACAATGCAAGCCCAAAGTGCCTCTTCTATAGGGGCTGCTTGATGGCTCCAAACCCTATCCTTGCGTAGGCAACTCATCCCATCCCTGGGCCCTGCCTGTCACATCTGCAGTAGGAGTCACCAGCCCCCCCAAAGGACCTAGTAACTGTCCATAGAGCCACGGATGCAGTATCCCCTGGGAGTGGATGTGCTGCAACTCATACTGTCAAGCTCCCCTGCTAATGCTTCTGTGTCTCTGCTGGGCATTGTAAATTGGGATCCTCTATGTGGTCTTCCCTATAGTGAACCCACCAGCAAAAGCCTTGAGCTGACCTTCTGGGTGATACAAGCAAACCAGGGACACCTTCATTCAGGAAACAGCTCCTCTGTTTTTCCCAGCATCATTCCCATAAAGCTTTTTAATTCAGGCCACGAGATTCCTATCAATATAGCAAATATAAAAAGAATTGCCTTGGGACAACCTCCAGGCAACCTCACTACAAGAAACTGTTGACCATACTGAAACCACAGAAGGGCCACATAACCAAGCATATTCTCTGCTCTGTTGATGGAAAGAATCTGAACTGAAAGCTGTCATTCTTCTGCTCACACAGGACTACCCATCTGTTGGCCAGCTGATCCAAAAGCTCACCGAAAATAACATTCAACCCATTTTTGCTGTCACTAGTAAAATGGTGGATGTTTATAAAGTAAGTAGACTTTAAATGGCCCAGAGGTCTAACATCCTCCCCAAGGAGGACAAAAATGGATGTGTGTGTCTTCCTGTCACCAAGTCCTTGCACTGGGCCAAGGCTGAGTTGCACTGTCTTCTCTGTGCTCCACTGTCATGCATTAGGAGAGATGATACATGTTTGCTATCTATTGGCAGAAGCTCAGTGAAATGATCCCAAAGTCAGCAGTGGGGGAGCTGAATGAAGACTCCAGCAATATCATCGAACTCATCCAGGTGGCCTACAATGTAAGTGCTAGGCAAAGACACACCTTGCCTGTCCAACAGTGATTGAAGCTTTGGAAAGTTGCAATCGTATATCCTCTTCATCACAGAACAGAGTGGATGAGCCTACGGCTTTGAAAACTGTACACACTCATTCCCTCTACCCACAAGCAAGAAGTTTCAACATCCTCAGTCCCATTGCCTGCCTTCCCCATCCATGAGGAAGCAGCTCAAACTGCTTCCTGCCACCAGTCCCTCCATAGGGGAACAATGACCTGTAGTGCAGAATGAATTGCCTTGGTTTATTCTCTTCTTGGTCTGATAGGGTTTTCTCCATTTTTTCCTCACAGAACCTGTCTTCACAAATCATCCTGGCCCACACCACTCAATCAGATGTCCTAGATATCAAATACGACTCAATGTGCACTAAAGGCAAGAACATCTTGGATGAAGCAAGAGGACAGTGTGACGATGTTAAAATAAATGATGTGGTACGTTCCCTAGTACTGGGAAGGCTGCAGAGCTCACAGCACACTTGCATCTTCTCTTTTTAATGGCAGAAATCCAGTCTGTTGCTCCAGACTTCTTATTTGTGTGAATTTAAAGCCAAGAAGGCCCAAGATGCTGCATTTCAGTATTTAAAGTCTATGCATCTCTAGGCATTTTGCTGTAGTGCTGGCCAAAAACAAGGCCTGAAAAGGCACCAGGAGCAGCCCTATGGAGCAGACCTTCTAGGGTAGGAGAGCAGCCCAGTAACTCAGTGCAGTCTGACTGGATTGGTCAAAGCAGCCAGTGTGGCGGCACATGGCCAAACCATGTGGTCAATACAACCCCTGTAATTACTGAAGCTACCTTCTGATCTTTGAGGCTTTTTTTTTTTTTTTTTCTTTTTTGGGCTCTATATCTTCTAGGTCACCTTCAAAGTTAAGGTCACAGCAAAGGAGTGCATCAAAAGTCAGTCCTTCACCATCCGACCACTGGGCTTCACAGACACGCTCACCGTTTATGTTGACAGCAACTGTAACTGCAACTGCCATGAAGAGCCTAACCAAAATGACTGCAATGGACAAGGCAGTATCGTTTGTGGGATTTGCAGGTAAAATCTGACAGTGCTGGTTCAAATGCTGCCAACATTGGGGAAGTGCTAGGAGAGGGTAAATGTGCCAAGGCAAGAGCAGCTATAAGTTGTGCTTGGTGTCTCCAAGCACATTTTGCTTGTAGAACTGCAGGCCTCATGAGGGCCAGCAGTGATATTTACACTAGATAGTCAGCCATGGCTCAGTTTTGAAGTTTTGCACCAATTTTCTGGTTTAGAGTAGCAGCTTTATCTCCCATTGACAAGTGCCCTTATGAGCTGTCACCCTTGATGGAGTCTCTGCTGCTTTCCTACAGGTATCCATCCATCAAGCAGCAGTGGCTTTTTGTAGAAATCTCCATAAAATCCTGATTTCTGGGCTGCAGTTCATGACAGTCCTTAAGCAAAGATAATTACCACTTCATGGTCCCTCACAGACTGAGAGAGGAAAAGACTGGGTTTCCTCAGGAAACACTGAGAGCTCCCGGCAAGAGTTTGGAAATCATAAATATAATAATAATTTCCGGGCAAGTATTTAGCATTGTAAAAATAACCAGCCTACCCAGCTATGTTTCTGTGGTTTCCAACTGGTTAAAGACTCTGCTTGAACACAGTACATGCACCACATACAGTACATGCACCATGTGCTGCTGCAGATGTGGTGAAGATGTCTGGTGACTCACTTGTTGTCCCTGAGCCTGTCCCAGCTGTGCTCTGCTTTAGCCAAGGTTCTAGGCTTAGCTCAGTGCTTATGTACCTGTGCAGGATATAAGGGCATACTTACAAATCCAGGGCTCACAGCCCAGCAACTGCTAGCTGGGCTGGTGCTTGGAGAACTTGGCACAGCAGGTTTACTCCTGGCACCGGCATTTCTTGGGGCTGCTGATCCAGTTTCCTTTTTCTTCTTTTATGGCAGCTGCAATTCAGGCTACACTGGGAAGGAGTGCGAGTGTGAAACCAAGGGCAAGAGCAACAAAGAGCTGGAAGGCAGCTGCCGAAAGGACAACACATCTGTCATCTGCTCGGGGCTGGGGGACTGTGTGTGCGGGCAGTGCATCTGCCACACCAGCGACGTGCCTGGCAAGGACATCTATGGCACCTTCTGTGAATGTGACAACATGAACTGCGAGTTTCACAACAATTTGCCATGTGGCGGCAAAGGTGAGAGCCTTAGGCCCAAGACAGTAGTTGAGTCCAAGCCAGGATGTGGTACAAGCTGGCAAAGCCTGACCAGCTCTTAGCTTTTCTTTCCCTCATCCTCAGTGCACCAGAGGAGGTACTTCTGAAGGACACTCACACCTCCATCCCCATGTATGATTTTGATAGACCAAGGAGTGCTCTGTGCCAAATGCAAAAAGGGGAACAATATTTGACAGAGCAGCTTCCTGCAAACTGTTTCTTTAGGCACCTACAAGATCTTGTTTGAGATGTGTCCCATGAATCAGATTCTCCGAGTCCTGCAGAGCTGTGTTGGAGACCATGCAACACTGCAATTAATTTCTCTTGTGGGGGAGCAGATGTGGCCTTGCTAAGTTGCTGTGACTAGCAGGAGTCCGGCGAGCAATGACTGCTAGGCAGAACATTCAAGCAGGTGAATGGCTATAGCCACAGCTCTGAAGTTTGACAAGGCGCTAGAAACTGGCTCTAAAAGTTTCTGCTTTCCCCACAGAGCGAGGGTCCTGCGACTGCGGCCAGTGCAAGTGCACGCAGGAGTACCAGGGGAGCGCGTGCCAGTGCAAGAAGTCAACAGACGGCTGCTTGAACATTCGTGGCAACGAGTGCAGCAACCGTGGGAAGTGCCACTGCAACCGGTGCCAATGCAGGGGGCTCTACCAGCCCCCCTTTTGCCAAGACTGTCCTGGCTGCCCATCGCCCTGCGGCAGATACATGTGAGTGATGAGCACATAGACAGGGCAGGGGTCTGTGGGGACAAGGGAACCTGCACGTTCCCCCCTTTCCTGGCCTGCAGCAGGCAAGTCAGTACCTGGTTGGGATCGTTGGCATATTTCTCACCCTCCTAAGGAGCTGGTTGGTTTTATATTAAGTGTGGTGCTGTTGATGGCCAGCTGGTCCCTGAATAGTTGTACAGGAAAGAGAGTCTGTCCATTTACTCTACACAGCACCTTGAGACCCTCAGCCCTACCCAGAACTCCCAGAGTTTGGCTCTAGGATTTCTGCTTTAGGTAGCCTCGTGTTGGAGCCACCCAGCCATCCTGCTGGCTGCCATTCTCCCCCATGGGAGGGCTGAGCAGTGTGACTGCTTGAGGGCCCCATCACCTCAGAGACAAGCCAGGCATTTGCTTGTTTTCCAGTTCCTGTGTGGAGTGCAAAGCCTTCGGCAGTGGGCCCTTTGAAAAGAACTGCTCTACAGCCTGCAGAAATATCAATACTTCTGAAAAGCCACTCTCAGGAGCAAGGCAGTGCAGAGAAAAGGACTCCCAGAACTGCTGGATCACCTTCCATATGTTCCAGGAGGATGGGGAGGAGATATACACTGTGAATGTTGATCCTACGAAAGGTACTCAAGTCGTGCTCTCCACCCCCTTCTTCAAGCAGGTAGACAGAACAGCCTGCTCTTGCCAGGGCTTATGCCAATCCCCAAAAGCACTGAAGGCCATAAATACCTTGTTTCTTTGAACTAAAGAGCTAAATCTGGACTTAGCTGAGGGACCAAAGGGCTACAAAGCCATGACTATGCCCACAGCTTGCTGCTTTTCCTTGCAGCTTTGCACTCCTAGACCATATCCCCCTTCTGCTGCTGCTGACTGCAAAGATCAGAGCCCCCAGCTATGGTTCCAGGCTGCCGGGTGCAGCCAGCACCTACCTGTGTCCTTCACGCAGCACACAGGCGGGAGCAGCAGCACTGCAGGAGCGGAGCTGTCCTGTGAGGAGGCTTCAGCAAGACTCTGCTGTGCTTGTTCTGCAGAGTGCCCGGAGCCCCCCAACATCGCCCTGATCGTGGGCGGCAGCATCGCTGGCGTGGCCCTCATCGGGCTGGTGCTCCTGCTCATCTGGAAACTCCTGACCGAGCTGTTTGACCGCCGGGAGTACCGCAGGTTCGAGAAGGAGAAGTCCAAGGCCAAGTGGAATGATGTAAGAGAACTCTTTTGTACTGATGGAATACAACTCACAATAAAGACCCCCTCCCCAATTGTGCAGTTGCTTTCCTACTCTCCCTGCCTTCACTTGAGCTGGGTCCACCCAGGCACAACCCAGCACACCACTGAGCAGGGCATGGCCTGCCAGTGATATGAGGACACGCAACAGGGGTGGGCCCCAGTGAGCTCATTTCAGTGCCCTACCATAGCAGGGCAGCTGGAGAAAAGAGAGAAATTTATTAGAGAAGCCAAAAAATCCCTGAGGTTGAAAGGAAGAGATGGGAAGGTCAGAACCAAGAGGAGCATCATCTCTGAAGACAGTCACTGCTGGATACCACACAGAGCTTTGGTAACCTAGGCCTTGCTGCTGCCCAGGCTTTGGAGTCCATTTGGATCTTGCAGGGAGCTAGAGGCAGCTCTTCTGCCAGCACTGTGCCATTAGAAGGAGGGTAGAGGCAGCTGCCTCTAACACTTGCTTGGAGGGCCAAATGGACTAGGCCAGTGCATGCAGAAAACCCACTCTCTCTTTTTTTCTCTCTCTCCAGGCTGATAACCCTCTGTTCAAAAGTGCCACCACCACAGTTGTGAACCCAAGATTCAATGGAGAATGAAAAGGAGCAGCACCAGACAGAGCTAGGAGCCACCATCAAATAAAGAAATGCCAAGCTAAGAAAATTTCACGTTAAGGCTTCTACCTCTTATTCTTTGTCCTGTTGGTTTGTTCCAAGAGATCACAAGTAAAAGTTGGGCTTTAGCTAAGGGATTGCTCTATGCCTGTCTCCTCACACAGTTCATACTGGTCCTAGTGGTGGAGCTGGGAGAAAGGAACAAGTTTTGCTGCGGCTGGGACTACAGAGTAGGATTTTAGCAGTGGGCACAGGCAATGGCTCCTGTGTCACTCACCATCTGTCTCAGCTCATGAAGCTAATTTTGCTTTGTGACAGGACCAAGCCCCCAAATCACTTGATTTGGAGCTGGGATTTCAGAAATGCCATTTCCCTTCTGTTCTAACAGGACCTTCTCCAAAGCTCCTTTGTGCCTAATCTTTACCTACTGTATTGTTCTCTGCCATGTTATGTGTGCAGCTTATTTCTAAAGCTCTCCCTCCAGAAAATGATGTGGAGGGTCTCCTAAGCTCTGGCAAAAGTACTGCAGGTTACACTGAACTGATGGGCAAGAAGGGCTGGTGAGTACCTGTGTCTGGAAACAAAGAGAAGCCAAGAAACATGCACTGAATCTTATTTTCCAACTCATCAGCTGCTCCCTAGTGTGCCTCCACTCTCAGAGCTACCTCTGCGTCCACCAAGTTAATATTTGGGTTCCTACAAGCTTTGCTTTCCTCCACGAAGTCTTGAGCTTTCTGCATGACAGGATGGCAAAGAAGAAAGTAGTTGAACTGTGGAACAGCAGCAACCAGAGAATCCAAGAACTTGGATACATTGCTTGGTCCAGCTTCTTCCTCCCTCAGGACAATATCTCCTCTCCTTACAAGCCCAGGCAAGCTGAACAGGTAAAGGGCCTGTTCAAAAGAGCCAGGAAAACTAAACAACATGCAGTACCAGAGAGAGCATCTCCAGCTCAGGGACATTTCAAATGGTGCACAAGTTACTTTTTGTATTGTGGGGTTCATCACACTTAAATATCTGCATAGTTCTTTATGTTTGGGAATGATCTGCCTGTAGCTATATTTGTATTATGCAATACCCCAATTTGCTCTATGAATACCTTTAAAGTTAATAAAAATTAATATATAAAGTAAATACAGATGATGTGCTATAAATCAAGTTCAGAGGCAGCAACTGAAGTGCCTGTCCAAGGAATTACAAAAAAATTCCGTCACTGATGCCTGCATCTCAGGTAGAGGCTGTACCTGGAGAACTCACTGTCCAAATAAACAAGCTGATTTACACTAATTTTCCAGCCACATCTCCAGAGATGCTTCCATGCTACTCAGAAATGACTCACAAAATGATGCAAACCATGTCTTTTCCTTGCTGATGGGAACTAACACTGCACCAAGACCAAGACTAAGACCAAGCTTCACCCCCAACAACCCCGGTAGCCTCAGCACAGAGCGTTTGGGAAAGTGTGCAGGGGCTTGACTATAGCTCAGGGGTGACTCAAGCAACACAGACCTTCGGCCCAGCCATGGGGAAGCCCTGGCCACCTATAAATGGTCCCTTCCACATCTATTTGTCTTCCTGTAGTTGAAACAGGAACTGTTTCAGTCTCTGCATCCTCCTAGGTCCAGCTCCAAGGCAAGTTTTGTGTACTTGAGTTTATAAAGAACATCTCCATCAGCAGCTGAAGGAAGGTCTTACTGCTGGTATGGATTCTGCAGTGTAAGCACAAGCATATGTGTGTTTAGGAATGCCTTTAAAGAGCTTGCATGAGGGATGCAAATGCAGGGATTCAGACCATTTAAGAGAAATGTGATCAGGAATTGCATTAGACAAATGCACATGCTAGGACACTCACAAATGCCAAGCAAGAAAACAGAGCTAGGAGAGTCCTTCAGGCCTGTTGGTCTTTGCTTTAGCCTGAAGCCTTGGTCAAGCAATCTGTGGAGTCTTGTGTGCAAAAATCAGAAAGATTTCTCAGCTAGACATGAAATGAACCTTTCTCTATGTTTCAAGCATTGCCCCAGGAACAGCTTTAAGTTTCATTTCCACCAAGAACAAAAAATGAAACCCATTTTCTTCAGTTTTAGGAGTGGGACAGGGGAAAAAAAAAAGCTTTCAAGCAAAAATCTTGCAAGCTATTTCTGAGTCCCAAGTACGTCATATCCTCAGGTTCACCTGAAATATAACATGCTTAAGCACAGGAATACACTGACCTGTACACAGATGCATGCTCATGTACACGCAGGCAAGCTAGAGGCACAAAGCTGCTTTTATTGGCTTGGGGACTGCTCCGTGTGAGGGGGTGCAGGAGACCTAAGGAAGCCAGGGAAGCACCTACCTTCACAGGAGACTGACAACACCAGAGGTAAAATGAATGTGTCCTGATGCAAAAGCAAAAGAGAAGGGTTGCGAATTTTAAATAACATTTTCAAATACAAAAAAGATAAACAACTCTTAATTAATGTGGAAAATACTAACAACATGAAAAGGAGATGTTCCTTCAACAGACTCATGTTACTAAATTATTTCAGAAACAGTAATTTAAGAGGCAGGAATTTCCAGAGTGCCCTGAAATTAGGCTTAAAATTTGCTGTGAATGCTGTTGCTGAAGACAACAGTAATGCAGGAAGAAACACCTTCTTGACAGCACTCCTGCTTTTCTGAGATAATGCTCATCTAAAATCAATAGGAAGCTTCTGATCAGGTATGTCCATCCTGGAGAGACACTTGGCAATGCTGTGAGTCTGCTCAATGCAGGAGGTGCAAGTGCATCAAGCAGTCTCATTCCTGCATGCCAATCTT
>JAUBOD010000319.1:222721-232979 GCA_032353885.1 Nothura maculosa | reverse complement strand
ACTTGGCAATGCTGTGAGTCTGCTCAATGCAGGAGGTGCAAGTGCATCAAGCAGTCTCATTCCTGCATGCCAATCTTTCCAAATATGATCATTAGCACCCTGAGATACCCAAAGATATCTCCACACCAACTGGGAACCAAGAACCCATTGAGATAAACTACTCCCAAAGGCGTATTGGGCGATAAAAAGAGGGAAAAATGGATTTTGGTAAGAACAGAACTCCATAGAATAGACTGGAACACCCTGACCAGTTTAAGACAGAGACCATCACTTCTCAGCAGGAGGAAGGAAAAAGGAGGATTACAGGAATTCTCAGTCACATTCCAACAGAAACATCACAGAGCTGAGCCAACAGTCCATGCCATTGCTTTATTCCATGTAGGAGTTCCCTTACACTTAAGGCACTTGCGTATTGAAGGACAATTTTCCAATATTCTTGAGATGGTAGGACCAGCTCCACAGGTTTTCTACGTAGCAATCAGTATTCCGTGTCAGCCACTTTATTAGCAGGTACATGCCACCCAGTCCTGCTGCTCCCATGACAAAGAGCCCTCGATTTATTACCTGCAAATGTAAGAAGAAATCCAGGTGTTGTCACAAGTTTGCTCATACCTTGTGGCACCAAGTGAGAGCCAGCCAAGTTGCTTGAAGTTAGCAGTCAGGGTCTTCAACCAACTCTGGCAGAGTGGGTACACACAGGAACAAAGCTCCAGATGTCCATTCCTTCCTCCCAAGCAGGACCAAGAGCTGCCACGTGGCCGCGTATAGCGTGGGAAGCTAAAAACAGGTCACCTCCCACTGCTTTCATACTGCATCATCTTCTGCCCCTACTGCAAGCAAGTCCTAGGGCAGAATGACAAAGGAAACCTCCCACCCGAACAGCTCCAAGCACTTCTCTACCTGACAGCAGCTGAAATAGCAGCCTTGGCCCAGCGCAGTGTCAGGACAAGACTGGCCACACCAGTGATGCAAGGAACAAAAGTAGCTCCAGGATCAGGGAGCTCCCTGCAGCAGACACAGGCAGGGAAGTGTGCTACCCTGCACACAGTATAGAGCCCTCTGGGGTGCTCTCAAACAACTGAGGAGCTTTAAATCCAGCTTGGTATGTCTTGTGACCAAAACTGTCATCTCCACAGCTGAGCAGTGCTAGCACACAGAGCTCATGAGGCTCCTGGCACAGAGGAATAGACACCAGTTCTAACCTTCTTCTGCCACTTCCAGCGCTGCAATGCTTCACGATAGCGAATTCTGGTGAATGTGACCTAAATAAAGAGCAAGAGCAAGTCACTATCTCTGAAATAATTCACAGCAGGAGGCCAGGAAAGCAGGAACAGAGCAGCTGCCTCACCATGGTGTATAGAGGGACAATCGTGGAAGGCATCAGTGTGTGCAGGAAGTTGTCTACGTGCTTTCGGAAGATGAACCACATGGAATTCACGTGCTCTCGCATCTGCAACAGACCAACCAAGCTGTCTTGGAAGATATTCCTGCTCTTCGCCAGCTTTCCCACAGCTCTCACTACCACAGGCAGTAGTGATAAGGAGAGCAGAGCCTCTCTAGCCCTAGGGTTGATCAAGGCTCTTACGCTAAGTTATTTTAGTGGGAGTCAGTTCAGCAAAGGTTCTGGGAAACAGTATCAGCAAAAAGGTGCCTAGAGCTGCCTTGTCATCACTATGTGACAATACATGCACCTATTAGTGAGTAGGAGAGGGGCATCCAAAGCCACCCATTAGCTTTTGACCAAGTACTCGGGTCTCCATAGAGAAGAGAACATCCCCAAAACAGCAATAAGTAAACACAGACTCAGGAAACTCCTTTGCACAGTATGAGTAGCCACTCTGGGAGAGCTCAACTACTCTGCTCTTCTCTCTGCCTAAGTGCAAATTCTTCAGTTCACAAGGCAGCACATCACTGCATTCACAGAGCCCAGCACCCACACAGCCCATGCATTGCTCTCCTACCTCTACATAATTGTACATGGCTAAATCCGAGATCGCGTGGTCGTCTGGCACCCTCAGCCTGGAGAACTCAGGTAGGCAAGCACCTGGGGAAAAGAAGTGGCACCACAATCAGCTCCACAGGATTGTCAGGCTGCTTTGGCCAGTCTGCTTCTCTGTCTCACTCACCAAGGTCATTGTGGAATTGGTCCATTAACTCATCAAAAACCAAACAATCCTCAAAGCCCTGTGGGAAAAATTGGAGGATAAAATTCAATTCCCATAAAACTCACAGAATTCCACACGAAGGGACAGGGCAGCCCTCCAAAGTTATGCAGTTATATTCCTAAATCAGGTATTTCTGCATGAATACAGTGAAGCCCCAGCAGATGAAGCCCAGAGAAGACCATGAACTTACCGCGTTCATACCTTGCCCATAGAAGGGCACAACAGCATGTGCAGCATCTCCCATCAGCACACACCGGCTGCCAATGTGGTAGGAAGAGCACTTCACAGATATCATGGCCTGGGCTGGCAGCAAAAAGTAATCACGCTTCAGCTCTCGCCTTCAGGCAAAACAACAGACACTTGATGGTAGCACAGGGGGCAAGGAGAACATATCAGGTTGTGTTGAAGCTCAGAAAGGCAGTGTTGCTGGCATTCAGTCAGCCTTGAGATGCAAAAGCTACACCTACATTTGGGATATTTGTGCTAAAGCCAAAACACGCATTCCACTAACTCTACACTGAGTTAAGCAAGGATGCCATAGTAATGTGGCGTGATGTGATTTCATAGAAACAGAAAGCTTCACTTCACAGACACACCACAGTACATTCAGATGAGCAGGTTCTCAAAGGTTCTCTGAACACAGAGCATCAATAGCCATTTACATGTTCTGCCAGGTACTCAGTGTGAGGGCATGCACATTTATAACTTCCAACACAGTTCAAATATTCTGCCAGCTAGAGAAAGCCAGCAACAGTTATGCTACAGAGCAGATGTGTTAATTACACTGGATGGAGCTCCAGCAGCTACGGAGCCTCCTTTTTTTTGTTGGGAAATGAGGACACACTGCACAGAGAAACTGTCATCTGGACTCAGGCTGGAAACACTGGTCAATGTCCTCATGTCCATCAGGAAGCTCAGGCAAAGCAGGATGCACTGTGCCTAAGGGCAGAGCACTGGCTCCACGCTGCTGCCCTTGTGCTGTTTGCCCGGCATGAGAGCCAAGCAGGGCCCCCACTGAGAGTAGCACATTGTTGGGAACCATCTACTTCTATAACCCACAAGCTCAATATTTATTTTAGTCCTGCTATCAATAAATGTCAGACTTTTAGTCTGTGAGTTTGTGATGTTTGTTTTGGCCAAGCATGATACCTGTTAGATGAGCCTTTCCTCGGTCTGTTAAAATCTCTGTTTGCCCAAACAGCAGGACTGCCTTTGTGCTGCTCTTCTCAATGCACTGCCTTTCGCTCAGCTTTAGTGGAGTCACTTTAGCCACCTAACTCCATCATCAGAAAAACTCAGCTCATAAACAATTAATTTGAGTTTCAAAACAGCCTTGTTGTGAAGTTTCAAAAGCTTACCAGGAATACTCCTGAGCACCCTGAGGTTCCCAGCCTTCACTGGGGATGGCCTGCCTCCTCTTAAAGCTCCTCAGGGCAAACAGAAGACCACACAACTGGGAGAGGATACATATCCCAAGCTACTTCTGGTTCTGGATCACCGATGGCCTCAGGGCCTATATTCTCATAATATATCAGCCCACAACATAGCTCTTCTAGTTCCTCTCTGGTGCCAGGTTAAGAGCTGCAAGTGTAAAAACGTTGTTTCTGGAGTGAGCAGAGGGCTGCCAGCCACTCCCCAGCCACTTTGCACTGCCTGAGGAACAGAGGGACCACCATGCAGCAGGCAGCCTGGCCTGCTGGCTTTGTGCAAGGAGCCACTCACAAATTCCATGCACACTCAGGGAGGAGGGCCAGGCCCTGCCATATCACAAGATCATTATTTCAGTGAAGAAACAATGCAGACAGTCTGTCCACTCCCCACCTCTCTCAGGCCTACAGACTACGGAGTTTCACCAGGAAGCTCAAGACAGCTGTAATCTCCTGGCTTACAAACATGTCCTCTGCTTTTTTATAGTCATATGTTGATTAGTAGGAAAAAAGATGAGAATACTTACACTCCAATGAGGGGAATAGAATCCGGAAAGTAAGTCTGGAAAAAATCCATTACTTGCTCGCCAGTTGTAAGCTTCTCAAATTCTTCAAAAGGCATGAAGAGAGTGCAGGTGAAGGACTTGTCCTGCCAGACAGAGAGGAGATTTAGAAAGGACCAAGAGACCACACGGAACATCTGATGCCTGGATCAAAAGGACAGTGTCCAGTCTGTCTGTCATGTGGGAATCAAAGACGTGCTTGTGTAGTGGGAAAAAATACCCAGGAGACCCATTTCCTGGGATGTGTTTATACCCCAAGGAAGGTTGTCCATGAGCTATTACCATGTTAGGCAGTGCAATCATCATGAAGGTGTTTCTGGGCCAGATATGGAGGTAGTTCGGTTCCATGGCAAACTGAAAGAAAAACAAAACAAACAAAAACCTTAGTGCCTCTGACCAGCTCTGCTCAGCTTACCTAGGCCATGCACTGGTTTCTTACTGTATCAGCTCATGAGTTCCCATCCTCTTACACTATAAGAGGATGCAATGATCATGGGGCTTCTCCCCAGTAAAAGAGTACCCGAAGCATCAGTGCGACACATGGAAGGGAGAAAGTGTAGGGGAAACAGGCAAGTTTGTTATGTCCGATATCCCCACAGAGCTAAGACAACTGCAGCCACCCTTAGGACAGACATACTTACATCTCCATCCTTGGGTGGGATGGTCAGCTCCATGTAGCCGTGAGGAATGTACTCATGGCTGTAGTTAAAGCGTGTTTGTCTCAGGAACTGCTTTCTGACGGTCGAGAAGGCTCCATCACATCCCACGATGAGATCGTAAGTGACTTCTACAGGCAGCTGCTCAGAACTGAGAAGCAGGAGCCCACTGGATTATCCTGCCATAACCATTTGGCCAGGACTGTGTGCCAGTCCAGCATAACTGAGTGCAGTGGATTTATTTATTTCTGTAATTTTGCTACAAAAATAACTGAATGATCTGCAGCATTTTTAATCTTTAAGGGGACAGGGAGACTGTTTTTCATGAGGAAATCCAGTGTTACAAAGAATTATTATTCTGAAACTATCAAAAGCTCTATCAAAGTTTCTACCATATATATCCAAGCACACAGCAAACATTACTGGTATAATATTGTTATTTCACAGAGCCTGTATTTGCAGGTAGCCTCCCAGGACCTTGAGGGTCCTACAAAGCTGATCTTAAGACTTAAAATTAACAAACTAACCTTTCCAAAGCCTGTCATGCACAAGCCCACATTAATGACTAACATGTGGAATTATGAGCTCTGCTGGGCTTCATGCAACTGGTTAGAATGATTTGAGTTTCAAAAAATTGCCATTTAAATTTCCTAAGAGGTTTGGCTTCCTAAGGTTTGGTTTGACTGAAAAGGGAACATACTCAAGAATGCTTAATGCAACTACGCAACAAGGTCATCACTTTTTCTCCCTAAAGAGCAATCTGTCCCTGCCAGAGTGTGAAAACCAATGCTGTGAAGGCGAGCACATTTATTCCCTGCACAGATCAGCAAATATGTGCATCTAGCTTATTGTTGGTCCACCGAGAGGTTAGGGAGTTGCTTAAACATTTGCAACCTCCCTGTGAACCCTGCTTTGACGTCTCTGCCTCCCAAAGCAGACACAAAGTTTTGTCCACTCAGGAATAACATTAGTTTTAAACTGACATTGCTCAATTGTTTGAGCTTTTATGAATTATTAAGCAAAAAGTAACGGAGAACAGCACTTTATCTTGGGCTTGTACAAGGATTACCTTTTTATGGTTAATGTCCCTAACTCTGCATTGCAATCCAGGAGTTTGTGTCCAAAGTACAGTTTAGTGTTGGAATATTTCTCTGCAGCTGTGAAAAGGAAAAAAGGTATTGTAATGACCCTAAATATTTCCATGAGTCCCCTAACTGACAAGGACTTTTACTAGTAGAACAATAATAGGAAGGAAGCAACACGCACTAGAGCTATGCTTTGTTAAATCTGGCAAAAATTTATAAAGTGCAATAAATACTGTAAGAGTTCTCTTTTCCCCACAGTGCCATGAATATTCATCTGTCTCCACCATCACTGCTATGGAAAACTGAAAGCTGCATTTGAAGTCAATGGGAAATATGTCCTTGACTGTACGGATTTCACCTTGACACATGCTGCAATTTCTTCCCAGATAGTATCATGACAAGCTAAAAAAAAAAAAGTCACAGATTGTGAGAAGCTTCCTTTAACTCAAATAATTCTGAGAAATAAACTCTTACTTGGGGAACTGAAGCAATAGTTAAGTTCAGTTCCCTGAGTAAAAGTCCAGTCAAAGGGGAAACAAGAAATGCTGCTCAGGTGTTCTCAACAAGAGTGGTTTTAATATAATTTTGCCTAAGAAAAGCATCAGAAAAAATAGTCCAGAGGGAGAAAATGAAGATAGCAAAGAAGCACTAGATGTAGCTGCAGAAATTTTGGTTGGCACTACACTGAATGTGTCCAAGGAAACAGGACTTTGTACTTTTTTTGCAAACAGAGAATTGCATCAAATATAGCAGTTTCTCATGCATATATATATATTTAAAAACATCTTCTTAGATATTAACCACAAAGATAAAATAAATAATGCTTCTTCCTATTGAATTCATTAGGAGAGTCCAAACTCAGCAAACTGTTCAATTAGCATCTCACATAGCCAAAAAATGGATTCTTGTCCCTATTCACCTCAATCCTAGGCAGAGCACTAAAAGAACAACAGAAGAAATAACTCCACCATATCTTTACCTCTCTAAATCCAAAAGACAGCTCCTTGCTTGTAATTCATTTCATATCTGTCGCTTTCACTTCCACTTATATGGCATTTGATTCTTGCATCAACAGCGCTTAAAATTGGTTCTTAAGGCAAACTTCTACTTTTTCCATTCTTAAGACAAACTCTAAGTTCTCAGGAATATGAGTGCACAAGTACTCACAAAAAGTCTTGGAAACTTACCAGTTAACAGTTCTCTGTTTAGGTTTGCTCTGTCCACAGAGAGAATGTACTAGAAAAACAAACAAATAAAATACACACGCAGAGATAAATGATGAGTTTAGGAAGTATTTCTAAAGACTGTTCTGCACGCACATATGAGAACAACCATCTCCTTGAAGAGTCCCAGTAACAGCCCCCCTGGGACTGGGACATGCACTTCAATCCTCTCCCCTCTCACAGCATCTTTTCTATGAATATGAACACCAGGCTGGATACATTTCCCAGCAGTGATCTGTTTTCTGTGACATGGGAGTGAGTGGGAGAAAATAGGAAGGTAATTGAAACAGCAAGGCTGACCCAACTGTATTGCAATGACTGTGCCCTGGAGACAAAGCTTTGTGAAGAGTTATGGGAATCAAAATTTATGTGCTTCATGTTTGCCATAAAAAGTAAAGAAAGAGAAAGTAAAACTTTACTTGGAGGCATGGGCAGCCACATCAGCTTGCAAAGGCTTGCGAATCTGATGATGTATAAAACGAATACTATCTGTTTGCTCAGGATAGGGAAGTAGCAAATCCCAAGATGGAGGTAACAATTTCTTTATGGATTGCAGTTCTCAGTAGTTGTGGATGCCCTTTAATCCCTGTTCTGCGGGCAGCTGTGATCCATCACACAGAGCTGTAAACAAGTCCAAAGATCCCCTTTGCTCTTGGGGGATGACCTCAGGAATGACAACACACCAGTACCTGGTTCTTCTTCCCATAGGGGATTGAATACTTTTTCCCTGTGGGTGTGTGTATCCTCCTTGCCCGCATGGGAATGCCTTTGGACACGATCTGAAATTCAAAGTGAACAGGCTACAGTTCTCTGGCAACTGAGTTGCTAAAGCCTAGGACACAATCCACTAACACCATCCCCTCTATAAACACAGCATGCAGTGCAACAAATGGAGCCAGAACCAGACAAATGGGATGCTCCATGCTCATATTTTTGTGTCACTAGCAGAGTTACTATGGAAAAGTTTACAAGGCTACAGGCACAAAGTCACTGCGTTTTACTAAGATGACTTACAAGCTCATTCTCACAAAAATCAGGGTGAGTGATTTCTGGACTGAAAGGAAAAACCCCAAGTGTATAAGAAGCAGGGGAAAACAGCCAAATTGTATCTTGTTGCAGGGATATGAGCTGCCAAAACCTAGGTTCCTTAAAATGGGGGGCAAGTTTAAAGATCACATCAGTGTGAAAATCTGGATTTTAAATGATATTGAGCACTCTGGAGAAGAGGCCAGGCTCTGAGCCAAGTGCAGCATAGAGAAATTACAGCACACTTAGGCACCAGTCCAGATCATGTTGATGAAGGCAGTGAAAAAGACAGGCCCAAAGCTCAAGGAATTATGAGAAAATACAAATCTGGACATTTCAGAGGTGATATCAGTTTCTTTCCAGTGACTTTTATCTCCTGAAGGTGAGAGCAAACATGTCAGAAGAGCACAGAGGAGAGGTAAACATAAAAAGAAGCCTGTTGTCCAATGGTCTTGCAGGGGACACCATGACAAACAAGCACTCTCTGTCATGAAGTCTGCAGGCCTCAGCAGAGCCCCAGTTATTTGGGGATCAGGGTAGCAGCCTCCAGGGCAGGTGAACCAGCCCTGTGCCACAAGGCAGAGGACAGCCAAGCTGCTGGTGTGCAGCAAGGCCCATCTCAGCCCTCCTGAAGGCAGACCTACACCTGCAGTGACACTGCAGTGCTTAGGGAGCAGAAGAGAGAGCTCATTGGCCACCAGCCTGAGTTAACAGCATCCTAAGTGGGAGGGAGGAGGATACCTGGTCTTCCATCCCCACAGCTTTGAGGGCCTGGCGTCCTCTGTGGGAGAGAGCCAAGTTAATGCTCCTGCCCCGGGCAAAAGTGGCCACTCGGATATCTGGAGAGAGAGAGAGGAGTGGATTACACAAACGTCAACATGTGCTGTGCAGGCTGGATCCCAGGCTGGGCTGCATCTCCTGTGATCTCCAGTGACACTAGGCCAGGCTGAGGTCTGCAGCCACAGCAGCTCCAGAAGAAAGTCACCACCCAAATACAGAGTTTTATTGGACTGCAGTCATAGCTCACACTGAAGAACCAGAGCCCCTCATACTCTCCCTGCAATGACTTTGGTCTCCATACATCCTCCCTGCAAAGGTTAGACCACAAGCACTGAGCTGTTTGTCTGGGACACTTGTCAGAGAAACAATGAGGTGTCCACATCCCTACAAGGAGATAAAAGGCCCTGGGTGCTACTAATGAGCAAGGATATTCAAGGGATATTCAAGGTGCTACCTGAGTTTCTGAATGCAAGTTATGATCTTTCTGGTCCTTAGACACCATTAGTCTAAGAAATACAAACACTGCCATGTTTGTGCTAAGGCAGATAGCCCTGCTGGTGGCCACACACTTCTGTGTGCCAGGGAAGATTGCTCTGAGAAATGGAAATACACCCCTCTGTGCCAATACTCTTTGAAAACAGTAAGGCTGCCACACTTCAAAAAGTCTTTCCTCTTAATGGTTTCTGAAGCTGAGCTAGCTTTCTTCCAGAGAGAGCCTTTGCCACTAGCCTCACCAGAAGGCAAGGTCAGCCTACTTACTCAGTGTGGATTCATTACAGCTAATCACAGAATGCAAGATAGCTCTTCTGGCTGATGTCACTTCCACTCTTGCTGCCAGCATGCCTTCCTTCCCACCGATTACAGTGCTTGTAAGTCAGTGCTTTTAATCCTAATGGACAACAACCCTAATATATCAAAAGTAATTGCTCAAATTTCTGACTCAGCTTGTGACAAAGGCACCAACCTATAATTCTTAACACTGAAAACAACTTTCAAAAGTGAGGATTTAAGAATCAATATTTAAAGAGGATCAATTTAGTAACTCAGTGGTAGGTTCTATTCACACAAAATAGCATATTTCAAGAAAATGTTTCACTCTACACACAGAAACTAAATAAAAGAGTAAAAATAACATCCTAAAAACAATTCTTCCAGATTCTATTTCTTGCTTTTCCAGTTTCAGTGTGCTCATGCAGTTTCATTTTTGCCTTTTTTTAGAAACTGCTGTAAGAGACACCAAAATATTAATAAAGCATTAACCAGGCTGGACTTACCTTCTCTCGCTTCATAAACATCAACATGGAAACCTCGTCTGGCAAAGAAACAGGCATTT
>JAUBOD010000319.1:166718-179100 GCA_032353885.1 Nothura maculosa | reverse complement strand
ATTTTAGAGTTTATTAATCAGAGCTTACTTTTGCTAAAATGAAATAGCACTATCTCTGTTGCACATGCACAAACAGTAAAATAATAAACACAGGAACAGATATTGGTGAGAAAGCTAGAGATCATGTTTAGAATCTTGGCTGTGTATGCTCATTTATTGAGACTACAACATTAGATGGCATACTTTGCTTTTACTATTATTATGTTACAGAATTATAGCACAGATGGTGCTTTTTTGTGTGTATTTAAGTGAACTCCTATATTTGCTCTCTGAAGTCCTAACCTTTATTAACATTTCAAGTGTCTTCCCATGTCTCTAATCACTCGCACTTATCATTCTTTGGACTCTTTCTGTTTCTCCCTCATCTGGTTTGAGATGATGAGACCAGAGCACAAGCCCCTGGTTCAGGTGAGGATACATCTTTGTTGTGTGTGGAAATCTTAAAGGCGTTTGACTTTACTCTGCTTTTCCTTTCCTTGAGTGATGCTTTGCAAATGCACTTTATAAGTGTGAGGACTCCTTGTGATGAATCAAAAACACAGCAGCCAGAGAGCTAAATCATTGCTCTGATGTAAAAATGTCAGCCAGTTTGCTGTAAAACTCTAAAACTTTCAAACTGTAGTTTTGTTCCAGTGGATTTTGCTGAGTTAGCTGAAATCTATACAAGATTGGGCTTCCCTCAGCTATGTCACTGTTCTTACTAGTCTCTTGTCATTTGATTCATCAGCTCTCTGTACTTGGCAATTGCTTCATTTGAAAGCAGGCTTGAACCACATACTGATTTCACTTATTCCTTTTGTTTGGATGTGTGCTGTGATAAAGAGCATTTGTTTTTTAAAAAAAAAGAATCTGAAATGGGTAGCCCACCCATCATTAAAATAGTACAAGATTTCTTTTACTTTAGTCCAAGATTAATTTTAGAGCTGCTTTTTTCACTTTTGTGTGTGGGGTTTTCTTTGGTGTTTTGATTTGGGTTTTTTTCACTTTTCTAGGTAGTTTGTGCAAAATTCCTCCATCAGCAAATAAAAAATTGCAATAGATGTGCAAAAGGAAATTAGTCTTCTTAGTTGCTACCACAAACAGGTGTGGGGATTAAATTTTTTCTTTTTTTCAGGATTCTGCATGTCACTGACCCAAAATTGGGGCACGAGTGCAATGCAGATGATTAACGATCTACTGGTAGTTTTGATTTTTTCCATGCTAATGGTTTATCCAAATGCAGTGTAAGCAGGGAACACATTTGTGCCATCTTCTGAGGAAAGAAAGTCTTGTCTTTGGGAAGTTTATCTTGCGTAGCATGTGGGGAATATCTTATCATGATCCCAGCAACTAAAATGTGGCCAATCCTCCCAGAATGAGCTTAGCCTAATAATGTGTGCTTTTAAGGGTGCAGTGAGATGTTGTGTTCTTCTTGCCTCCATCTCAGAGCTAAAAGAACAGCTCCTGGCCCGTGCCTCGCAAGTGGAGGAAATAGAGCGGCTAAAGCAAGAATTTGAACTGCAGCGACAGCAAAGGAAGAGTGAGCACGAAACTGAATTAGAACAACTGAGACTTTATTTTGAAAAGAAATTGAGCGTGGCTGAAGAAAACTACAGAGAGGAGTTGACTTTGCTGCATCAGAGACTGCAAGAACTGAAGGAGTATTCATTGTTGGAGTCAGATGTGAGCCAGGATCAAGCAGTGGATATCAGGTGGTCTATTGTGTTTTCTTTAGTCTCAGGTTATGATCAATACTTCCAAATTTTTAATATAAAGATGATGTGAGCTTCCAAGTATGTTGGAATTGGGGATAAAGTGATTGGAAGTTAGAATACCAGTGAAAAAAGCCACGAATGTGGAAGATACTTTCCTTTATAGCGGTTATGGTTGCTCTGTAGCTATTTTAAGTATGGTATTGTAAGCTTGACAAGCTCATTTAACTTAAGATTGTACCACATGTCGAAAATAAAGTTTCTAAAAATGTGTTCTCTTAGTTCCTCTGTCACAGTTTTTGAAGAGACAACTGAAAAAGAGAGGAGAGTCATACTTGACCGACTAAATCAACAGTTGGAGCAACATAAGGTAAAATTTTGCTGTACTAAAGTACTAGTAGTTATTACAGTACCTATATGAAAATTGATGTCTGCTTCTCATTTTTGGGAAACGGTTCAAGTTGTATTTGAGACATTTATTAAGACTTCACTAATTTTTGTCAAATCTATTGTAAATTATCAACTTTAAATAGTTCTTAGCATAGCAGAACAGATGAACTTTGGGCTTTTGCAGTTGTCCTGCGTTTGGATTACTCTGCCTCATAAAGTGTAAGTTCTTCTTCACATGTTGCAGAGTTCATGCTTTTTCTCCTGTCTTGAACTCTGTAGTAATTTCACTGCTGCCACTTGAGACACTAATTTGGTCCCTCTCCTGTTTAGACATCTATTCTCAGGGTTTTTCATCTAGTTTCATTAATATGAAAGCGTTTTCGTAGATCCTAACTTCTGTGTTCTGAGGCACATACATGGGGAGTTTTTCAGTGGTGATAGAGGATGTTTTTCTTTTTCCAAATGATTGTGAGACTTCCCTCTCTGCACTGTAAAACACCTCCCAAGGCTCTCAACTGCTTTATGTCATAGCTCCAGGATGTCTTGACTTCTGGGTGCTCTTGTTGTCACAGTAGAGAGTAGAATGCCTGTGACAGAGCAAAAACTGCAAGTTTGGGGAAAGCATATATTTGTCTGTGAAGAAGGTGCTTTACAATATGGTTCATATAGTGTTTTCATTGAATCATTTCTGGCATGGTTATTTCACTACTAAAAGTATGTTTTTAATCTGTTTCTTGTGTAGGAGGAACTTGCCTGTTTGCGAATACAGCTTAAAGAACAGCATAGGTGTGAACTGGACACCTTAAGGTCTTCCCTTGCACTTCAGTACAAGGAGGACCTAATGAAAATGAAGATGGATCTGTCAGATAAATATATAAAAGAAATTGAGGAAATGAAGAAAAAGCATTGTCTAGAACTTGAGCAGCTCCGTGCTAGACTTTCAGAAGAACATATCAAAGGTAAGATCAACCAATGGATTAGGAAGTAAAATATTGTGGATTTGTTTTGTTTTGATATATGTAAAGACTTGTTTGAAGAAATTTGAAAACGTGTTATTAGCTTGCTTGAAAACTACAGGGAACACTTAAAGCTTGCTCATCCTTGGGCCTGGACATTTTGTTCTCTGGCTCTTCTGGGCCTGCTGAGGTAACTTGTGATTGATTATCTGAAGTTGGTTGTTCTGTAGCAAAGCTTACTAAACCAAAGAACAATTGCTGAAAAGTTGATCAGATTTCCATTCTTGATACCTTGAGCAGCACAGTAAAATCATAAATGAATACTTATATGAAATGTTCTTGTCTTTCAGCCATGGTGTTTTTATATTCATAAAAAATAGGCTTCTTTTCAGTTTATTCCGTGGAACAGACTAACTCCTGTTCCATACCTCTTTTGTAAGTCTTTATTTAATGAATTTTTTAGCAATCTATGCTCATCAAATTTCTTTTTACCTTATGTATTCCACAAGTGTTACATATATTGGGATGATTTTTTTCAAAGATAAACTATTTATAGGGGGCAGAATTTGTAATAGTTAACTTCTGCTGGAAAGTTCAGGCTAAAGACCCTCTTCTGGCTCAATTTAATGAGAACTTGCAACATGATTTCATATAATTTCTCTACAGTTGCTGTTTTTCTTGGAAGATACAAGCTTATAATTTATATAAGTGTACTGCTTTGCATCTTCTCACTATGAAATGCATGTATTTTTGAGGTTCAGGTAAGGGATCGCAGTAGTTCTTGTATATGCAACCTCTTTCTGGGAGCGTAGTAGAATATACAACGTTTTGAACTTGTCATCCATCCTCACTGTTAGCCATATGACACACGTGATGTTCTGATGTATGTCAGTTGAAAGGATCAGCAAACCCTTTAAAATTTGTGGCTGTATTTATGACTTTTTTTTTTCTTTCCACTTCCGTTAGAGCAAGTATCAAACCTGCCCAAATGAGAATACTTAGAGAGTTGCCCCACCTGCCCCTCCAGGGCAATTCTTTATCTAAAGAATACATGAATAAAAGGAGATAAAACTTGCAGCAATCTGCCATTCCATTGCCCGTAATGGTCAACTGCTTGACTGCTGCTGGTGTAAGGGGACCCATGCCATAGGATATAATTCTTTGCATTATTCTGTGTGTGTTCATATTGATGGAAGATAATGTTGACAATTAAGTAGAGCAGAGCAGAAGTCATTTTGATCAATGTTTCTTATTCTGTAGTTAGGTTTGTAGTTAGGTATGATAAATTGCGCAACTAGCAACATTCAGTATTATATTATTTTTGTGAATTAACGAGACTTGTTAAAAGAAAATAAATTCCAGGATGTTGTTCTGTTGTTTGTTCAGAAATCACCAAACTGCGGCTCCAGAGCGCCCAAGATGCAGCGCGACAAGTAGAAGCGGAGGTGGCCGAGCGAATGGCTGTGCTGCAGAAAGAGCATAAGGAAAAGCTCTCCCTCCTCCAGTCTGAGAAGCAGTACATTGCCGAGCTTTCAGAAGAAATAAAGCACTTGAAGGAAGAGATTGCTAAACAAAAAGATATTTCTGTGCAGAATGAAAAGCATCTGAAAGAAGAAATGGAAAAGGTAACTGATATTAAAATACCATTTTATACAGAATTGGGGAAACTCAATCCCGTTGAGAAGGCCAAGGGAAATACAAGTTGCACTTTAATTGTTTCAAGTTAATGATAGTGATTTTGTCTTGAAATGAAGCTGCATGCCTACAAATTATTGGAATAACACTCAGAATGCCCTGCTATTAAATACTTGGTTTCCCACAGCTTAATTTTTCTTCAGGAGCACAATGTGGGAAGGCACGTGCTTCAAGTACTGATCCAATGCATCAAGAGAGAACAAATGATACAATTGTAAATCCCAGGATTTTTTCCCAGTTGTTTCTCTCCCTCATCTCCCCAGCCTATAGTTGCTTTTAAATAATGAGTTGAATCAAACTACCTACAACCTGCCATTTCTGCTTTACTTTTGTTTGGAAGGATGACTTAACGGCAAGAACTGAATCTCTCCAAGACCATAAATCTCCATGAGTTTTATACCTCAGACAATGCAATTTGGTTCTAATACTTAAGCGTTTTTAATAACTCTGTTTGCAGGTAAAATACAAACTTACTGAAGATCACAAGGCTGAATTAAGGGGTGCCAGAGAAGAGGTCCAGAAAATAGAGAACATGTATAAAGAAAAAGAGGAAAAATGGAAATGTGAAAAGGAGGACCAGAGGATCCAAACAGAAGAAAAGTTATCACTGTTGCGTACAGAGCTAGAAAACAAATCAGAACAAGAGAAGCAAAATTTACGAAAGGAGTTTGAGCTTCGTGAAACTGAAATGAATCAGCTGCAAGATCAGCAGGCTGCCAGAATAGTCGAATTAGAGAAGCTGGTAAAAGAGCAGCAGAACAACCTGCAACAACTAGAGGACAGCCTTGCAAGCGCACAGGCTGCACAGAAATCTCGGGAGCAGTATGTCACGGAGCTGCAAGAGGCCAAAACACTTATGGCAAAAGAAATGGAAAAAGCCACACTTAGTTTACAAGAAGAATGTGCATTTAAACTTATGGAAGCACAAAACAAGTAAGTCCTGTGTATTTGGAGATTTATTCCTTGCTAGGAATAATCAGAGCTAATGTTTATTTCAGTAATGCTTTTTTTATTTTAAGGTTAATAAATGACAGGCATATAGGTTTGTCACCTGATGTTACAAGCTAACTTCTGTATGCAAAGTTTTTATCCTTCTAAGGAACAGTAAGATCTAAGATCTCCTGTATGGTTTTACTTAATATAAATGCATTAAATTTAGTCTAGCCAATCTAACGAAATCTAGTCTAGTTCTACTTGTTGCCTATTAAGAACACTAGACACTGCTGAAGATCCCATAGTAGTGTATATGGAAGAAAGTGTGTAGGAATATAAATGGAAAACTCTCAAAACTTTGTTCAGAGTTATCAAACAAATGAATTTGAACAGATTTCTTCTAGTAAGTAGAGCTTTTGCTAGCTAATGAGAGATGAGGTTGATGGGTCACATTCAGTATTCTATAGCAAAATTAAATTCAGGTTAGAGATGTGGGTTGCAACTACTTATTTGTGTGTCTCTTCTCATTCTCCCCAGTATTCTGGGGGAGAAGAAATACTGAAACAAATGCATTTTATATTGGCATATGTCATTTTAAACTTGCCCCTTCTTCCTTCCCTAAACATACACTCATAGAAAAGGTTGCGGAGATAATTACACTAAGACAACTTTGAAATCAGGAACTTATTCTTTAAATAACCAGTCATTTTTTAATTATTGATATCCATATCCTCAAATACTACGGTTAATGATTACAGCAAATATTTTAGATAACTAAATCTACTGCATCAAGCTTCAAGCAGACCCAAGGTACCCAAGATAGTTTGAAGAGCCTCAGTATCCTGCACGTGCTCCTGAAATGACTTTATGTCTTAGTCTAAACAGTTTGTATTTAAAGAATTTTCTTCTGGCAATCTGTCTGCTTGCAGATAACAAATATTGTACATAAGCCAAAGTATATACACTATCTACATTTTGAACAAGTTATGTTCTAGATGCTTTTACCAGGTAACATTTGCTCAAACAGTCTTTGAAATAACACTTGAAATTCGTCTCTTGTTTTGGGCACATTATCAGAGATGCTTTTTCCATGCTACCCTCCAAGTATGCTTTAGTGAGCTAGTGTGAATGCTGCCCTGTGTTAGTGAGTGGTTCAATAGGAGAGTCTGTCCACCTGATAATAAGCAGATATTGACAATTCCCATCATGCAGGCCCTTAATTATGTGGCTATGAAATCATCTCTGCAATTTGCTTTGGGTTAATGCTGCATGTGAAACCTGAAAGTAAAATTGGTGGAGGCTAAGTAAGGCCTGCTTCTTTGCTGATTATTTATCTGTTTATTGGTTATCTATTTATTGGAATATTTTCTTCAAAATAATTTAGGTTTATGGAGGAACACAAGGCTATGACTCAGAAATTCACAAGCGAGCAAGAGATTCTTCTCCAGGAACTGAAAAAGAACCACATTGATGAACTAGAACTCCAAAGCCAGCAGTTACAGGAGAAGCATAAGCAGGAAATTTTGTCTCTCAAAGCCGAGTTTCAGACCAAGCACCAAGCTGAGATTGAGACACTTAAATCTTCACTAGAATCTAAACAGCAGGCTCAGCTTCAAGCTTTTGTTGCTGAACTTCAGACAAAGCATCAAGCACAAATCGACGAGCTGGAGACCAAACACTTATCAAATCTGGATTCCTTGGAATCTTCCTACCTATCTGAAATTCAGAATATAAGGGAAGAGCACAAGCAGGCTCTTGCAGAGCTAGAGGCGCAGCACGCACAACAGCTCTGCGAGAGGGATAGAACAGCTCAAGCTCGCTTGGCTCAGGAGGTAGAGATGCTGAAACTAAAGCATGCTGAAGAACTTGAGCTTTCACAAAGTAATTTGAAAATTGAGCTAGCTACTGCTCATATGGAAAAGCTTAAAGCCATGGCTGCTGAAGCACAGGAAGCTCATAAGGTGAGATAAAAGAAAACTTGGCGCAGAGGGTGAGATTTTACTGTATCCTCTTAAGTATGAGAAACTGTTGAAATGAGTGGAAGTTCACTTTCCCTTTCTTGTTCTCAGGTGTGTTTCTACAGCGTCTTTTGTGCCAAGCACTAGCACTTGCATGGCATGTTCTGAGCCTCATTCAGGAAACTAAAACTGAAAATTGTTGAGTTTTCTAGTCAATATGAGGGAAATGTACACGAGATAAGTATTTAGTGTAATTTAGACTGCAGGCTGTAGATTTAGCTACGTCTTCATAAATTTAAAGAACTTGCTTATTAGCACAATCTTGAGGGGAAGAATAAAATAAAATGTCATTTCCAAGCTCCCAGATAGGCTTCTGAGAGCCAAAAATGGTTTGTCTGAGGAGAGAGTAGGCATAGACTTAAATCCTTAAAAATACCTGAAATTTTAGTATTGCCAGGGTGGAGGTGTGAGGAGATATCTGCTGTTGGCTGGGTTAACAAAATAATCCAAGGATGTTTCCAAGGCAAAGAGGTAGGAGGGTTCAGCTCATTACTAGAACTCGAGGACCTTCCAGAGGAAGAGATGAAGATGTTCTCTTCATACCCTTCTACTTCCCAAACATAAAATTTATTGGTTTTGTGTCCATTAAGACTACAAAGAAAGCCTTACAAAGGGCAAGAAGGGCTTATTTATTTATTTTTTATTATTTTTAACTGATTTCTAATACCTAGTTTTAAATCTAAAAATTGTAATTGTTCAATTGTAAATCTGCGTTGTAGATTGTTTAAATCTACATTGTAATTGTTCATACAGAGAATAAAAACTTTTTGAAGATTACAGTGATGAGGACCACTTGTGGATAAAGAAAGGAGTTTTACACAACTAAGAAAAAAGAACCCATTTCAAACATATGGTGTGTTTGTGTTCTTCATTCAGGAATCAATGTTAATATTTACTTTTATGAGCTTTTACAGCAACATATGTGCCTTATAAATGGAGTACAAAAAATACAAGTATTTTTGTTGGTTTTAAATTTTATTTAGGATGATTTGAACAGAGCTCTTCAAAACCAAAGAAGCCTGCTGGAAGAAGAGAAGCGTCTAGCGTTGGACACGTTACGTGAGGAGGTTCTGCACATGGAGGAAAAGCATAGAAAAGCACTCCAAGAACTTCAGGATCTTCATGAGGCAGAAATTAAGAAACATAAGGAAGAATATTCCAGGGAGCTCCAGGGAGAATTAGAGAAATTAAAAGCACAGCATAAACATGAGCAAGAGGTCAGAATGATCTAGCTAAACCTAAAATAAGCCACACTCCAAAAATTGAATACATTCAATTTAATTAATCTCAGAAATAAAACTATATAGGTGCTGTTAGGCTTTATTGGTGCTAGAGAGACAAAGCTGGGCCTACCATTATATATTTGAATTAATGTTCACAATGTTTCTGTCATGCAAGGATTTTCATACTCTTTGATTTCAGATTATTTCTAATTCAAAATTTTAACGCTTTCATTTTGATTGAACGTAAATAACCGATCATTAACAGTTGCAAGCTTGTGTAAGTGAGCAACCTTTACTAATACCCAATTTCTTTTTTTCTTCTTAGTAACATGGTAGTAGCTAACACTTGCTCATATATCCCTTCTTCAGGTTTGATGTTAGGGATGTTTATGGGTAACTGTTTGCTTTTATAATGAATGCTAAGAAGTTTATAAGTTCTAAAATAAATTCTTCTTATTAATCAACATTGAAATTGGAAAATAAATATTTTCCTTGATTCTGTTAATTTTTGTTTTAATGCCAGTAGCCTCAAGTAGTCAAGACTTCTCTATTTTGAAAGAATGTACTGTTAATTAGGAGAAGTTACCAACCAAAATTGAATTTTATCTACATGTAACTGAATATCACAGGCTTTGTTATTTTATGACATTTGCTTTTTTGTTAACTAATTTGAAAAATTGGATATGCTAAATAACTGAAGAGTTCTGTATATGAAAGTGCTTGAAGAGTCTAGCTGGAGTTGATTTTTTTTTTTTTTTTTTAACTATAATACTGTAGCTAAAATATTTTCTATTGCTTACTGCAGATGTATGCTTCAGTATCGGCATCTGAAGTGGAAACCGTGAGGACAACTCTTTTGGCTCAGTTTGAAGAGGTAAAACTGAAGCAGCAGCTTCAGTTCCAGGAAGAGATTGAGCTTCTGAAGTGTCAATCAGAGGTACTACTTGAACAGCAAATTGCACAGCTAAAGGTGGGTCTAGCTAAAATGAACATGAATTTCATGTCCTGCAAAAAAGTGATTTCTTTACTCGCCAATAAAAAGCAGAGAATCTTTCCGTACCGCTTGTGTTGCTCACACATGAACTTGCACATTCAGTTTATAGCATGGTTGAAATAATTCTCTCGTCTCCTAATACTGAATGTTACAGAAGCAATTAGTTACCAGGGTTTTTCTTTAGCCTATCCTTGAAGGAGTCCTAGGGCTTTCTTTGTTTCATCTTCCTAATTTGCTCCTTTTGACAAGATCTTCCTTCAGAGCACATCTGTGCCACTGCAGTAAGCAAGGTCCACTGCTAATACAACACTCAACAATGTAAATATGCACTGTAGGTTTTAGACTTGTTCTTGTAAATTATTTGTCTTTTATGGAGCTCAGCACCACACATGCTTTTGGTTGTTCAGTGTCTCATCTCTCTCTCTCAGCAATTTGATTTAGCCAGTTCTTGTTCCTGCTTCTCATCACTGTTCCATAGATTTGAAATTATGCAGATACCAGTGAGCACACTTAAATAATATGTTTACCTATGTAACTGTTCTTTAAACATAGTTTTGGCATAACTTTGTTTATGTTGAACTGTTGGAGCTTGGACTGTGTGCGGCTGCCAGCTGATTTGAGCAGTACCCTTTTTTTTTTTCTTTCCTCCCCTACGTGAGAGGCTTTTGTTTCTAGGAGTGGAAGTTTTTTTCCCTTTGTAAAGGGTGTGTAATCCAAAGTATATGTTACTTATGCAGGAGGAATTTGAAGCTGAAAAAAAGACTTCACTGCATGACAAGGAGCAGGTGTTGATTCAGGAGAGGGAAAAGGTCCTGGCCGCTCACAAAAAGGAGAAGGAGATGTTATCAGTGCAACTACAGGAAAAGGCAGATAAAATTATGCAGGTTTGGAAAATACTTAAACCTAGGTTTTAAACTTTCTTTTTTATTATTTTATTTTAACACAGCACTTCCACTTTTCTCAAGGTGAATGTGTGCATAACTCTAGGTGACTGCTATTTTGCAACGCTTCATGTGTAATGTTTGCTAGCTTCAGTGCTCTTGCAGTAACAAGGAAACTGAAACTTGGTAGTAGTTTCAAAGTACCATAACCTTTCCAGAGCTCTTCAGCATTTTTCAGTGAGATTAACACTGCTTTGAAAGAAAAAGCTCTATATTTTGCTTTCTCTGTATTGATACTATCTGTATATATCTCAGGAAAGATCTGTAGAAAGATGTGCTGTAGGTTTTTAGACCAACTGTGCTATAGGTTGTGGGGAACGGGTGGGCATACTGTGCTGTGGGGCTTTCATGTTTAGTGGAGAAGCTAGGAAGTGGTAAGAGTAACACTGAGAATTTCTCCTGCTGAAAGAAACTCAGTATTTCTTTCTTTTCACGCAGGGTTTACTGAGTAGTGGGAAAGCTGACCAGGGAATAGAATGCTTTTATTTCCTTGTACTTCCCTTTCAAATGAGTATTTGGACTCATTTTTTGGCTTGCTTTTCAGGCCAAGTTTGTTGCTAAGTACTGGTTTGTTTGGTAGTATGTACCATGGAGTGTAATATTGCTGTTTGGGCAAGGTCTCAAATAGCAAAATCTGGGAGGTGTGTATGTTTTTCCTTGTAAATGGGATAGAGATGCCATCTGAACACAAACCTGAGGAGAGAGAACATTTCCTAGATGTTTCTAGAGCTTGTTTTCTGCTACAGCACATAAAGGAATGGAGAAAGCTGTCTGAGACTGATCCGGGATCAGGTTGCTGCTCAGGTTTGTGTGCTGCACTGCCAACATTTGCTTTATGTCTTTGAGGGGTGAGCAATGAAAGCAAATGAAAAGCAAACAGCAGCGTGCCATGAAGTAGTTGTATGCTTTTCGAATTATTTGTGCACTAAATCTGGATGCAAATAAAGCAGCTTCTTGGAGCAAAATCTGCATTGGCTAAGGTGAAGTGACATAATAGCCATTCATTCTCAGTCTATCTACTGTCCTTTGATTTTGACAGTTTTAGGAGCAAATTTGCAGCACAGCTAAATATTTGATGATTTAATATATAGGTGATGAATGGTAAGTTCAGACAAACTGTTTGGCTTTGTGTCTCTTGTCTTAACTACGTTTTTCCACAGCTGGAAAAGAAAGTGGAGTCTTTAAATCATCAAATAGAGGAGACTAACTCTGAACTGGAGACCCTCCTTCAGCGGCGAGATAGAGAGAACCAAGAAGGAGGAAATCTGGTAGCCATGTTGAGATCCGATATCAATCAGTCCCAGGATGAAAGGTTTGTAAATTGTAGGGTATATAATGCTTAGTGTTCTTTCTTTTGCGTGCTGACTTATAAATAAATGGACAACAAAGTGAAATTTCATCTGCTCAAATGCAAAATTTACTTTACTTGCAAGCATGGCTTATTATTAGTACTAAGCTATCTGGAGATACACACACACACACACACACACACACACACACACACACACACACACACACACACACACACACACACACACACA
>JAUBOD010000319.1:98177-119226 GCA_032353885.1 Nothura maculosa | reverse complement strand
GTCTTAATTACAACTTCATCTCCCTATTTATTTGGGATATTCCGTTTTCTATTGTTCAAGATGTTGCTCACTAGCCAGGCTAGGTGTTAGTGGAAAGGATGACATTTTCAGCAATTCAGATGGAAAGTCTACTCTTTGCAGGTTGCTCTGATGCCTGATGAGATGTTTGTCTCGGCAGCCTAAAAGCCAACTTGTGCATAGTTTTGATCCAATTATTTTAGAAATAGATTAGCTTTTTGTCTGGGTTTTCTAGCTTCTTTTGAGATACCACAGCTGGTGTGATATGTACATGTAAATGGAAGGGGATGTCACCTAATAAGGTTTTTTGTTTTGTTTTTTAACTGCTGAATATATTTAATAGTTAATTCTTTCGACTCTTCTTTGAATCTTACAGATACTTTAATGACTACTCGCTAGGAGATGTTAGCTGCTGCTGGCTGTCATGTTGGTTCTTAAAAATTTTGATTGCAGAATGTTCTTCTGAGCAGAATACCTTTCTTGCAAGATGTAATCTTCCAAGAGTGTTGAGGATTTATTGGCAAATTTTTCTGTGGGCTATACTGTTAAACCTATTTGTATCTTACATATAAAAGAAAAAGCATTGTAGTGTCACAAATTAAAAAAAAACTTATAACTTATTACTTCTTTTACAGTAGCAATATTGATGTACTATCAAAATATCATATGTGAAATCAAGCAAGGGAATAATCAAGTGTTTTTATTTTTACCTTGCTTCCTTGAGATAAAGCATGGTATTTAGGTTTTTTTTTTCTTTATGATGGTTTTAAAGTGCTAGTTTTATGTGGCAGAAATTTTCCAAAAGCACTTCTGTCAGCTGCTGTTTATCACTTCTATGATTATTTTAACTTGGAATTAATTGTACTAAAAAGCTGTTAATGCAAAGAACTAAAGAAGTGGAGAGGGGCATGTGCTTTGGAAGAAGATGGCAATCCGGGAAACTTGACCTGCAGCATCTCTGTTAGTGAAGTTCTGAGCCTCTCCTACAGAAACTGGTGTGCTAGTGTGCAGAGCTTGCCAAATGCCCCCCGGGACTGCCTGCACATCTACCAAACTTGTTCTCACACGTTAACACCTAAGGAAGGTCTCCAGAACACGTTGGCTAAGGTGCTCGCAAGCTGCTCAGATCCCACTTGTAACTCAAAGAAGAGATGAACTGTTGGAGGAGAAGCAAATTTGCTTTTTAATTTATTCATTTCCTTTTGCAGTTGTGCCTCATACTGGTTCCCACTCCTATCACAAGTAAAACAATTCTCTTATCTTGAGCACTTGGAGAGCAGAAAATGCACAGCCAGGAGAGATGGCAACTCCAGGTTATCAGTTTGCTTTCTGAGCAAAGCTAGATTTTGGACTCAGCTGGTGTGGTCGTGGTGTTTTGAATTTGTCAGGATTTCTGCTGTAGTTAGCCAGTGTTTGCCTTTGTTGTGTGAATGGATTCTCTATTGAATGGATGACTGTAGCTGTGGAGATTGAAGAGTTAAGTTTCATTGTGTTCCTGGGAAATAACTCACTACTGAGTTGACTGGCAACAGTAATAACTGTAAAATGCTGGATAGATATTCCTTAATGGGGCTGTACTCATTAGTGAGGGTTTCTTGTTTTGCTTTGCCTCCTATAGGTAAAGTCTGACATTTGCAAACCAGTGTAGAGTAGTTATCATGAAATATTTAGGGAGGAAAAGGGCAGCATTTGTCAGGTAGTCTTTTAAGGGGCTTGTCACTATTTTATGTTGCCTTGGCAAGGAAAGCTAAAATTCTCTTGAGGAACAGAAGTATGATGGCAGCTTCTATTGAAGGGAATTCAAGGAAAAGTACTTTATTGCAGATATTCCCATCCAGAAGTAAGCTTCCCTTAAAATCATAAATGCATACATTTGTGACATAAGCATGTCTGTATAAAATTAGCATTAAACACTGTCCTCTATTCTGTTTCCTTAATCCCTTTACTCAAGTTGTCAGCTTTGACAATTTAAGAAGATTTTTTTTTCATTTACTGATTGAGTTGGTGTTTGTGAGAAGCTTTTTCTAAAGAAAGAATTTCTCTAAAACTTACTATTTCATTAATGAAGGGCTATAGATAAATTTATTTTGCCTGGATACGGGATGATGCAGGAAGCCAGTTTGGTTAGATTTTATACCACTGACTCTTAATACCATTGAGTTACAGATATGTTACTGCAAGAAAGATTGTTGTTGTTGTTGTTATATGCAAATATAAAACCAAAACAGTTTAATTGCCTCTTCCTCCCTAATAACAACTGAGCATTTGGTTATAAGGCACCCATGTATTTTGAAATGAATCTCTTAAGTTTTTGGTGAATTCTTGTTAGAAGGTTTGTATCTGCTAAGGAAGCGTAACCTGTTGCATTCTTCTCAGTTGTCCTGCAGTGAAGATTGTAGACCCCAATTTGAGGTCTGCAGTACGTTGGGATGAAACCAATGTATTTTCTCCCTGTGTCACAAGTCAGTCAGCTCTTGGATAAGCAGCCACACAGACTGACAGGCTTCCAGGGTTGGTGTCCCTGGATGCCAGCAGGTAGCCACCAGATGGGTGCTGCTCTTCAGCCACAGGACTGATAAGACGGGGCTTCAGGTGCTGGTGAATTGAAGGGCTTGCTGTGAAGATTACAGGATGTCTGAAAGAAGTATATTGGACAGACTTGATTTTAATAGAGTTTTGGTCAATCCGCTTTCTCAGTAATCTCTTAATCTCTTTTCTCTCAACCTCCTTCCAGCGGATGTTGTGAAAAGCTTATGGATAAGACAGAGGAGGAGAGGAAGCTCTTCCATTACCTTATGAGATCAGGATGCTTCTATTCAATAGCAGACCCTTCTTGTCAGGTATTCTCTACTTCTTCAGAAAGAACAGACTGACAAAACTCTGCCTCTTGTGTGCATAAACAGGAGAGAAAAAAAAGAAGAAAAGTTGTAGCTTTATCTGTGGTACATTTCTGGTAGCTGGGGTCATGGTCACTTTTCACCAAGAGTCACTGTGGCTCAAAAAAATCTTATTTGTAACTTTCTTCTTCTCCTCCCACTTCTCATATTTCTTTAAGTTCTAGTTATCTTTATTTCTAAGTTGCTTTTCAAAACAAGCTGTTGCTTTACAAGAAGGTCTCGAGGCAATGTTTTCCTTTGTGTTCTTAAGACAGTATTTCACACTCCTGCAAAACTGTGGGCTGATGACAAAGTTTCAAGGGTGTGTGCACACACATATGTATTTATGCATATAGGGGAAGTATCAGTTTAGAAGCTAGCTCCTTCCTTCCCACAGGGAAAGAATATAATGCTGGAACTCTACTGCTTCCTCTCAGTCCTATTATTCTTTGTTCAGTGGGCTTCTGGTTAAATTTTGGGGCACCCTTCTCCTGCTGGGAGAACACTCATTTTTTCCATTTCCCTCCTTTCACACAAAGCACTCTTAGTTTTTACAATGAGGATCTTGTGTTTGCTCCGCTTTTCTGCTTTCTGATTGCTGTGAAGGAAGCTGGAAATTGTCTCTCTCTTTCAGTCCCCTGGCTCTGCTTGGGTGCTGGTTCACCAGGCAGCTCAGCTAAGCTAAATAAGCAGCAATTGCCCAAGAGGGGAATTCCTGTGTCCTTGGCTTTTATCTTGAGCTACACGTGGTGCTTCTGTGCTGCAAAACAGTGGCAAAAAGTTAATGTGAGAGAAAGTGGGTATTTTTTTAACCAGGTAAGTGAGTTGAATTGGCTTAACATTAATCAGATGGGCACCTAAGCTAGCTGGAAGGCCAAGGTGAACTGTGTCATCATGTAGCTTCAGAGTTACTGTCCCAATATAACCAAAGGGGGGTGACTTCCACCTCACTGCTTCAGTGTCCTGTGATGACTTTGGACCTTTGGCTTTGAGGCATCTTTTGGGCAGAAACAGTCTGTGCACTGTCATAGTGTGGCATGATGAAGCCCAGGAGAAGAAGGTCAGAAATCAGATGCCATGAAAGCGCATGGAAGGGTGAGAAACAGGCATTCGGAAAAAGGGTTTATTTACACATTAAACTTTATAAACAGAACTAGACATTTTGTAAGCAAATAAGCCTTTTTTTGACTTGCATATTACGCTTATCTGAAAAAGCTTATTTGTGCTTGGGCACTCTGCTAATTTCTTTTCTATATTAATTTGCTAAGTAGAAATGCAAGGAAACTTGCACTGTAGAAAGCAGCTGGCTGGGTGAGAGCTACCAGGGCTGTGCTGCAGCGGCTGCACTTTGAGCCTTCTGCTGGTTCTTCAGCACTTCTTTGCTTGCAGTGACCTTTGGGTTCAACTTCTGCATAGTGAAATACATGGCCTTAGAAATGAAACCCAGTGCTGGTGAATCTCTGTGCTCCCTTTCCAGCTACGTCAGCCCTGAGTGACAAGTTTTGCTGTTTTTCTTGAATGATGCAGTAAACTGCTCTACCATAGCAGCATTGACATAACTGACTGTGTTCCCTCCTCCATTACACAATCATATATTATAGAAATGTTTTTTTCATCGGGAAGTACTTCAGGTTAAATAATACTTTTTAAAAGAAGAAAGGAAAACCACCTTGGTTAGGGTAAATCACAACTACATTTCTAGACATGTTATGCCAAGATCAGAGATATTGGAAGCTATTTCCTGCATGAGTACAAAGTAATCGTGTCCTCAAAACTTTGGTTTTAGTGAATATTGACAATATTCTGATTTTGGTAGCTTTTTAATTTTTATGGGACATCAATATATAATCTTATAAGTGTATGAGATTCACTCTTCAGCAAATTAAAATCTTTTCTTCCTAATGAAAGGTATTTTCAGATGTCCTGCAGAATATGCCGATCCTGTTGATTAAAACCCAAGCTCTCACTGCTGAGGTACTTTCCTGCAGTAGGGCTGTTTACAAGAGATAGGGACTGCTGCAGAGATTGTAGAAAGTCTATCTAGTCACCACTAGGTTCAGTTAGTTCTTTTTCTGACCTTGCTTTTAACAATGGGAACATGTAGTACAGCCCACTCAGAAACTGCAAAAAAAAACAAACCCTGCTATTCTTGCATCGCTTTCCACCAGAAAGAAGGGAGCTGGAACCAAGTGAAACTGTTCATAAATCTGTATCTCACTATTGTGAATTAATAATTTGCCTCTGAGAGCTACTTGGCTAATAGTAGAGCTAAATTTTTTCCCCAAACGTTGCCAGATCCTGAAAGCTGCAGAGGGAGTTCATTTATCATGTTTTTCCAGCATTAGTGGCAAAAACAAACAAACAACCCAAAACCTCCAAAAAATTGTGCACTGCATCAATTCTTATTTGGTAAATTAAACAATTGACCATGGTCTGACAGAGGTCTAGTAGGGATCTTAGCATAATTCTCATGTTTTGGGAGCTTCCTCATGTCGTGTGTTTCCTAATACATGTGTCTCGGTCTTCTAATCTTGCATTGCCCTTATGATTATGCATAAATCACACATAAATTACACATAAATAAGATTAATATTTCTGTGTATAACTACTTTATGTGTTTCTTTGGCCCCAGCAAGTTATATGCCTCTTAAAGATTGCTAAGCCAGTGTGTTGCTAAGTTGCCTTAGGATAAGTGTGACGATAAAGGTAATTTACAGACAGGTTTGAGTTGAGGGAGCTGGAAGAACAGCATGCCTAGATAGTAGTAAGGAATGAATGAGGACTCAGACTTTGGAAATAGAAACTTTATATGAATAAGATTTGACAAATTCGGTAGCTGGCAGACAGTGCAAGTGCTTTAACACAGAGCCCTTCTGCCCTGGCGGGTCAGCATTGCCTGAAATATGTGTTCTTGAGGACAGTAAGTCCAGCTTACATTTTAAAATATAGTTGTAAATATGCAAAACTTGTGCATAGCTAATACCAAACCTTTTTTAATCTGTGATTGCTCATGTTTTCTGTATCCACTTGATTGCATCTTCGCATGTTCCACCTGGGAAGCAAGCACTTCTCTTGGAGTTTCTCCTACGATTTATTTAAGCTCTCACACGGAGGCTTTTCCTTCTGGGGCCGTTGTGGTCATTGTAATATTACACAAATAGGTAGAGTTTTACTGATTGTGTGGTTTATTGGAAAGAGCCCGTTCTTGGGTTTAGGCATTGCAATAATTCTGTTTACTAGTCAAAACTCGTAGCTTTTCAGAGGCTCTGCCTTTTTAATGAATATTTGTTAGTTGTGAGGCAACCTGAGATCCTTCATGTTTAACTTTTTTTTTCTCTTGAGCGGTATTCTGCAATGCTCTAATCTTGCCTTGTTGATGTGTTTTGAGAAGCTCAAGAAACTGAATTAACTCAATTACATCTTTTCTGGGCATTCATGCATATGTAAATTTAATGTTATTCTACATTAAAGTCTGCAGTGATATTTTTGAATAACAAAGATTATACACTGTAAACGAGGTAGATTGTATCCCTTATATTACAATGCAGTGCCCGAAGGTCAGTAGCTCTTTCTATAGCATGTTAGTAAAACGTTGTGTACTGCAATGAAGAAGGCTGATAACAGGATAAGTGCTTAATGAGTGGAGTGTTTGAACAGTTGTGTTGCAGCAAACCTCTGAAAGGTGTTTCCATTACAGAGGAGCACATCTGACATTTATTCTATGCCCCTTGCATTTTCTTTCCTTGCTATTCTTCAGAGAGATTTTCATTGTATTTGCTGAGCCTTAGAAGAGATTCTCATAAAACAATGGTGTCACTGGTGGAGCCCTAGCAAGAGGTAATCTGGCTGTGTTAAAACAAGGAATGTTTTGAAAATGCCAAATAAAGAGAGATTTGAGTTTGCATGAGATACTTCCCAGTGGTGACTGAAATGTACTGTTGGATGCCTTGGTGACTCATGCAGTATCTGTGTTCTGAAAATTGGGTTGATCATGTGAAATGGATTCTCAAAGGCCTTTTATAAGGGAAATTCTCAACTTTAAAACTTCAGAATTTATATTTCATTTATATTTTTATATTCAGAGATTGTATTTGGTAGAATGGCTACATTAAGGTTGTGATTATTGCGGTATAAAGACTTGCCTAGATTTGCACTAGGAAGATGACTTTACTCGCTCCCTGGAAAAAAGACCTCTGTGGTGTATGCTTAGGGGAAGCGTCTCTGGTAAAATATTCTGTTATTTTAAACTAAGGTGTTTCTATAAGCACAACACTTTTCACTTTATCTGGAAATAAAAGATCACATTGATGCCATACCTTTCTATAAAAATGTGATGGTTTAAGTAGCATGTTTTTTGTAGTTATGTGGGATTCTTATTTTAAGACAGGAGCATAGTATTACTTTACATTTAATGGAATGAAGCTGTAGGATATTTAATGCTGAATGTCAGTGGATTTTATTTTATGTCTAAGGAAGCTCATATTTAAAAAGGAAAAAGCATCTCTTTATTAGGTTCTATATTAAGAATGCTACGGACTTCTCACTTCTTGCTGGAAGGGATTTCATTGGTAGCTTTTGTAGTGAATTTTATTTTTGACTTCAATAAACTAAAGAACAATAGGACCCTAAGGAGAACCTGCATGCAAAATATTGGCTTTGAAAGTGCTTTTTTTAGATCTCTTTCCTAGCTACAGTGACTTGTAATGTTTTTTTCAGGAATGGTGCTGGTGGCTACCATGACTACTCCGAATATCTTGCTTTCAGTCTTCTGCTTTTCTAGGATGAAGACTAAAATAGCGTTACTTTCAGGAGTATGGCAGCGGGAAGAGCAGGGAACCTTGACAACTGTGAAAGCTTAAGGATTTCTAAACTTAAACCATCTTACATAAATTAGCAACACTTTCTAAATTTGAGTAAATCATTTTTGGCTGCTGGAAAAAATGCTTAAGTAGCTAATAGAAATATATGAGGCTTTGAAATTGTTTTCCACTTATGTCAACTTTTGCATGTTTCAAACCCATGGTTTCTGGGTTATGGGCTATAAATGGAAAGAGCTGAGAAGTAAGATTAATTATGAGAAACTGCTGCATGTCTTCCTGGGTTGAACATAAAAGACAGCTTCTCCTTTCCCACCATAGACACATATAAAAGAAAAATCTGATACATGTAAAACCAAAAAGAATTTGGGAATATCAGTAGTGAAATGAAAATTGTACAATTGGGGTTGAGATAGAGGTGCTATTAATGGTATAACAAAGTAATTTTATTGAGAAGTAAGTTGCTTTTCCAATGGAGAAATCATGTACACATGCCTGCATGAAAACTGTCTTGGGCTCATTTTGCTATTTTATTTGAAGAGGTCAAAGGAACTGATAGTAGGGAGAAGGGAGATGGAAGCAATTCAAGCCAGGGTCTCCTAAGTATGTCCTCAAGGCCTCTGGCCAAACTAGATTGGCCAGTAGTTAAAATCAGAATCTTTTCATGAATGAGTAAAACTCATGCTAAATAGCTGCATAGAGGCTCTGTTGATTAATATAAGGAAAAATTTGCAAGACTGGAGAAGATATGGGGAACTTCTGAGAAACCTTATCAAGTTAGATGATCGAGCAAGGCGGATGAGGCTTAACATCTGTACAGGAGATATGAAGAGCTTCTGTGTATTAGACTGAATGGTATCTAAATTGATTTAAAATTCCTTAGCTGTTTATAAAATGCAGGATGGTTATTACAGTGGTCATCAATCAAAATGAAGGGACTAATTATAGCGTTTTAAAATCCCTAGGACCAGGATATCTGTAATTTTTACATTAGCTCTGTAGGGCCTTTTGTGTTCCAGTCTATAATAATATCCATCCCTGAAGCACTGGTCCCTTGTGAACAGTAATGACTTTGTCCTAGGAATGTTTAAACCAATTCACTGAGCGATTTCGACGTGATTTGTGGTGTCAATCCTTCAATGCCGGTACGTTTTGTTCACTGGCTGAAAATCTTGAAATTCTCAATGGTCCTCGGTAGCCTTGCAGGAGCTGCCAGCATAAAAGTGGCTGTTGAATCACAGCGGTGTGTTAGGTAGTGACTATTGCACTGAAGCTCCCGCCTCTCCGATTTCATGGCTTTCAGATGGAAGAAGTTTTTTTTGACATTTGTGCTCTTGTTATCTGACTGCACCCAAGTGCTTTTTCGTGAGAAGCAAATAGAAGTATTGAGCGCATAGGTTTTGTACTGCTTTCCTGCAAATGCAGTGTGCAGACCTCATTCACTGCATCACTGAGGGAAAAAAACAAATCCCTTTTAGAAGCATTTCCCCAAACCGGTTTTTCATAAATGTATTATACTTAATAAACCATAACTGGAAGGTTAAAATACTAAATGCTTAGTTTGTGTCGGAGATGGAATTGAAGCAGCCTGTTAAATGAGGTTAAACTGAGCAAATAATATGACATAGAATGGAGTGGATGGCATCTACATTCCAGCTCCTCTGTGTCTCTCTCTCTTCCTGTTCCTTCTTTGTATTCTCCTTTGAGAAACTCTTATTGCAGCCCTTTTGCTTTCCTTATTTTGAAGGAGAAAAGAAACTAGCCTTTTAGTATGATCCTAAACACAGCTTAGACAAGGTGAAAATAAGTCTAGGTGTAACTTTGGAGATGCTGTTTTCTGTGCAAGCAGAGCTGCTTTTTTTTCCCCTCTTTTTTAAAATCATTGTGTAGTCCTCCTTTTCGTACTGCCTCCAGCCCCAGGGCTTCAGCAGCTGCTGTTTCAGCTTTGTGAGATTGTGAAGACCCTGGGAGATGCTGCCTGGGATCTTCATGAGAACCTGGAGATTTATCTGTCCTTGCAGACTAACCCAGATTGGTGAACAGATTTTTTTTTTCATATCATAACATATCTGATAAATTTATGGCCAGAACTGTCTTATTTAGATCTTCTATTTTAGGAGAAAAAACTTTGATTACGAGATGCCAGCATAACATCTCATTCATGACTACCATAGTTCTGTACCCTAATCATGACCTTCCTGTTCTTCCTGCTGATTTCTGAAGCCTGTCCTATCTTGGCAAAACATTTTAAAAAAAAAAACAAACTATTCAATATTCTGCTTGTTGAACAATGTCTCTTCAGTGTCCCCAGATGAGTCAGATGACTTGTTGAAAAATAAATGTGATCATGTAGCTTGTCAGAACACTTGCACTCAATTGCTACGTTGCATGGAATGGGTGAGCTAAAATTGACATTTTTAACCTCTGATATTTGCTTTGGTATCTTTAATGTTTGTCCAGGCTTGTGTTTTGGGCAGACGGACTTTGGGAGTGAAATTCTAGATGGGATTGTTCCAGCCTTCACTCCTATGACATCAAATATGTAAACCATAATAGTTCCTTTCAAAGGAACTGCTTGCCACCTCATTTTAGAAAGGAAAATTTTAGTGATGAGAAAGCAATTACTAGTGATAGCTTTTAAGGACAGGTAGTAAAAGCTGGTAGTAGTAGAAAAGCTTGAAGAAAACCTTAAATGTCTCCTGAGCTGAAGGATTTTCACTTGTGTTTCACCCAGGGCTGGCACAAAACAGACCATTGCTGCTTTATTCCCTCCTGTATTCTTAGCCAAGGGATGTTTTCCTGTATCCCCAGAGACCCTTCCATGAGCCAAATCACTAACTTGGAGGAAAAGGGAAAAGTAATTCTTTCTGTCCATCCCACCCCCTGACACTTTTTAATCGTTATTATTGTTATGGCTTGGTTTCTGCAGGGCTGCCAGGGGGAGCCGTGTGCGGCGCGGTGCGTGGGGCGCGGAGCGGCCTCTCCCGGCGCGCGGCCCCTGCAGCCGCTCCCTTCACTGCTTGCCAGAGTGCGGAACCACTGCCGAGCCGCCGCCCCGGCCTCGCTGCTCCCCAGCTCCAAGCATCTGCAGCACATTCACGTGTCCCTTCAGCGAGGAGGGCAGGAATAGCAGCACCCGGCTGCGTTCCCAACTCAGCTTAGCCACTAGAGGAAACAGTGCGATAGGGACCTGGGCAAGATGCGAAGGAAGGTGCAGGAAGCACCATGTGAAAGGGGAGGAGAACAGGAATAGCTCATGAATGAGTCGTCTGGCTGCAGCATTCCTGGTTATTCTCATACCTTTTATGTGCATTTTATTAATATTGCTGAATAGGGGGATCTCAAAATTGAAAAGTGAGGTTAATGAAAATGAGGATCCAGTTACCCTCAGGGACCGAGAAGATCAAACAGCTCACTGGTGCCAAAAAGAGCTGTGTCAGTTCATTAACAGAGCAAAAACCTATTTGCCAGCAAATAGTTCTGTTTTGTTAACTTGCCAGGTTAGTCATTTAGTTCAGCATACCTTGTAGTCACGCATGCTGACGTACGTAGAAGGGTGCTGTGCTTGGGAGATGTGGTTCTTCTAGCAGCCATTCTGACTCATTGGCCTTGCTGTGCTGGGTCTGAGAGAAATTCATCTGTTTTCTTTGGATTCTAGTCCCTCTGTATCCTTCAGTCTTGGCTCAGGATCTTTCCTATTTGTTACACCCATGCTGTTCTGTGAAGGGCCTGCTGCCTGGGAGGGTTTTCTCCTGCCTATTGCTGCTGAGACTGCAAATGTGTGTTGAGAGAAAGTCTAACATCAGTTATTTGAGATACAGTCTTGTCCTTCATCTACTGCAGCCACTGTCCCACTGTGATCAGCACTGAGTGGCTGCTCTTTTCTTTCCAACCTCAAGCCAGAATTTCTCTGTGTGAGGACTGTATTGGTCTGCAAGAAGAAAATACTGTGGTTTGAGAAGACAAGCTCTGACAACACAGCGAGCTAAGTAGTCATCGTTCTCAGCAATGTAATTTGGAGAGAATTGTTTTCCCAGACTCAAGAAAGGAATAAATTGGCCACCAAGAAAGCAGAGGCTTCCTTTGGCATGTTATAATGGCTAGTGTGATTCTGTTTTGCATAACTGGAGGCAGGTGGAAATTAAAGGTATGAATACTGCAAGAATAGGAGCGGAATTCTTTTCTATAGTTAAAAATGTCACCATTCCTGTGTTCCAAGCACAGACCACGACAGAGTCTGTTGAAAGACAGGTAGGATTCAACCGGATGGCTCCTGACCCTTTTTCCTGCCTACCGAGGGTAACTCTGAAGGTGAATGGAATGACATGCAGAAAGAAACCAGTGTCAACTTGGGTAACTTAGAATGTTGAAGAGTGGGATAAAAATATCTGTTGAGATTTCAAGAAGAGTGAGTATATCAGGAAAAGAATAAACTTAAGAAATACTGGGTTGTAACCATACGCAAAGTGCAGAATTGGCAGTTTTAGAAAAGCAAAAGTACTTGATGAAATTTAATATGTGGGTTAGGGAAGGGGTAGAAGAATTACGGAATTGCTCTGTGATTCTACTTGGTTTTCAATAGAGTAGGAAGAGAGGCACCACTTCAGGAAGGCATAGCTTGTGGGAGGCAAGGAGGAGGCTTGGGAAGTGCAGCTGCCAGGGAATCCTCCTCAGCTCTGAGGGAACTGTGAAATGGATGATTGACTCGGAGGGAACACAGATCCAGTAGGTAACACAGGCAGATCCTAGGACAGCGTGGGGAGTATGTGCATAGGGAAGACTTCTGAATCAGTCTTGTTTATGTGACCCTAAAAATAGCTGCCAGGGGGAATTCCTGAAAAAAGTAAAGGTATTTGACTTAAAGTAACAAGATACTAAGAAAGCAGGAGGATTAAATGTCCTCAAATTAAAAGTGTTTTGGCAGTGTGGCTGCTAAAAGGGGATGGGTTTCCACTCGGCCCTTTCTTTCTAGTAAAGAATCAGAGCTTCATTCAAACTGAAAAAGGATAACTTGTTTGAAATCACAGTTTGCATAGTAACATATTTGCAAGTAACATATTTGTTTGGGTAGATAGCCAAGCAGTTGCTCGGGTCAATCAGGTAGTTTGCCTAAAATTTCAACATTTTACTGTGTATTTTAAGTCCATGAGTTAATAGATTTGAATTATAAGAGAAAGGTATTATCTTTACATTTTAATACATGCAAAGACTGAACTATAGATGTTGAACTAAATAATGCTATCAGATTGATTAAGATTTAACACCAATTTGCTGGAATAAAAAAAGCGTGAAATTGCCTGATCTTCAAAATGCATTTATAAAATTATCAAATAAGCATTAAGTTTTGATCAGTCTTAAATTCAAAGTAGGTCTTTGCTCAGTAATTAAGGTCAATTCCGAAGCTTAATCTCATGGCCGCGCTCCAGAAAGTGCTGGGAAGAAATGACAGCCATAAACCCTGGGCTGGGCCCATTTACTCTGACCTAAGTCCAAGATGCTCCTGAGTGGAGGAGCCTTGACCCCTTGTGCTGGCACCAACATTCCATGGGCCCTGGTATCAATGGGTGAACTGCCAGAGCACAAATCTGTCAGGAAAGAAAAGCCCTGCTCAGCAGTTGGTGGGTTTATGGCGTGCTGGGATTTACTTTGAGCAGTTAATGATCCTCCTTGGTGCTTTATCCACATACGTAGATTTTTAAATTGATTGTTTCAAGCAATGAAAGAAAAGGACTTTCAAAAAAGGTAGGAAAAAAGATGTTTATGTTTAAGGTATTTTCTAGTAAATTTGAATCATGAGTCAGATAAAGATATTTTCTAAACTTTCCAATTTTGTATGCTCAGTTTGCCGTAGAAAAGAGCCCTAGGGAATGCCATCAATTTGACAGCAGACAACTTATGGTTGTGTTAAAAGCACTTAAAAGCAGCAAGATGATCTTTTTCTCACCTAGTTGGTTGTGGTGCTCATTGGAAAGCAGATTTATTGCCGTAGTGGGACTCCCAGATCCTCTTCTACAGGATCATTCTGAACTTCACTATCATGGTAACATTGATAAATGAGGATGCCCTCTCCTTAGAGGAGAATCTCAGTCACGCTGCAGTCTTTGGGTTATGTGTATCGCTCCCTATGTGAAATACCTTGTTCTCCCTAGCAACTTTTGTCTCTTTCTAGTAGAGAATTTAAATAAGTCTGTTTACCTTCAATATTCAGTGTAAATGATGCATTAAAGATGATGCGTTGCATTACTTTGAACAGACCTCATTATATACAAGGTATTCCTGGTTAGCCACTGCTATAAATAAACAAATAATAATAAAGTAGTGCTGTGTAAAGTTCAGCCCAAAACGTCTGAATGCTGTGAACACTGAATGTGACTCTTTTTTCTGATTCTTTCCAACAAGGTCAGTGAGGAAAAAAGGGCAATTGCAGTTGTCAGTGGCTTAACCTTCACTACATACTTCACTTTACTTAGAATGGTACTTACTAGGATAAGTCAATTTACCCCTCATGGGAACCGGTATTCCCACAAGGTTTCCAATGCTTTTAGGCACTGGTGTGTTCTGGTTGTAATAGGGATGCATGATTTTTTGCTGTGGGCAATGTGCGTGTGCACCCACTGGTAATTTTTGTGCATAATTCAGCTGGTTTCTTTAAGTTTTCAGTGTAGTTTAGCATTTTTTGTATGAGTTTGAGCTTGTTGTAGTGAGTAAATATACAATGCTTAGGGGTTTTTTGTTTTTTTTGGTAGCACTTGTACAGCTGAAGGACCAATCTCCTGGCCATTTATATAGGGAAAATACAGTGAGTGTCACTGACATTGCACCCAAAGTGTGTGCTACGAGTGTGAAACTGAACACAAGGTGAAGAACTTGAATATTGTGAAGTGGCTCCATCTTGCTTATTAATAGGCATCTGTATCATGGTTATATGGGGGAGGTGGAAGAGGAAAAAGTGACTTGGAGTAAAAATGAAGTTCAAACAACTTACTATTTCTAAACAGCATTTTATACTGCATGTATCCTGTTTATAGACACAAATAGAGCCCTCGAGGTCAGGGATGATTTCATGGTTAAGGCATTTATTACAATGTTAAATGTGAATTTTGCTGCATGTTGTGTTGACAGAAGGGGAGAGAAATGTCTTCATGCTCATTAAAGCACCCCCCTCCTTTCTCCATGTTTTAGGTTAAAATGTTTTGGTTCAAAAAATTATTTCTAGCCTCATTCAGTCTAATACTTGGCTATTGCATGCCAGGCATAGTTACTCTGCTGCCCTATTGTATTCCGGATGGAGCTAGGAAGTTCCAATGACAAAACTGAAGCAATTTAATCTCTGCAGTATACTGAAATTTTGGCTATATTGAGTTCTTCCCTTAAATACAATTAGGAAAATGGTATTTCAGTTTTTAAACTTCATGTTATAAAAAAGCTTTCCATTTTCCATTTCCATGTCTGAAAAGCGATTTTCAGATGTGCATGGCAGGAAGTGTTTTTAGCTCTAATTTTAAAATATTCTCTTCATCGATGTGCTCGAGCATCACAAATCTGTTTGTTGAACTTCTCTTGTTTGCTTTTGTGGGAAGCAGACAGCACATTCCCCATGTACCAGCTGATTCTCCCCACTGGCTGCACAGAGCTTTCCTTGGCCTGCTGGAGAGGTGGCATTCACGATTTGCATGATAATGTGATATGAAAGCTCCATCTAGTTTGATAAATTGTGTTTATAACCTCTGGGTGAAGACCCTAGTCAGCTTGACGGATCAGTTGCAAGTGTTTAAAAAGTGTTTTTCACCCTTAAAAATTCTCAATGTTGAGAAGCGGCAGGAGTTGAAATGGTTTGGAAATGCAATCCCATTTCTAACTCTGTTCAAGCAGCTCAAAGTTTTTTATTTTGAAGCTTTTCTGCATTGAAAATGCAAGCCCCAATTTAGCAGATACTTGATGAAAATAGTTCTTCCTTTGTCCCTTTAGTACAACAGTAGATAAGAGCCTCCTTCAGTGCCGGGAAATCCGTATCGACTCCCCTAAAACAGGAGCAGCTTTTCAAGAATTGTAGCAGCAGGAGCCAGTGTCCGACTGGTGCAGCTCCAGACGTGAATGTGGCTGACACTTGTCAATCTGCTGCTCGTCTGTAGAGAGCACTAATGGGATAGAGCCAACGTAGCGGGGGCTGAGCTCTTCCAATCTCCCCATGGAGCCAGCTTAAGGATTTACTGAAGCAGTGTAAGAACAATTCATTAATTGGGCTGAGCCTGGCAATGGGCCAGGGTGCTTTAGTGATCCAATTATTTAACCTTCTTTTTCTCCTCTTAAATACCAATTCCTGGCAGAGGAAGCAAATAAAAGCTTAGAGTCAGGCTGCTCAGTATTTAAGAGAGCAGCTTTCTAGTCTTTCAGCAAGCACATAACTTCAGAGTATGGATTTGCACAGGGCAGAAAATGATGGAATACGTTTCCCGTCCTCGTACTGTATTCTTAACCCACCCTGTCTTTTTCAATTCCTCCCACGTAAGTAATGCCTTTAACTAGCAACTACTTTGAAACTTTGGGGTGAGAAGGTGCTATCCAGATCTGTGTCAGATAGGAATTTTCGAAGACATTTAGCACTGAGCTGTCAGTGGCAAAGCTCCCACTGGCTTCATCCCACCAGAGCGTGGTCAAAATGAAGCAAGTTTAACAATTAATGGTACTGCAAGCTAAATAATCCTGTTTTGTAACCGCACATAAAGTGGAAAATTTCCAGTCTTCTGCTACTAATATGTCAGTAGAATTGTTTGCATTTATGTCATTAAAGAAGTCATGCAGTTAGCTAGTGAAGATTTTTCAGGCTTCTAGAATTTATATTTCAGTGATCTCATTCTGTGTGGCAGTGGTTTGGAGGAATTGCGTGCATTTAAATAGCAATGTATCCCCACATTAGCGCCTTGGCACGCAGGCAGGTGTTGGCCTTTGGGTAGTTAAAATCTGTCAGGGAGATGAACTTGTTTTATTGTGAATCAGGCATTAGTGATAGCACCAGACTCGCATGGTGAAGTAGTGCGAAACTTTCAATTCTGCTTAAAAGACACCTTGATACTCTCAGATTCTCTAAAATAGGATTTTAGAAATAGTCTGACTTATGTAAGTTAGTCACCATATGGAGTGAGCTGGTGCTGCTTTTCCTTCCCTCTTTGGCAGATTCATGTGATGTAAAAGATTGCAGTCAAGATTTCTCACAGTATTCCCTTAGGGCATCCTATGCAAAGTAAACTAGAACACCAATCTCTCAGCCTTTACTTAGGAATACTGCTGAGGGACTTCTATTTAGGTATTTGTATGCTGTTACATGTATAGATGTATTCTCTCTGGACATTTGGAGATAGCACTTGATGTGCTTCTCATGCTAATGCAGGTTTATATGCTTTTCTGAGACAATAGGAACTTAACCATCCCTGTGGCTGAAATGCTCTGCTATAGATTTGATAATAATAACTTTGGAGTTTGGAAACTGAGGTATGTTGTGCAGAGGGGAAAGCTGATTTGTAACTGACAATTGAACTCCAAAGTGGAGCTCAGATTGCATGGAAAATGCTGCTTTATAGCAGTGATTGGAAGGCACAAAGTGTTTTATACAAGAGCAAATAGAAACTGATGCACTTAACACTCCGTAATTTTTAAAAAGACAGTTTTTCATAGTAATTTTTAGTATAATGTTCACTAATGGTGGAAACATATCCTGTTATCCACTTTTAGAGAATGAATGTGTAGCAGGTAACTAGAGCTTGTAATAGACTCTAGAGGTGTATTTGGGACAGTTCTTTGGGTTTTTATTTTTAAATGGTGATAAAACATATATTCATGATAGCAGGAATACGATTGTGGACTATTCTATAGGACTGGTCAATCTTTTCTCTGCAGAGCCCATTGATGGTGCACTGATGCTGCCAAGCTTCAAGTCCTGTGGATGTGTGTGTATATAGGGAAAAGGTGTCTAGAAACCACTTACTGTTGAGAGGATTTCATTTCTGCAAAGCAGGACTTTCTTTTTTTAAAGAATTTCTATTTCAGTCTTCCCTACTTCTTCAGGAAATTTCCTCAAAGTCATATTTCAACCTTAAACTACTTGCAACTCTATATTTTATGTGAAACACCTCCACTGCCTTGGAAAGGGATAAAGGGCTTTCCAAATGCTGGGTAGGTCAGTCCTTAAAGCAAGTGAACTGAGTCCATATTACTGCACGATAATCTTGAAATGCCTGTGAAATTTTCCATGGAGCTTGGAGGTTTGTTTGTGTGTCCATGTTTGTTCAAGTTGGTGAGCAGATCCAAACCTCCTTCACCTGTTTCGTATCACTTTGTCGTCTTTAGAAAAAAAAAATCTATGTTATGACTTGGAAACATCTTCATAACACTTGATTTTGAGGAATTAATTTTGATTAAGCTGCATCCTTGGTATTCAGGTATGAGATATTTGGTATTGGGTATTACCAGAAGAAGAGCTGCTCTGTTTGGCAGGATCCTGTCCGTGCCTTAGCACAAGCTGTTGACGTCGCAGTGGGAAGACATTCTCTGCTTCGCTGCCCGCACTGCTAAGAGGGTTCAGCACCGAGGAGAGCACTTCTTCTTCCTCCCCTTCCTCCTCTGGAAAGCAGTGGGGGGTTTTATTACAACAATTTGGGGCATAAATACAGCCCTTCTGCTGTATTTCAGCGCTGTGCCCTGCTCCCTTTCACAGCCTCAGTGCCAAGTCTTGGCTCTGCCTGTGCCCACATCAACTTAGATACTACAGCTTTCCAAAGCTCAGAAACAGAAGCGTGACTGACGTTCCTGGCAGCATATCATACATGAAATGTATGCTATGAACATACATCTGACTGACCCCGCTGACTTATTTTTCATCCTGGGAGCTGCAGCTGACATGGGCAGCTCCTGCCCTGCAGGTTTACTGCAGTAATATTAGAAAAACAAGCTTTTCCTGATCCAAAAGCCCCTTCCAATCTCAGCTTCCAATTAGCCCTGTAAAGGCAACACTGAGAGCTGCGTATCTGCTCTCTATTTCTCCGATGTTTTCCTCATCAATTCTTTGGGGCTGGTTGGCACATTGCTTACAATGTGGAGGGTGGATAATGTTAGGAACTGAGCCATTACATCCAATGGTTCAGTGTTTCTGCACGCCATCCTTTGCTGCTCCAGCTGTAGCACCAACTGTTCCTGGCTTTCCTCATTGCTAGCTCTCATCATGGTTCTTGGAAATGCCTGGATTATCTTTGCTTTCACAGTGGGTAAAAACCTCAGATACACATCCCAGAGTAACTGGGTTTTGCCCAACTTTTGCTATTTGAATTTTAAAGCATGTTAGTCAAAAACAGTGCATCCCAGCAATGCAGTATAACCATCCATGCAGCGTGTATCTTTCAGATCCATTGACAGCTGGTCCCCAAAAGATTGATGATTTACCTAAATCCCTCCTAGGTGACTTCAGGGTTCTCCTGCACACCAGTAGATTTCCCTGCCTTCTAGGAGTCTCTCCTGCAAGGACCCGGTAGGAGGGAGCTGGAGTGGCACTGGGCGTGCTTTGCCCTCTGCATTCATGTGCTGTGTGGCTGCCCTTTTCTGGTGGTGGAAAAGGAAATAATGTTCCCCATAGGATGGACTTTATTTAAGGGCCTGAAAACAGCCTGGGAAACATTCTTTCTCTATGGCTTGTTACCCAGCGAGTAGGACTGCTATACCTGAGATGACAATGGCAGGATTTTGCAGCTGGAGTAAGCGTGGATGCTGTATCTAGACAGTAAATTCTATGCTTTTTCTTACCCTTGCTATTTGGGATTGCATGGAGGCACTTGCTTTTCAGAACATAAAAACTAGTTAGGGGAAATTTCTGAACCTAGATAGCGAATGTCCAGTCAAAAATAATTTGCACAAATCCTTCTGGAATCCTACCATTTAGCTTGGCATTAATGTTCTGTTTGCTCTAGGACCAGCACCATTAATACAGACATGCTTGGGCTAACTGCATTGAAGAGTCATTGTGCCCCAATTAAGAAAAGGATGAACATAAAAAAACTGGATTAATTTTCTCGCGACCTCTGACATATGTTAAAATATGTATGTATTCCAGGCAGAGAACTGACAGCTCCAAAGAGCCAAACCAGCTTCCATCTTTATGCCGAGATCCCAGCTGGCTCACCGAGGCCAAGCAACATTAGGCTGCTTTTGTCTAATCTAATAACTAGGGAGAAAGTGAGGCTAAATGACAGCAGCTGTGGCCCTGCCATGCCAGATGTGGCTCGGCCTCTTTTTTTTTGAGGTGAGGGATTACAAAGACCCCCAAATAATGGGTTAATCCCAGGGAGGCAGTGAGGATGAGGGGGGTGGGAGCCCTTGTCAGGGAGGAATCCACCCCCAAGCTTTGGAGAGAGGAACAAAGAAACCTTGGCAGCTCCGTGTCAGCCTTTCCTGCAGGGCTGCAGAAGTCTACAGAGATGCTTTTGACTTTCGACTTTTCCTGGCTCAGTTCAAGGAAAGCCCTTGAATTCCACTGCTTCTTTGTGCAGCTAAATGCATGAGGCAGCAAGGAGCCAAAGTTTGTGATATTCTGGTTTAAATGAGACTTCCCCCCTCTTTGATCTGCTGTGGCATCGCTCCATAACCTGCTCTTCAATCAGGGGGCTGGGCTGCGCCGAGGTTTGATGTAAGGAGTTCCTGAATCATCGTGGAGCTGTGGAAATTGTCTGCTTGGAAGTGACGGTATGGCAAATATCTCACATACACGAGTTGTCATTGATTGCATTTCCTAGGAGAGACTGCGGTAGCCTTCACATTGCTTTTAAGATGGACTGTTCTCACTGTGGGAGCTTCATGTTTGTTTTTCCCCACAGCTGAAAAAGATGCATATTTTTGGTAATTTTTAATGTTGTACAGCTGTTTTATGTAAAAATGTACTTTGTCATTTTGATCATTCTTTTTTAGCCATAAATATGGCTGAACACTTTGGGTTCAATTTAAATTTAATGCTATATTTTTAGTCTTTAACATCTACCAGAAGTTTTTTTCTGCAAGAAAAGTGTTATCCAGGCTATTTTTGATCTATGTACAGAGATTATGATATGGAATGCTTATGCAGGATTCTCAATAAGAACAGACATGTTCTGCTTCATTATATTGGAAATAATTGCAGTGATTGAAGCATTTTGGATTGTTTTCCTTAAATCTATTTTATATTTGAACAGTATATTCAGAAACCTCTCATTGCATTGCAGAAACCTATTTTTGCATATTGTCGGTATCTAGATGGCAGATTTGCTTATTTGGTTCTTGAATTTGGGGATTGAAAATGGTAAAAGGGAGTAACACAGTTTC